>CM065720.1:25809529-25814529 GCA_033310375.1 Conus canariensis
AGAGAGAGAGAGAGAGAGAGAGAGAGAGAGAATGAATGGGGGAGTGGAGACACAGAATGTAGAGGCAGAGTCCCTGACACAAGAGGGAGAGAGAGAGAGGAGAGAGAGAGAGAGAGAGAGAGAGAGAGAGAGAGAGAGAGAGAGAGACAGACAGACAGACAGACAGACAGAGGGATTGATCAGCTAACAGGAGAAGAAGAGGACTTAGATAGGGACAGAGTTGAACTCTCAACTATTTGTAGGCTGCATGTATCACTGATTCTAGGGGCGAGCACTCTGTAATCGTGTGTTCCATCACTCCAGTTACAGTTCTCCTAAAAACATGTCAAGCGTCAGCAGAGCGGGTCTGCCGGTTTTAAAGTGCACAAAAAGGGGAAATTATTTTTGTTTTTCCTTGGGCGCATGACAACGACTGTTTATGGCTGTCTGAGAGGGGAGATAATTTCAGTTTGTGGTAGAAATAACTTGTATGTACTTACGGTTACGTCCCATTTTGCAACACTGCTTTCAATTCAGAAAAAAAAAAAAAAAAAAATCTGATGAGGAATTTATAGGGTAGCGGAGCTCTGGACCATAACCAGTCGTGAAGAATTTTTTGTTTGTTTGTTTTTCGGAAATCGACGACTCTCGTAGCACGACATATATTCAAAAAGTTTCATTCTTTCTTCTTCTTTTGGTGTATGAAGGACACAATTCTGATTGAATTGGTTTGTAACAAATCACTCACATGGAACATTTATCAGAAATTAAAAGAACGAAAGGTTGATCAATTCTCAATACTAGCACCCTTACTGTTGTGCAATGGATACGTCATTTTTTTTTTTTAATGTGGGTCATTTAACCTCCACTTTTTTCCACGTTTAATGTTGTTATTTTCTTTTTGGGGGGGGGGGGGGGGGGGGGGGGGCTCCATCCTCCATCCTCCATTTTTTCCCCTACTACCTTTTTCTTTCTCTTCTTCGACTCTTGCTCACCATACAAAATCTGTGGACACGTTCATTATCAATACACACTCTCAGAATTTTTTAATAACTTGAACAAATTAGACACCATCACCACGTTTTATCAGTTTGCTTGTTTTATGTTGTGCTTTTCTACCAGTCTGAGTTGAATTACAAAAAAAAATGTTTAACTTTGACAATGGAGATGGTGCAAGTTTACTGGTCGTCAGTGAATTTCGAGATCAAACGTTTTAAGGATACTCCAGAATATACTGAAATTCATCGCTAATACTTTTCGTAACACATTCTGTATAAATACTATTCTCCCTGTCTTTTTCTCCTCTCCAACCAAGCTCAGTCTGTAAATTATGGCTACTACAAGGTAAGTTTATTAACAGGTATATGTACGTATCTCGGAGTTGAGAAATGTACTTTTTCCGGCAAAAGTTGTCCTTAGGACAAAGAGATCAACAACGTACTCTTTTCGAATTATGTAACGCAGCCATTCTTCTCCCCCATGCACTGAATGATAACCAGCAAGCAAGCAGTCAAGGCAAAGATGTAGAGAGGAGAGAGAATCACTATACTCCTTTGGGTTTGCGGGTCCGAATCTCCTCCGGGCCGTTTCGGTACTGGGGGATTTTTCCCTCGGAGTTAACATTGGTTCTGATTCCATTTCCCATACAGTCCTTCGAATGAGACTATAAACCGAGGTTCCGTGTGTGAACGCACGCATAACATCTTGCACACACGTAAAATCCCATCACCAACTTTCGGAAGAGAAGGCCAGTTTGGCCGTTGGTATGGATGACACGTAGCATGCACCTTCCCCGAAGTTGGAGTATGGCTGCCTTAATGGCGGGATGAAAAACGGTCATACGCACAAAGCTCCACTCCCTTTGTTGGGTAGATGGGATTAATCCTTGCCTGTCTACACAGGGAGTGTCCGCAGGAGTATCAGCCTGCGTACGCGAAAAAAACCCCAACTATATCCCCTCGTTTCCCTCCTCTATTCGTTTCTGTTGGAGTCAGTAGGCACTCAAGGTCTGACCAGCGCGTTGGGCTAATACGTAGGTCAGACATCTGCTAAGTCGTAGCCTCGAGACCCTCTTCTTGAATTCTCTCATCTTGGTTATTGATTCATTTATCCATCAGCTTTAAATCATGCGTAGTGTGGTCTCAAAACTTAGCCGGTGTAGTGTAGCGTATATGGACTAGTCCGCACGCAGTGACACCTCCTTGATGAAACTGAAACTAAAACTGATCTGTTGGAGCCGCGTTCACTCGTGCAAGTCACTAACTACTTTCAGGCGAGATCAATGTTCAGTTGCCCCGGCCGCCCTCCCAGGTTGCCATGGACGCCAGCTTCTTCTTGTGCACTGTTCAACGAGGGCGGCCTACGGTCTGCACACAGCCTTTGCCCACGGTCGAACCATCACGATGTGTGTGCCTTAAAGTTAACAGTTTGACGCCATTAGAGGCAAAGTGTGTGTGAACAGACAGCCAGTGGGGAACCATCAGGAAGTGGTCAATGCCTCCGATGTGTGCAGTCGAGCTTACAACTCATGAAAGGCGAAGAATGTGGGTCCTTTTTTTTTCTTTCTTTCTTTCTTTTTTTTTTTTTTTTTTTTTTTTTTAAAGATTGATTTGCCAACATTGATAACAAAAAGAATTAAAATAACAGCATACAAATGAGTGTACTAAATCGGGAAGGGGGGTGGAGGGGGAACAAAGATGTAAACACATAAAAAAAAAAACAACTTTCTAACAGTTCCATTCACTAATCTAGGAAGAAAGATGGAAAAAAGAACAAGTCACAAACGTCCACGAGGCACTGGAGGAACTCATACATCCAGTATGTCTGGCATATCCTATCTTCTAAACGTCCACGAGGCACTGGAGGAACTCATACATCCAGTATGTCTGGCATATCCTATCTTCTAAACGTCCACGAGGCACTGGAGGAACTCATACATCCAGTATGTCTGGCATATCCTATCTTCTAAACGTCCACGAGGCACTGGAGGAATTCATACATCCAGTATGTCGGTATATCCCATCTTCTCGACGTTTTGGTCAAGGAGAGTTAAATTAAAAGAAAGACAGACAGAAAGAAAAGACCAACAGCTTTTCCTACCATTCAATGGACTTTGTTAATCTGAAAAACAGACACAACTGTATTTGTCAGAAACGTTATCCATGAACAAATTGTTGTGTGTATGTGTGTGTTTTTTTTTTCTGCCATTCTCACTTTATATCGATGTTCAACGTTTTCTTCCTTTCTTCGGGGAGGGAAGGGATGTTGTGTGTATGTGTGTGGTTTGTGTGGTGGGGGGGGGGGGGGGTGGAATGGTGAGAGGTGGGATAGGGTGGGGATGGGAAGGGGGGGGGGGGGATAATGTCGCACGGTTATGTTCTGTGTTTGTTCTTTATTTGGACATGACAGAACAACCAAAGGATTAGATTCTATTAACTTTATCGCTAATGTCGGGTCATTGAACCACATAATTGACTGTCCGCTGTTATTTCACGATGAAGGTTTGGTAACTACTGTCTGTTTCCATGGGTTTCAATCGGCTTAGGTGGAGGAAGGGGAGCAGGAGGGGGACAGATAGTGCGGCAGTCTAATACGGATTTTACAACACATTATTTTCGCATGAAACTGTAAGTCTTGGAAAGCAACTAACAGTAAGTATCGTTGACCATACTGTTCCCTGCCCAGGCTCCCAACCCCCATGTATTATGTATTGTAAAAACAGAGATGTGAAAACATTTCATGACATTCTAATATAACGACAGGTGTAACGGTCAGTTAAAAAAAAAAAAAAAATTAGTGATGTGCAGAAATGACATCAGAGACAGTAAGGTAATATAAGGATCGTCTTTTCTTCTGTTCTCTTTTCTGGTATTTTTCCTACGATTCATTTTACTTCTCTTTCTTTCCTCTCTCTCTCTCTCTCTCTCTCTCTCTCCTCTCTCTCTCTCTCTCTCTCTCTCTCTTCTTCATTTCTTCATTTTGCCCCTTTCCCTTCTTCCTTTCTGTTTCCTTCCTATTGTTTATCTTTCATTTCTTGCTTTTCTTTTTTTTTTTCTTTTCTTTTTTTTTTTTTGGGGGGGGGGGGGGGGGGGAGGGGGGATTTTGTTTTTTTGCTTTTGTTTTTTTGGTTTTTTTTTTTGTTTTTTTTTTTGCTTTCTTCCCTTTTTTTTTTCTTCCGTTGTTTCATACCATCCTTGCTTTCTTTCTGTTCCTTTCTCTTTGTTTTTTTCTTCTTTCTTTCCTTTCTGATGTTTGCAGCTCACTGGCGTGAGGTCCACAAACTGAAGCGGTGCACAGATGAGGTGCGATACAACACAGGAAAAGTAAGAAGTATCAACAATGCCAATGCACCATTGAACAACCGAAAGATTGAACAGGCTTCGAGTATTCCAGCCACTTTGAATTTTCCTTGGACTCTATCTATCGAGTGCTTCCAGAGCTGATATGGATTTGACATTCGCCTGAGCTGTAAGCAACTGAATACATTGATGATCTCCAGGCAGAAAATTCACATCAACATATAGACATATGACATGAAGAAAAGCTTATACATTATAAAGAGAGAGAGAGAGAGAGAGAGGAGAGAGAGAGAGAGAGAGAGAGAGAGAGAGAGAGAGAGGAGAGAGAGAGAGAGATCAGAACTCCGAAAACTTTTATTCGATCAAGGATTGAGATTCTAGGCAGAGCTGTTGTTCCAATCTGTCCTTGGATTGGAGGAGGAGAGAGAGAGAGAGAGAGAAGAGAGGACAGAGACAGACAGACAGACAGACAGAGACAGAGAGACAGAGAGACAGAGAGAGACAGAGACAGAGACAAGAGAACATCTTGGATCTCCGTAGTGCCAATATCAGGCAACTGAACATTGAAATGACGGACACGCCGTATATGTGTTGCTGTGGAACGGTCAGGCACATCTTACTGTCCACCTCTCTGCTACAACACACACTGACCAGCGGCCGCATGTGCCATGGTAACAGCTAGCGGTGACCATCAATGCACAAAGACGTCATGAACGAAGTCTT
>CM065720.1:25819529-25822029 GCA_033310375.1 Conus canariensis
TTCCTGAACATCAGCAGACAAACTATTATTTTGTGGGATGACGTTACTCTTTCTCCTTCCTGATTCTTGAAACTCCCGTTTCCCTCTCCGCCCTCCACCCCTCCCCCCTCCCCTCCCCCCCCCCCCCCTCCTCCCCCCTTCGCACACCGCTCGCTTCAACTCATGTACAAGTCTTAATGTTATCGTCCGTTACTTTAGCAGCAGAGATTAACTGTTCGCTGGTGACATTGTTTACTGATTGGACTGTATGTAATACGCAATGGATTGAATCAGGTTTTTTTTTCCCCAAAAATTGTTCTGACTTTAATTCATCTATTGAAATAACCTTCTCCTTGCTTTTCACTGATGGAAAGAAGCTAAGATATATGAAATTTAATAAACTCCTGTCCTCATTAAACACCAAACGAAAACAAAGTGGAGATGTATTCATTCTTTCTAGCTCTCTCTCGCTCCTCCTCTGTCTTTCTTGCCTACTGATGCCGCCATCATGACAATTTAGAGCTGCTGATATGATCTGTGACTTAAGGTACGCTTCCCGCCGCTCTCTCTCTCTCTCTCTCTCTCTCTGCCCACGTACCTCTCCCTTCTCCTGCCTTCACCCGCGTCTCCCCACGCACCCCCCTTCCTCCCCTCCCGCGGATGCCTTGCTCACCTACTCTCTCGTCTTGCTTCTTCTCTTTTTTCCTTTCATCTCAGTTGAATGTCTTTATTTATTCAGTTTTTTTGTTGTTTTTTTAATCGACAGAGAGAACCACAGACGTCAATGAGAGAGACGCACGCGCTGCGAGACAGAAACAGCAAGCGTAGAACACGTCACAACACAGCTTAGTCATTTTCGTCCAATCAGCGATCAAGAAACCAGGACAGCGAGCGTCTTGTCTGCTATATCAGCAGACGACAAGCGTAACTTGGCTCAAACGTCGATAAGATTTCTTAGAGTTTCAGAAGAGGGAAAAACCGGGGGCACAAAGGAACCAGCGTTAGAGAATACGAGACAAAATTGTACTTATCTCCTACAGTTTTTCAGCTGAAGTTTAAGAAGTGGAGAAGTTGAACGGCGAGTTACAAGTAAATTTGATTCATTTTCACAGAATCCGGTGTCTGCAATCTTCGTCTCAAAATTTCGCAAAGTCACTTCTTAAGCGGGCATTGTTGTTTAATACTCTTCAGACAGATCCGTGGCAGCTTTGCATTATTGTCGCTTTTGATTGAAGGTGAGTCTTCTTTTATAATGTCGTTTGGCCGCATGGTCTTTGGCAAATTGTAGTAATGTTGATCAGCATTGTGGCAGGAGAGAGAGAGAGAGAGAGAGAGAGAGAGAGAGAGAGAGAGCGCATTAAACACATCAACGGCGATCTTTTCAAAATACAACAATTGTTACTTGAACCTTGCCATCTGTCTCCCCCCCCCCTCTCTCTCTCTCTCTCTCTCTCTCTCTCTCTGTGTCTCTGAACTGGAGAAAACGCATTATACATTTTATGGCAGCATCTGGTCGTCAGTTCCTATATAAAATAAAGAATAAGTAAAACGGCCTAAATGATATTTTTTCTGGTACATTGACATATGGCGAAAACAATTATTTCCCTAGCAGAATACTAAACCAGAAACTTGTTCAGTACATAAGTATATTCAGTTTTTTAAAACTGAGTTAAGAGTATTGTCTACTGCCTTATTTATTTTTATTTTTTAGCAGGAATAACTCTGTTTAGTCACATGGAAATCTTTTGCAACGATAAAGCCGTTAAATACAATTCATTGAATGCTATATCATGCCAAATACTCGGCCTGTCCAAACTGGCAAGTCATACGTTTTTTCTTTCTTCCTTTCTTTCTTTCTTTCTTTTCTTTTTTTTTTTTTTTTTTTTTTCGTGAATGAACATTGCCATGATTAAGACACTTTTGCCTGCTTCCATTTGAAAGGGAAAACCTTTTTTTCTCCTTCCATTTTCCCTTCTCCTTCTTTGTGTCCCTCCTGTTTGTTTCCCCGCTCTGGTTTCTCCTCCCTATTCTCCTTTTTCTTCCCCATCACCATCGTCATTACCATCTTCATCATCCATTCTTTGATATCCCCCTTTTATCTCTCTCGCCCCTCCTTTCTCTCTTCCTCTGTTCTGTGCACGCACACACACACACACACACACACACACACACACACACACACACACATAGGCCTACTTCTTCCCCTTTCTCGATATCGCTCGCTCCCTCTCCCCGCGCAACCCTCCAAGAAAGTGTGTTTTTTTTTCGCTTTAAATCCAAACCTAATGTAAAATTGGGATGCTGTGTTGTGCAGGCTTCCACGGACTACACAGAGCGGGCCTAGTCAGAGACGAAGGGCATTTCTCCTCCATACTTACCTCCTCCACACCCTAAACACCGGCCAGACGATGCCTCGGTTCTCCTCGCAGTCCCCGGCGACGTTCCCCCAGGTCTCCATGGGTCCCAGTCGCGGCCCTGGCCAGGGTTCCAGCCTCGAGGGTTACGAGATCAAGTCCGGTAA
>CM065720.1:25837029-25857029 GCA_033310375.1 Conus canariensis
TCTTTCTCATTTTCTTCCTGCACCCCCCACCCCCACCCCCCACCCCCCACCCCCACCCCTTTTTTTTTCTTTTTGATAACTATTTAAACATCTTTGCCAGTTACTAATGTATTGACGGACAAATTGCTAGCCAACACTTGTTTTCCCCTACTACAAAACTGACCAACAAGACATGTGATAGATATGTGTATATACACATATATTATTATATATATAATATATATAGAGAGAGAGAGAGAGAGAGAGAGAGAGAGAGAGAGAGAGAGAGAGAGAGAGAAACGTGTACACACACACACAGCGCGCATTGAATGATAATTAAAAGTCTTGTGTGATCTGTTTTAAGTTGGGATTTGCCCTGTGCATCATAGCACTGAGGCGGACTATTATCCTGGCGGACTATTATCTTGGCGGACTATTATCCTGGCGGACTATTATCCTGGCGCTACCGCTTGGTATTTCTGGAACGATGAGAATGAGTGGCAGTTGTACTGCAGACTATTTTTGTGATGTTCAAAAGGTTTGGATGCGGGTCACTTTGTCATGCTGACAGAAAAAAAAACTGTTGTTCTCTCTCTCGCAATCATATACGCTCAACCTGCACGCATGGCACAACACCATCTCGCTTTTCTCCACTCCCTCCCCTCCTTCCCATGCACACACAAACGCGCGCAAACTCACATACATGTCAGTAAAGTGTATGTTGACAAGCACAACGTTAAATAAAAAGAAAAAAAAAGTAAGAAGACAGACAGACAAACCGACAAACGTACGTGAAGACATTCCTTCCATGAAGGTCGTAACTACTGCCACAGACTTTTATGAAAACGGTAAATACATTTCATACGGAGTCCCCCGACCCCCTCCCCTTTCCTTGACCATCTTCCAGGAACCTCCCATTCCCCGGAATCCGGAAATGAAAGAATGGAGGAGGAGTGGAGTGGATGACTTATACATCCTCACAGCATAAGCTTTTAGGGACAAAATTTAGATAGAGAGGGGGTTAGGTACCATCAAGGACATATAAAACAAAGTACAGGACAAGACACAATGCATTTCGACCTCTTGCGTCTTCTTCAGGCAAAAACAAATAACATTTAGGACAGTGAAAACGAAGAACGAGAAACCACTTATCTTCTCATATTCGGCGCACGACCAAAATGGCCGCCGGACGGAAACGAGGCCACCCAGGAGGGGATCATGGGAGAGGAAAAGGTGAGGAGGAGGGGGTGAAGAGGGGGGGGGGGGGGAGGAAGGGGGTGTGAAACAATGGGGTTTGTAGCTTGTTTTGTAGAATAGTATGATAATATTAGTGACGGTAGTGATAATGGTGGATTGATGATAGTGCTCAGTGGGGCCAGAAAAAAAATCGCTTTTAGGGACAAGTTTTCGCCACAGCAAGCTGCGGCATGGGAACATTCGTCCTGGCAAAGACTTGGTCAGTTGGCAGGTTGGGTCGAGGTTGGTGTTTGTCTTGGCAGAGACTTGGTCAGTTGGCAGGTTGGGTCGAAGTTGGTGTTTGTCTTGGCAAAGACTTGGAAAGTTGGGAAGTTGGGTTGAGGTTGGTGTTTGTCTTGGCAAAGACTTGGTCAGTTGGCAGGTTAGGTCGAGGTTGGTGTTTGTCATGGCAAAGACTTGGTCAGTTGGCAGGCTGGGTCGAGGCTGGTCTTTGTCTTGAGAAAGACCTGGTCAGTTGGCAGGTTGGGTCGAAGTTGGTGTTTGTCATAGCAAAGACTTGGTCAGTTGGCAGGTTGGGTCGAAGTTGGTGTTTGTCTATGCAAAGACTTGGTCAGTTGGCAGGTTGGGTCGAGGTTGGTGTTTGTCTTGGCAAAGATTTGGTCAGCTGGCAGGTTGGGTCGAAGTTGGTGTTTGTCTTGGCAAAGACTTGGTCAGTTAGCAGGCTGGGTCGAGGTTGGTGTTTGTCTTGGCAAAGACTTGGTCAGTTGGCAGGTTGGGTCGAAGTTGGTGTTTGTCTTGGCAAAGACTTGGTCAGTTAGCAGGCTGGGTCGAGGTTGGTGTTTGTCTTGGCAAAGACTTGGTCAGTTGGCAGGTTGGGTCGAAGTTGGTGTTTGTCTTGGCACAGACTTGGTCAGTTAGCAGGCTGGGTCGAAGTTGGTGTTTGTCTTGGCAGAGGCTTGGTCAGTTGGCAGGTTAGGTCGAGGTTGGTGTTTGTCATGGCAAAGACTTGGTCAGTTGGCAGGTTGGGTTGAGGTTGGTGTTTGTCTTGGCAGAGACTTGGTCAGTTGGCAGGTTGGGTTGAGGTTGGTGTTTGCGGGCAGGCGGGCGGAGGGCTCCTGGATGGACGGTGTCATCAGGCAGGAGCCTGGGTGAAGATGAAGTCGTTAGGACCGCCGAGCGGTCGTCTGAAGGTGGTTGTTTGGTTGCGGTTGATGTTGTTGTTCCTGTCGTCGTCGTCATGGTGGTTCCTCCAAAGCCGTCGTCAGGGCTACAGACGGCCGTCTTCATGCTGAGTGGCGACGGTCCTGTGCCGCGTGAGGCCGACTCGGGTGACGTTCAGTATGAATCATAATATCCACATTCTCGTGGGGGGGGGGGGGGGGGGTTAGAAGGTGGGGTAGACATGAAAGAGTGAGGGAAGAAGGAAGAAGGAGGGGGGAGAAGGGGTGGATGAGGTGAGCGGGTATGTGTGTTTGCTGAACATTGGGAATGGAAACTGAATCTGGATACCTTAAACCCGAATGTAGAAGAGACGGACGGGAATAACGTGTGAGAGAAAACACGTCTTGTCCAACAGTGAGAATAACGTGTGAGACAAAACACGTCTTGTCAACAGTGAAGGGAATAACGTGTGAGAGGAAACACGTCTTGTCAACAGTGAGAATAACGTGTGAGAGAAAACACGTCTTGTCAACAGTGAAGGGAATAACGTGTGAGACAAAACACGTCTTGCCAACAGTGAAGAGAATAACGTGTGAGACAAAACACGTCTTGTCCAACAGTGAAGGGAATAACGTGTGAGAGAAAACACGTCTTGTCAACAGTGAGAATAACGTGTGAGAGAAAACACGTCTTGTCCAACAGTGAAGGGAATAACGTGTGAGACAAAACACGTCTTGTCCAACAGTGAAGAGAATAACGTGTGAGACAAAACACGTCTTGTCCAACAGTGAAGGGAATAACGTGTGAGAGAAAACACGTCTTGTCAACAGTGAAGGGAATAACGTGTGAGACAAAACACGTCTTGTCCAGCAGTGAAGGGAATAACGTGTGAGAGGAAACACGTCTAGAGAACTATAAAATGTGCTTTCTGGCTCACCCACCTCCGCCAGCTCCAACCGGCTAAAGCCGGTTTCGCTGTTGCTCCGCCGGCTTACCCAGAAAGCACATTTTATAGTTCTCTTATAGTAAACACTTTACAAACATACATAATGTGTAGGATTATCTGTTTTTAACACTAATTTAGAAAACTTTTGAGACTTAAGTTTTTGCTTAATCCTTCGTTTTTCTTGATCGTTTTCAATAACATCATTTTCACGCATACATTCATCAAATGCGTCTCTGTCTTTCATGTGAAATAAAACTACAGTCTTTAATTGTTCTCTAAAGTCTTTTAAAACTGAGTTATATTTTTGACATAAAATCCACACACTTATCCCAGCATGTCTTCCACTGAAAGCCAGTTTTGACAAAGCGTTTCTTTTTTTGACTATATCCTTTTCTGCTGAACAATCATCTATAATAAATAATGTCTGAGTTCCTTCAAACTGTCTAAAGAAATGTTCTAAACACTCACTCAGTTTATTGCTAGGATCAACTAAATAGATTTCATCATCCGTCCATATAAACCTTCTGTCGTGATATGCTTTGTTCCATTTGAGTGTTGGACAGAAAATAACAATATGATCAAAATTATAACTATAAACTGTTTGTAATAGGTCGAGGACAAATATTGTTTTTCCACAACCAGTCTGTCCACAAATCAATGAACAATGAGGGGTTTTTGTCATAAAGTTTAACTGCTCCATAGTTTTAAAACATAATTTAATCTAATCCAGTTATTGTTTTTATCATACTCTCTGTCAAAACGTGTTCAGTATAATAAAAACCTATAAGGTCTAAATGTGTAAGATTAATCCAGTTTAGTTCTGTAAGATCGTTTCTATTTAGACTAATATCAATTTTGTTGCTTGTTGTTATGACCTTAATATCCTCGCCATGTAAAGAACGACGACAGTAACTTTAAGTTTGTCAACGTCTAAGTTTTGCCAGCTAATAAGAATTCCTTTCATAAGATTGTCACTGACGCCCAGAGCTCCATTTCTCGCCTCATCTTTTAAGACAGAAATTTTAAATATCATTGTGAACGTGTCTCCTAATTTTGTGCGTGGAATAAACTGTAATTTTGTAGAAGCTTTCTTTAAAACCGATTCTCTTCTGTGGAGGATGTACTGTTTGTCCCCAAACGGCTTTATTTCGATCTCTTTCCGACTGTTGTCCTCTGGCATAAGACTTACATGTAAAGGGCCAGAGTTCAATGCTTTTCTGAAACTTTTTTGACGGTCAAAAAATGTAAATGGGCTTAAGAATTCAAATTTTATGTCCCATTCTAAATATGGTTCTAAGTGCCATTTGTTGTCAGTTTTTCGAACTATTTTATATTCATACTGACCCGCATTATTTGCTTCTACATTGCGTAGTTGTTCTAGTTTAGGAAACCTTTTGTTGTCGTCAACCTCTTTGCGTTTATAATAACCATCTTTAGTGTACTCAAAACCATACAAAGTGCCTATCTCACCGTTTTGTTCAAAGTCCTCAACGTCTGCAAGGTCTTTTAATTCTAAAGTTACACACCTCTCAGGCGCTAATGTGACCCCCGAATCGTCTGGTCCACGTGACATTTTTTAGTACACCTTATTATTTTATTTCTAAAACAATGTGCAGGTTATCACATTTCACGACTTTCCCTGTTTTATCTGTGATCTTTATATTAAATGATCTGACCCTCCCACAAGCTAATTTTTTAAACTGTAAATTAGGGAATTGTATAATTTCATAATCGCAATATGCAGCTTTCCCTGATGGAAGAGCTCTTAAAACAGTTGAGGGCCTTCCATCATATAAGTTTTCATCAGTGCTCAGCTCGTCCAAATGAACATAGAGTAATGAATGTAATGCAAGATCGAGCGGATATTCTCCCTCATAAGTAGTTTCGTCTGATGTAACTATAAAACTATGATTGTCAGTTGCAAAGCCTAACATTTTAGCTAGCTCTACATCAAAAAGATAATGGTCTACTTCTTCTTCAGGTTTGAATGTCAACATTATTTTCAAATTTGCATTGTTAAGTTTGAGAGTAATGTCGAAGTTACTCATTGCTTCTTTTAGCGAGCAAAACCCGTAATAACCATCAGGTATGGTTAACTGGCTAACTAAGTTTCCTCTTTTGTCAAATTTTTTAATCTTATTATTCTCCTTGGATTCAGTTATATTAAACCATACGACTTTGTAAAAAATTTCATGGAGTGCGACCCTTTGGGTTCCGCAGTTATTATCAATAGCATACTCTAAAAACGAAGGACTGTCTTGAGTTGTTATTGTTACAAACATTTTTAAAACAAATTTAAAAATGAGTGCTTTCAAATATACTAATGCAAAATATTCTGTTGGACCTCACTACAGTCCTAAAGATATAACAACTGATACCCTCGACATTTCTGTGACTCAGACTGACGCCTTTCAAGTAAAGGTTAGTACTCCATTGAACAGATATCTTAACCCTCCTATTAAAAACGACAACATCCCGAAAGTGTGGTTTAGTCATCCGATGCAGTTTTATCAGAACCAGTTAAACTTTGCTGTGTTTTGCGCATCAACTGGGTGTGGAGTGTCGTATGCTGATCATTTAAATCATCCTGATCCTTTGGTGAGGTCAGTGTATAGATTTCATTTTTATTACACCTTCAGACGTATTTTATCTGAACTGCAAGCGCCATTACCAAATGACAAAACGTTTAATCCATTCAGCAACAGAATAGATTACAAGGCTTTTGAAAGGATCTGTAACGAATTTGATATTGACCCAAAGACAGACTTTAGACAAAAGTTGGATCTTAATCATGGTTTAGGCACTCTTTATTATTGGGGCGTGCACAGAAAGTATAACTATGATTGGATCCTCCTTACACATCTTTTTCTTCAGGCACAACTGTTCACCTCGGGTCCATAGAGCAAGAGCATAAAACAGCGTGGACAACATTTATTTTAGACACTTCTAAGGGCCTAACTAGAGCGGGAATAGAACGAATAAACGACTCTATTCGTACTTACGTTTGGTGTTTGCTAGGTTCGCAAGCACAAACGAGATCAAACATAATTGATCCTTCTACTGGCTTTGACGCCCAAAAACAGTATTTAGCAAATTTAGAGGACTCCATTAATTCTGCAGTTGATTTACCTTCAAGTATTAAAAGGTACCAAAATGTTTTGCAATACGCAAGATCGAAAGTAGACTTTGCTGTTGGCACTGGTTTATACATGCTGCCTTCTGACCTCAGACTCCAGATAGGAACAATAATAAACTATAATAATGAAATCCTTGTGGCTGGCAATGAAGAGAAGGTCGGAAAAAACAACATAAATTCTGAGCCAGTAATATTACAAACAATAAACAAACAAGCTGACCCTGCCCGTGTAGTCGACCCCCCAAGAATAAGTCAACCAGTTCTCAAGGCCCAAAGCCCCAAGGTTGTTGAAGACTCTGTTCACGATGACAAAAAAAATAATGACCATGAATATGAAAAGACAGCACTTGTTTTTGGATTAACTGGCCTAGGATTACTCCTTCTTTATCTTACTAAAAATTAACCCAACTATTAAGACAACTAATGTCCATAAGTGCTCGGCCATAAAGCCAACTACTTTACTTGCAGTAGACAAAAGCCAGCTAACGACACTCCCTAATATGCCAGGTAAAGAATCTATTGCCTTACTGGCTAATTTTTTTAATAAACTTGCAAGATGATCAAGTTGTTTTTTTACCCATGATTTATCTGATGGTGGTGATGGTGGCGGAGGCACTAACCCTTGCCCACCGCCGCCTGTAATAGCCAACACCAGTGTACTTATTGCAAATCCTAAGGCTGTTATAACACTTGCTAATGTGACGCCTTGCTCTCTAAACAGTGTTCGTATTCGTTCTGCTAGCGTCGTGTCTTCATATAAAATTCTTTGGATAGTTTCTCTTATTCTGCTCACTTGAGTTCGTAATTGTTCTCGGTTAGTAGACAACACTTCTAGTCTTGCTAATCTCTCTTGTTCAAGATCTTTTAGTCTTCGGGTTATTCTTTCTTTAACACCAGGTCCTAAGTTGTGGTCATCAGCCTCAACTAGTTTTTCTTTTTCTCTTTTTATATGCTCATCTAGTTCACCCAGTTTTGCTAAATTGTTTGTTAATTCGCCTCTGATGCTTCTCAAAGCATGATCAAGGGCCGTTATTTCTCTCATAGGTAGCGGCGGATCGTGCATAGTTTTTAATACTGTTTCTTCTGAAAAACTGGTTTCTGCTTCTATTATTTTGTCTGCTGTTGGGCTTAAATCTTTAAGGGGTATGTTTTGAATTTGGTTATCTGTTGGGAGTTTCTGTAGTGTGTTTTGAAGTTTAGCAACTGCTTCCCTATCTAATTTTGGTTTAGTAATGCCAAGGCGATTTTGATCGCGCACACTGAGCCTTTGTCTAATTGTACTCTTTTTTAAAAACTTTGATGAGTCTGGTTTAGTTGTAAGCTGAACAAGTTGTCCTTCGTCGTTTCTCACAAACAAATGGTCATCTTTTGTTTCAAAATCATTAGGGTCTATAAAATCGGGAGGTTCTTGGCCTAAACTTTGATAAAATGATTTGACCTTACTTTCTGTTAATTCACGCCGCAATGATTGTAATGGATGTGTCAAAGGGTCATTTCACTCATGTCGTCTCCAGGATCAAAAACATCATAATCTTCTTCTGCCATGTTTTTAAATAATTAACTTTTTATTTTGTTTTATAAAAAAATGTCACAAGCATATGGCTCGATTCTTGACCCGCATAGAAGACTGAAAGAGCCCTTTGGCGTGAAGGGAAATAAACAGAATATTATTGTTCCAAATAATCCATCTACTATTGATTCAGATCAAATTCTTACTGTTAAATTTCCAGACCTAGGAGCAGATGAAGTGATTGTGCCGGGATCTGCACGGCTTACTTTCAAAATAGAACTTGATTCAGCAACAGACGTAAACAGGACAGTTGTACAGAATCTGGGACGGGCAATCGTTAAGAAAATTTCTATAAAACTTGAGGGGCAAGAAATATTTTCTTTACACAATGCAGACATATTACTAATCTATTCTGATCTATGGCTAACCGATAATGAAAGGGCCGATCTTGCGTTTCAAGGAATCGAAAATAACGAAGCACTAAAACACAGAATAGACGCCGAAGACGCTAAAGCCGGCAACAAGTATGAAGCTGTAAGTTTTGCTTATGGGAATCGCTTTTCTATACCCTTAGATTTTGAGTTGTTAAAAGCGCATGCGCCATACTTTCAAGGAGCATTAAAAGACAGATTGTCATATGAACTAACTTTTAATGAATACAAACGTGTCATTAAATCTACAGACACTGATTCCAAGTACAGCATTTTCGACATCTCGTTAGAGTTTGACATTGTTAGCAACCCTAACTTAGCAAGGCTGATTGAGCAACAATATCAGTCAAAATTAGCAATATATTACGAAAGAGTGATTCATCATTCAAAATATCCTAAAAGCAGAGCAGACACTATATGGAATTTTAGTTTTAGCGCCGCAGCATGATCACTTAAAGGTATTTTATTGCTGTGTGAAGATGATAAAGAACCATACCAAAGACAAAGTGAAAAGTTTATCAATCCTAAAATAACGAAAGTACAATGTTCAATTGAGGGTAGTCCTAACCAAGTCTACGGTAGCGGGCTTAAACCTTATCATCATTTTGATGAAATAAGAAAATTGTTTGGAGGCGGGAGGTCTAGAAGTCCAACAGTAGACCTTGTGTCTAAAGATCTACACCTTCACAGTGTTAGACTTGATGAATATTTAACAACGAAATACGGTTTATGGATTGACCTAAGGTCAACAGAGGATAATCAGTTGCATGGGAGTGGGAGAACAGTTAAAGACGTAATAAACATTCAAATTGATAAAGAAAATGAGAGTGATAAACCACTTAATGTACATTTGTTTTTAATATATGATGCGCAGCTGAATATTCAAGATAACAGATTAAAAGATATCCAATACTAAATTATTTTATTTTAAAAAAGCATGTCTGTTACGACTTATCCAAAAGTGCCCAAAGAAGAGATAGTAGGCAATTCTGCTGCTGTAGACATAAAAACTTTCAGATTAACCAACATTACACAAATGCAACAAAAACTAGAGCAGGACCTTTCAAAATACAGCAAAACCAAACGAAGGTATTCTGCTGTCTTTAATGCTGTTACATATGTTAATACTGGAGCATCGGCGGTTAGTGCTTTAACAGCAGGAACAAGTGTAGGTCTCTTAGCAACAGGCGTAGGTGCACTGGTAGCTATACCTCTAGGTGGTGTGTCTTTAACTCTTGGCCTGTGTTCATTGGCTGTAAGTGCTGTCAGCAAAAAAATAAAAGCTAAACTCCAAAAGCACACAGCTATGGTTCAACTAATAACAGCTAAACTTAGTTCCTTCAAACTGACAATAAATAAAGCACTTGCTGACTCAAACATCACGGATGAAGAATTTAGTCGCCTACAGGCTGATTTTGAGGACTACAAAAGACAAAAGTTTGATCTTCAAAGAAAGGCAAGGGCAACTTTTTCTCAACAGCCAGACACCGACCAGATAAAAAAGGAATGTTTAAAAAAAGTAAACGAAACATTAAACTCTGTTCTAAACAGCTCACATTAACAACCCCAAAGGGCGTTTATACTTTAGTTTACGAGTCCAAGCACAAAAAGACCGTTGATATTGATTCTGATTAAGTTTTTTTTTTAATTTAAATAAATATTTTGAGTTAGAAAAAAACTCAGCATGGATAAGATATATGAAGGTTCAGATGAATTGTTTGAAGCAATGCTCGAGGAAGAGCGTTTGTCAAAAGCTTTAAATGAGGTCGTTTTAGAAGTTATTGATCCAACAAACGTACAGGCAAGCGTTGTACATGCTATTTCTCAAGTTCCAAGTAAACTAACAATAAACCCTCCAGTTAAAGTAAGGTTAGTTGTTTTAATCGACTATATAACAATAAACGAAGAAAATCTAGAAGTCTGGGTCTCAACTAAACAGCAGACTATTCTTTCTCATAATGACTTAACACCTGGTTGGGCAGACCAACTTCTTACACAGTTTAATGAAGCCTCTGAAGCAGCTAAAATGAGAGGCTCTGGTTGGTCAGAGGGTGAAGTCCTAGACATCAGATTAAGACAGGCTAAGTATGAGCCGATTGTAGGCAAGTCTTACATTCCACTGCCTCCAACATTAGTTGCAAAGAAAGCAGTTCTGAACATAAAGAATTCAGACGACAAATGTTTTATGTGGTGCGTTCTTGCTAGGCTACACTTTGTTAAAAAAAATGCAGAGAGAGTTACTAACTATTTACAGTGGGCCAATGATCTTAACTTTAACGGTCTTGAATTTCCTATGGCTGTAGACAAAATTGATCAGTTTGAAGAACAGAATCCCCCAATAACTGTTAACTTATACACATGGTCTGAAGAAACCAACCTTCTGCCAATTAGAGTGTCAAAGAACAGTCCAACAATAGGCGAACCAACCAAAACTCATGTAGACTTACTCCTAATGCAAAGCCTTAATGGGTTGCACTACACATTGATACGCACAATGAGTAGACTGTTGGTGCATACTACAAAAAATCGTGGCAAACAAGAATTTTGTAGAAAATGTTTAACAAGAATTCCGTCCGTTCAAGCCGCGAGTGAACATAAGAAACATTGTATTAGCCCAGTTGACTGTGATACAGAACTAATTACTCCCGGAGAAGGCAGTAAAGTTAGTTTTAAGAACTGGAAACGACTCCAGAGGTCTCCATATGTTGTTTACGCAGACTTCGAGTCGCTTATTGTTCCTTATGAAGGACCATCTCCAAAACATTTACCAAAAACAGTTATAATGAATAATCACCAGATTTGTTCATTTGCCTTCATCATTGTCAGGTCGGATGGCGTCCATTCAAAGCCAGAATTATACAGAGGACCACATGCAGCAAAACATTTCTTAAAACGCATGCAAGAAGTTCGTAATGTCTGTTCTAATAATCTAGTCCTATCCGATCTTAAGATGACCCCTGAAGATCAAGATCGCTATGACTCAGCCACTCACTGTTGGATTTGTGGTTTAGAGCTAACCCCTGAAAGTTTAAATCCAACAGTAAGAGATCATGATCACATTAGCGGAGAATTTAGAGGAGCAGCGCATAACAATTGCAATCTTCAACTAAAGTTTGATCCTAGGACTTGGGAGACTTCCTATATTCTTTCATAACTTGCGAGGTTACGACTCTCATCTTATATTGCAAGCAGTAACTAGCGCCTTTAGGGTGTCATGCATTGCGCAGTCATCAGAAAAGTACATGTGTTTCACTTTAAATAACATGTCTTTCTACGACTCTATGCAACACATGATGGGTTCATTAGAGTCACTGGCTATGTCCTTAAAGTCCTGCCCAATAACGGAAGAATATTTTGACCCAACTCTTGTTAGAAAGGGCGTTTACCCTTATGAGTACATGAACAGTTGGCAAAGGTTTGACGAAGATACACTTCCGCCTAAAGGTGCGTTCTTTTCTAGTCTCAGAGGAAAGGACATCAGTGATTCTGATTACCAGCATGCTCAAGATGCGTGGCAGAAGTTAGAGTGTAAAACGATGGGAGACTATCATGATTCCTATTTAATGGCGGATACCTGTTTGTTGGCGGACGTCTTTGAAAATTATAGGAAGACCTGCATGAAACATTACAGCTTGGATCCCGCGCATTACATTTCTGCCCCTGGGATGAGCTGGGACGCTTTCTTAAAATTTACTGGAGTACAAATTGATTTATTGTCTGACCTGCCAATGCTTCAGATGATTGAAAACGGATTGCGTGGAGGAATCAGTATGGCGTCGCACCATTACTGTAAAGCAAACAACAAATACTTGGACGACTATGATCCAAGTAAAAGGTCTAACTATCTCATGTATTTAGATGCAAACAATCTGTATGGATGGGCAATGGCGCAATCACTTCCATTACGTAACTTTAAAATGTACACAGATACGGATAATATTCAAAAAGCATTAAAGTGGTTGGGCAGTTTGACGCCAGATCAACAGTGTGGATACATTCTAGAAGTTGACTTAGAATATCCTCAGGAACACCATGATTACCATAATGACTATCCATTAGCAGCAGAAAGTCTAAAGATGACAAAAACAGAACCACCTAAACTTGTGCCTAATCTTCGTGACAAAAAAAATTATGTCTGCCATTACAGGCTTCTACAATTTTATTTAAGACATGGTTTGAAGTTGACAGCTGTTCATCGTATAATTGCTTTTGATCAAGAACAGTTCATGAAACCATACATAATGAAGAACACTGATCTCAGAACTAAATCCACAGATGCTTCAGAAAAAGACTTTTTCAAGCTGATGAACAACAGCTGTTTTGGAAAGACTATGGAGAATCCGCACAAGCGCAAAGATGTTAGATTGGTCACCAGAGAGAACGATGCAATTAAGCTAACTTCAAAACCTAATTATCAGGACTTCAGAAGATTTCATGATCAGCTTTTTGGCATAATGATGAAAAAAAAGAAAGTCAAATTGGATAAGCCCGTTTTTATTGGGTTTACTGTTTTAGAATTATCAAAGCTTTTGATGTTAGAATTTCTTTATGACTACTTTAAGCCCTTGTATCCTGAGTCCAGAGTTCTGTACACAGATACAGATTCCTTTGTAATCGACATCCCTACTGAAGATATCTATAAAGACATGGAATTAGAAGTGGCTAAAGGGCATGCTGGATGGTACGACACATCTGATTACCCTAAAGATTCACCTTTGCATTCAGATATTAATAAGAAGGTTTTAGGTAAGATGAAGGATGAATTATCTGGAGGGGTGATCAAGGAGTTTGTTGGTTTGAGGTCGAAAATGTACAGTCTTTCAAGCCAAAAAAAAGTTGTTAAAAAAGCAAAGGGAATATCTCGTAGTGTTGTGCAGTCAAGCATATCCCATGACAACTATAAAGAAGCATTGTTTGACAATAAGACTTTTCATCATGACAACGTAAAACTACGATCTAATCTACATGAGATCAACACAACTGTTGTAACAAAGAAGTCATTAGATAGAACAAACACAAAACGTGTGTTTGTTAATCCAGAGTTTTCATATGCAATCGGGCATTGGAAAACAGCATAATTACATACCTTCTTCATCCGCGGGTTTATATTTTCCTCAAATGTATCTAGAAGCTCAATCATATCAATTTCCAATTCAGACAAATTTTTTCTCATGTTTGCTTGATGTGCACGAATTTTTTTTATTTTTTCAAGATATTCTTTATCCGTTATTCTGATAATCAAAATTTGGGATCGTAGGCGATCAGGATGCGTTGCCATGTACCGATGAATCCACTTAATTGTTTCCTTAATAGCTGAACACGTATCATATGATTCTTGTATTAATTCTAAGGTCTCTTTTTTATCATCTTTTTAGTTTCATGTAAGATTTCTTCCTTTTGAGCTTCCATTTTAAACTCAAATATATTTACGTAAATTAATTAAGCGGAACTGTGTCTGGCGGGATTATTTGCAGTTCTTCTTTCACAAAAGATCTTTGAGGGGCTGGTCGTTTTGTTGTGTCAGTTTCTCGTAAATAATACACAGGCGGATTCATCTTTACAATTCTTTTTATCTCATATGGATCAACACTCCAAACTGGATCTGTTGCCCTGATGCGGGTGTCCCCTTCCGCTTCTCCCGGTGAATAAAGGTATCTCACTTTCAAACCAAATGGTAATAGTTTGCTTGATGAACTGGCGTCTCCTTCAACAACATTTATTGTTTGTTTTCTGATTGCTTGTACTGGTTTTAGACCTTTAAATTCTTCATTATTCATTGCGCGCAAAACTGAGGGCAGTCTTCTAACCCATTCTGTGTTGCGAGAATTGTCAATCAGCTCTCTGTGATACTGGTAGGAGAAAAGTCTTTCAGATAACTGTTTGTTAAAGTTTTCAACCAAACCCTGTGATCTGTGAACACCCGGAATGCCTCTTTTAATGGTAACTCTATGTTTTAACAATAATTGATTCACTTGACCTTTAAATTCTTTTCCATCATCGACTTGAATCATGCGAGGATAAGTTAAGGGTCCTCGTTGATATATCAGTTGTATAGCGACAGCAACAGCAGAAGCACTCTTTTGTGTTAATGGTTCCGCATCTTTGTATCTTGAAGCTATATCAATGACTGTAAGTGCGTACTTAAATCTTTTTCGTCTAATCGTATCATGGGGTAAATATAGAAGATCCATTTGATGGGTGTCGTTTGGAGTTATATTCACAAAGTGTGGTCTCTGTATTCGTTTAGGCGCTGGTAGATAAATTTGCCAAATCGCTTGTTTAGATAACCATTCTTTTGCTGTTTGTTCACTGACACCCGCTGCTTGGCTTAGCTTTTTAATTGCTGTTATTCCCTTCCAATATCCTTTTGGAGAATAATAGATTTTGTACATTTTTATTCAGCCAATACTTTGTGCAACAAAATACACAGCAGACATGCCAACAACAATAAACAATATTTCTTGCGTCTTTTGTTTTTCTGATGGTTGATAGTAATCGCTAAATTTTGGTGGGGGCAATGTTTCAACTTGTTTGCCTGTTACTAGAAAATATTCTTTTATTGCCTGGTCAACATCTTTAAATGTGTAAGCTGCATGTCCCTGTTGTTTAAGTCTGTCGTTAATAAAATCTAACTGCTCCATTCTTTGCTTTTCATAGGTGTCTTGTGCTGCAGCTAGTTGCTCCATAGCTCTGTTATGTCTTTTTCTCTCATCGTTATTTTGTAGTTTACTAAATGCGTAATTACTTCCGCTAAAAGCAAGCGCATTAACCACAGCGCCGCCTATCATCATTACGAGTGAAGCCATTTTTATATTTTTATATATTTATATTTTCTGGAATTATTCCTTGCTTAACTAGAAAGTCTTTCGTAGCCAACGAAGCTGTAATAACAGCAATCAACTTTGCTGAGTCTTCAAAATCTAGCTTGCCAAGATCTGCTGGTTTCATTTTTAACAGGCTTTTACCAAGCATTGTGTATCCTACACTTAGGCCTCCAATAACAGCAGAATGGTATACAAGGTTAGTAATAGTTTTTTCGGTGCTCATTTTTTTAAAATAAAATAATATTTATTTATTAATAAAACATGAACTGCGATGATCTACTACAGCTTCAGGGCAGCCTAAACTTTCCTGAACTTATGATTACAAATGATCAAGTTGATGACCAAGCTATTATGCGCCAAAAGGAAAGGCTGTATTCTTTGGCGGCGTGTGGAAAAACAAAACAGTACCTCGGAAATGAATTCAGCATAGAACAGATTCAACAGATGTCGCCACAAGACATTGTAAAGTATCACAACAGGTATGAAGCGCAACTGGGGTCAAGAATGGTCAAAAGTGTTGGACAAACTGTTCTTAGTTTGTACACTAAACTAGTTAGTAGATTTGCTCCCATTGATTCTGAACAAGATTTTATGTATGATTTAACGCAGGATCCCGTTTTAACAAAGTCATTAGAGTCTCTAGGATGTGATCTATATTACAGATTTGGAACATTATTGTCGCCATTAATCATGGGATTAATTACTTTTAATCATATAGATTTTGTTTCCCTTCAAAATGACCGAGCCAGAAAATCAGCAGAAAACATTGATGGAGAAAGTGACCAGTAAAAAGCCTCCTCATCCTGGGCGCGTTGCAGCAGGAAAAAAATTAGCAGAGTGGAACAAACAAAGAAAATTAATGTTACAATCACAGAATGTAACTCATAATGAAAACATAACACCGCCAACGCCAACAGTTGTTTCAATGCCAGCTGTAAATACACAAGTTGATTCAAGACCTACAACACCAAAGTCGTCATGGAATATTGAATTTAAAACAGTTGTCATTTTTGGCGTCATTGCTGCTGGGGGTGGTTATTACGGTTATAAAATATATAAACAACGCCAGCAAAAACCAAAGCAGTCCAAAAAATCTCAGCCACTAAATACAGAAGCTGAACAAAAAAGCATGCCAGAACTGCCAACAACAAAATCTCATTTTGATCCATTTGATATGCAATAATATGTTAAGAACTTAATAAATAATTATAAGTGACTTGAATAAGAACTTGATAACGACTTGATGACGACTTGATGAAAACTTAAATAAGAACTTGATAAGAACTTGATGACGACTTGATGACGACTTAATGACGACTTGATAAAAACTTAATGACGACTTGATGACGACTTGTTAAGAACTTGAATAAGTACTTGAATAAGTACTTGAATAAGAACTTGTTAAGAACTTGATGATGACTTGTTAAGAACTTGATGTTGACTTGTTAAAAACTTAAATAAGAACTTGAATAAAAACTTGTTAAGAACTTAAATAAGAACTTGAATAAGAACGTGATGCCGACTTGAATAAGAACCTAGAACGACTTAATGACGATTTTTTTTACAATTAATTGTTACATTCTTTTCCGGGGAGACAACTCCTCTTCACTTCTGCCTTTATGTAGTATCTAGGTCAGACATGTCTAGCCACGGCTTACTCAACTGCACAATTGCCGAGTCGAAGCGCCGCACTGTTTCCGGGTTCGTGTCAAGTTACACATAACGGATGTAAGGGCGTCGTTTACTGCAGGCCGCCACGCGGCATTGTATAAATTTAGACAGCTAAATTCCCCATCGGCATCGTTTAGTGCAGGCGTTAGACGTCATTGTATAAATTTAGGCGGCTAAATTCCCCACCTCAAAATAATCTTTTCCCAATTTTATGTATTAAAAGCCGCATTTTTATATTCAATCTAATAAAGTATTTAAAATAAATTTGATTAAAAAGTAGTGACTAAAAAGTAAGGTAAGATGCACTTTGTTATTTAGCTTTTGGTGTTGTTTTAACAAAATAAAAACAACTTTACTCTAGGCAAGTAGACACCATGTAATTGTAAGCGTTTGTTTGTGTACAGTATATATATAAATCTTGAAAATAACAACATTGGGGATATGCCTGCAGTAGTTTTAAATACTTGGTTGTCATGGTATTGCAAAAGTCTAAATTTGCCCTCTTCCCTGCCCTCTAGTGACTCTTCCCATTTCGTGTTTCGTTTGTCTGGGTCACTGGCGCGGCTATAAACGCCCGTAAACCACATGTGTTGTGTTGTCTGGGTCACTGGCGCGGCTATAAACGCCCGTAAACCCAAATCTGGAAGAGCCACTAAAAAGGGGGTGAGGGGATTGCCCAAATTAGACAAATAGAAAGCAGGCAAACAAGTATAAAAGTATACTACTGTTGGAGGCATATTCTCAAAACCCTTCACATCTGGCCGTGTTATATGTGACCCTCTGGGTCTGGCTTGGGGCCCTAGGGCGCCATAGGGTCTCAAGTGAGATCCAGAGGTGATCAGTAATGTGGCCAGATGTGAAGAGTTTTGCAGAAATTTATTTTACATTTGATAAATGTATGCGTGAGAATGATGTTATTATCAAGAAAAACGAAGCAAAAACTTAAGTCTCAAAAGTTTTCTAAATTAGTGTTAAAAACAGATAATCCTACACATTATGTATGTTTGTAAAGTGTTTACTATAAGAGAACTATAAAATGTGCTTTCTGGGTAAGCCGGCGGAGCAACAGCGAAACCGGCTTTAGCCGGTTGGAGCTGGCGGAGGTGGGTGAGCCAGAAAGCACATTTTATAGTTCTCTCGTCTTGTCCAACAGTGAGAATAACGTGTGAGAGGAAACACGTCTTGTCCAACAGTGAAGGGAATAACGTGTGAGAGGAAACACGTCTTGTCAACAGTGAGAATAACGTGTGAGAGGAAACACGTCTTGTCCAACAGTGAAGGGAATAACGTGTGAGAGGAAACACGTCTTGTCCAACAGAGAAGAAACGAGTATCATGTTACAATCCTAAAAAGATCTCTGTGGGGTGTTGTGTGGCGATCTGCAGAGGGAAAGGGAGCAGAGGGAGGAGTGTTTTGGGGAGAAATTGTTAAGTACAGAAGAAAGAAAGAAAGAAAGAAAGAAAGAAAGAAAGAAAGAAAAAGAAGGAGGAGGAGATGGTGATTGAAAAAAAAGGGTACAGTAGAAGGAGGAGGGGGAGGAGGAGGAGGGGGAGGAGGAGGAGGAGGAGGAGGAGAAGAAGAAGAAGAAGAAGAAGAAGAAGAAGAAGAAGAAGAAGAAGAAGAATTGGAAAACGACAACGACAACGACGACAGCGACAGCGACAACGACAACGACAATGTTGATGACGACGTTGGCGACAAAGAATGGGGAAAAAGGAGAGCTGTATGGCAGATTCTCAGAGAAGATGTTACCCCCACCCCCCACCCCCCACCCCCATCCCCTCCCTCCACTTACCTGCCCACTGGCTCTTCCTCTCCCCCCTCTTTAGCCATCCTTCCCTGCTAGTGTGTGTCAACCTTTTACTAATGGGCAGCTGTTGGAAGTTCGGAAATGTAAGACTAATTGTCCATTTGTGTTCCTCTTGGACCACATGAAGTTCCAGACCCTCCCAATCATCCTGCTATCGTCTGTAGGGCCTTTTCCTTCGATAAATCGACAAATGTTTCGTGGGGTCATGGTCGAAGGTTCAAAGAAGAAAGAAAGAAAGACAGACAGACAGAAGGTAAGAAAAAAAAAAAGAGAAAAAGAGAGAAGAAAAGAAGGAAAGAAGGAGAGAAAGAAAGAGAGAGGGAGGTAAAGAAAGAAAAGAAAACAAAAAAGAAAGAAGAAGAAGGGGGAGGAGGAGGGGGGGAGGAGGAGGAGAAGGAGGAGGAGGAGGAGAAGGAGGAGGAGGAGGAGGAGGAGAAACATACGCTAGAAAGAAAATCAAAATCAACACGTTTGTATCTTGACTATACACAAAAAATGCTATACCCCTTCTCCCAGTTTGTCCTCCTCCTCCTCCCCCCATTTCCCCTCCACCTGTTTGCCATCCCCCTTCTCCTCGTTTTTTTTTCTTTTTTAATTCAATATTCGAAAACATCGTCATTTTCTGTTTTGAATTCCAAATCCCCAATACCTGGGCACACGTGGGTGTTACATGATGACAGATTCATCGAGGTCTTTGTGGTGATCGTATCTCCAGATTCCAACACCCCACTCCACCTCTCCCCTCCCCCCTCAACACAGACACTTTCGCCAACCCCTAACTCTTGTCCTCCCTTTTGACGAATCGCTGAGCACACTTAACAAAGCTAACCACACACACACGCACGCACGCACGCACGCACACACCACACACACACACACACACACACACACACACACACACACACACCACATGCATTCGCGCGCGCGTGTCTATACGCTGACAAGCAAAAGAGGAACGTTATGATTTGCTAACAGTCAAGAAGAACGTTATGATTTTGCTAACAAACTAAATGGACTTTATTGCCGTTTTGAAATGAATTCTGTTGGTGAAAATTTGGAAACTGTTGTTGAATATTTAAAACAGCTGTGATAATAATGATAGTGTTTTGCATATTGATGATTCTGCTGTTCGAGTTTGTTTTTTGTTTTTTCAAAAAAGATAAAGATAAGTAAAGCTACAGCCCCAGACATTATTTGTGGAAATCTTTTAAAATCATGCTCAGAACATTTGTCATATGTTTTTTGTAAGTTGTTGTCATGGTCTTTGAATTGTGGAGTTGTGCCCTCTGTCTGGAAAAAATCAACAATTTGTACTGTACCAAAAACGAGAAACCC
>CM065720.1:25877029-25884529 GCA_033310375.1 Conus canariensis
GTTTGTTGAGTTTCTTAAACCATTGTATGACTTCATAGCTGTTTTTCCAAAGGTTGTATTCGGTGTTTGATTTTATATCTTCTATAGCCTTTTCCAAAATTCTCTTGCTTATTTTGCCCAGTTCGGATTTAGATGGGTTTATTAGTCTACATGTTGGGTTGTTTTGGAAGTTAGGCTTGTGGTCTTTAAGTGTTATGAAGGCCTCCTTTGTTGCTGTTGCCTCTACCCTATCACTTAACTCCATGCGATGTGCAAGCTCTTTTTCTTTTTTGCGGATGTTGCTATGTGTAGTTTTATGAGTTTTCTTGTAGTTTTTCTGGATGTTTTTGTTTAAGAGTTGAGAGTATTCGTTTGGTTCCATTTTGTAAAAATTGCTCGTTTTGTCAGCCTTTACGAATATCTTTTTATCATTTTGGATTTGTTTTATATCATTTGCTAGTGATGTTTGGAAGTTGTTATTTGATTTTTTGAAAAAAACAACTTGGAAAACAGGCCGGTTTGTACAGAGATGACGGCCTCGCTGCATTAAACAATAATCCAAGAACCATTGAAAACAAGAAAAAAGAATTATGTAAAATCTTTAAAAACCACAACTTAAAAATCACAATAGAAGCAAACAAAAAAGTAGTGAATTACCTAGACATAACATTAGACCTCAATGACCATGTGTACAAACCATACAAAAAATCCAATGACATACCAGTCTACGTAAACATCAAAAGCAACCACCCACCATCTATACTAAAAACAATACCCAATGGTATAAACAAGAGACTATCCAACCTGTCATGCAATGAAAACGCATTCAATGATGCAGCAACAGAATATCAAGAAGCATTACAAAAAAGTGGTTACAATTACAAACTACAATACAGTCCAGACAACAACACGAACAGAATTAAGAAAAATAGGAAAAGAAAGATCATATGGTACAACCCACCATACGATGGACAAGTAAAAACAAATGTAGGAAAAGAATTCTTTAAAATCTTGGCAACATCATTCCCAAAAGAACACAAACTGTCCAAAATATTCAACAAAAACACCATTAAACTGTCATACTCATGTATGCCCAACCTCAAAAACATGATTGATTCATCTAACAAAATGAAAAGCAACATAAAAGAGAAGGGTGCCGAAAGGACATCTTGCAACTGCACTAAAAAAGAACAGTGCCCCCTGAGCAATAAATGTCTTCACAGCAACATTGTATACCAAGCTACGGTAACATCAGAAAATGAAGAAGAAACATATGTAGGGATTACTGAAAACACTTTCAAAACCAGATACGCAAACCACAAACAGTCATTCAAAAATGAAAAATACAAAAACCAAACAGAGCTGAGCAAATACATCTGGAGACTCAAAGATAAAAAAATAGACTACAACATATCATGGAAAATCATAAAAGAGCAACACCATACAACAATATTTCAAAAAGATGCAATCTATGCTCCACAGAAAAATGGTTAATATTATGCAAACCACACTTAGCAACTCTGAACACAAAAGTAGAAATTGTAAACAATTGCAGGCACAAGTGGAAATCTTTGCTAGCACATTCCACCTGAACAGGCCCCAATAAGAACCACAGGCCGCACGTGCAGCAAATGAGATCCGCCTGCACACACAGAGTTGAAATCAAGTCCCGCACGCCATAAAAGATCGTTGGCGTGCCCCAAAAGACATCCTGAAGATAGCAACGCTAGAAACAAGCTTGTAGATTTTACCACTTCATTTTTAAAATATTTTTTAACAAATATATATATATATATATATATATATATATATATATTGTTAAAATAAGTGTTAAAAAGGAATATTAAATATTCCTTTTTAACACTTATTTTAACAAATGTTGCTCCCCAAGGGGTTGAGCACTTTTAGAATCGTTTTAGGCTGTGCAACTACATTGATCTATATATATATATATATATATATATATATATATATATATATATATATATATATATATATAGATAATGGTGGCAAGTGCCAACAGAGATTATAAAAAAATGCTCAACCGCACTGGGAGCAACATTTGTTAAAAAGGAAAGGTTTAAAATTTTATCTACAACGTTGTTTCATGCATGAAACCGCATGCGGTTGCAATCGTCAGGATGTGGTGGGTCTGTGCTGCCGGTGTTTTATAACTGCTTGTGTTGTCTGTCATCACGTGCTGTCTGTGTTTTTCGTGTGTTTCTGATTCTTGTTCACTGATAGGAATTTCCACTTGTGCCTGCAGTTGTTAACCATTTCTATCCTGGTGTTTAAAGTTGCCATTTGTGGTTTGCATAGTATTATGTATTTTTCTGTTGAGCATAGGTTACATCTTTTTGAAATATTGTTATATGGTGCTGCTCTTTTTATGATTTTCCAGGATATATTGTAGTCTATTTTTTTCTCTTTGAGCTTCCAGATGTATTTACTCAATTCTGTTTGGTTTTTGTATCTTTCTTTGTTAAATGACTGTTTGTGGTTTGCATATCTAGTTTTAAATTGGTTTTCAGTAATACCTATATATGTTTCTTCTGCGTTCTCTGATGTTACAGTGGCTTGGTACACAATGTTGTTGTAGAGGCATTTGTTGCTCAGAGGGCACTGTTCTTTCTTGATGCAGTTGCAAGATTTCCTTTCGTCACCCTCGTTTTTCTCTATACTGCTTTTCATTTTGTTGGTTGAATCAATGATGTTTTTAAGGTTGGGCATACATGAGTATGATAATTTGATGTTACTTTTGTTAAATATCTTGGATAATTTGTGCTCTTTTGGAAATGATGATGTTAGGATTCTAAAGAATTCTTTCCCTATATTTGTTTTTACTCTTCCGTCATATGGGGGGTTGAACAATATGATCTTTTTCCTGTTCTTCTTGTGTCTGCTCATGTCATTATCTGGATCATATTGTAGTTTGTAGTTGTAGCCACTTTTGTGTAACGCTTCTTGATATTCAGTTGCAGCGTTATTGAATGCTGTTTCATTACATGACAGGTTAGATAATCTCTTATTTATGCCTCTGGGTATTGTTTTTAGTATGGAAGGTGGATGGTTACTTTTGATATTTACATAGACAGGTATGTCATTTGGTTTTTTGTATGGTTTATATATGTGCTGGTTGAGGTCTAACGTTATATCTAGGTAGTTCACTATCTTTTTATTTGCTTCAATAGTGATTTTTAGATTTTGGTTTTGGAAGATTTTACACAGTTCTTTTTTCTTATTTTCAATGTTTCTAGGGCTGTCGCTCAGCGCAGCGAGGCCGTCATCTCTGTAGAGTCCGAATTGTTTTCCAAGTTTTTTTTGGATGTAAGATAGTATGAATAGTCCGACAAGTTCGCAAGTTTCGGCGCCATCATACGATCCCATTGTAACATCAAAAGTTGAATTCTTGCTTGCGCTCTTGGTCCAGATTTCATTTTTGCTGTGTAGTAGAGTTTTCTTTGTATGGAAAATGATTTCCATTTCTGACCCTGGTATTTCAGTATATTTGTTGGCAAATTTTATAGCTTTGGTGAGTAGATCTTCATCTATAGATGGATAGAAGTCTACTATGTCAAATGTTATAAAAACTGTATTTCCTTGCTTGTTGAGTTTCTTGAACCATTGTATGACTTCGTATGTGTTTTTCCAGAGGTTGAGTTCAGTGTTCTCTCTTATGTTTTTTATGGCTTTTTCTAAGATTTTTTTGCTGATTTTTCCTAATTCAGATTTCGATGGATTTATCAATCTGCATGTTGGGTTATTCAGAAAGTTGGGTTTGTGGTCTTTAAGTGTTATAAAAGCTTCTCTTGCTGCTGTTATCTCCACTCTATCGCTTAAGTCCATTTGGTGCACAAGCTCCTTTTCTTTTTTTCTAATGTACTCGTATGTAGTTTTATCAGCTTTTTTGTAATTTTTTTGGATGTTTTTATCGAGAAGCTGTGAGTACTCTTCAGTTTCCATTTTGTAGAAGTTGCTGGTTTTGTCTGCTTTCACAAATATTTTTTTGTCATTTTGGATTTGTTTGATTTCGTTTTTTAACGATGTTTGGAATTCGTTATTTAATTTTTTGAATTCTATGTTAGCTATCATCCTTTTCATTTTATCCTCAAATGTCTTCATTTCTTCAATGGCTGGTGGAGCTCGCCATGTTTTGAAGTCGTATGTGTTTTTATCTTCTTTCTTGGCATTAGGGTTCAAAAAGAAAAATGCCTTCCATCTCATGTTTTTGATAAACTTTTCTGTCTGTTCTATCATTCTTTTCATATAGCACTGAGGTTTGGCGAAAGGTATGTTTTTAGTAGATTGTTTAAAATTGATTTTGTCCATTTTAAAATCTGTTGGTTTAAAGCGCTCAACGTGAGGAGCTATTAAGATAATGGTGGCAAGTGCCAACAGAGATTTTAAAAAAATGCTCAACCGCACTGGGAGCAACATTTGTTAAAAAGGAAAGGTTTAAAATTTTATCTACAACGTTGTTTCATGCATGAAATCTGAATTAGGAAAAATCAGCAAAAAAATCTTAGAAAAAGCCATAAAAAACATAAGAGAGAACACTGAACTCAACCTCTGGAAAAACACATACGAAGTCATACAATGGTTCAAGAAACTCAACAAGCAAGGAAATACAGTTTTTATAACATTTGACATAGTAGACTTCTATCCATCTATAGATGAAGATCTACTCACCAAAGCTATAAAATTTGCCAACAAATATACTGAAATACCAGGGTCAGAAATGGAAATCATTTTCCATACAAAGAAAACTCTACTACACAGCAAAAATGAAATTCTGGACCAAGAGCGCAAGCAAGAATTCAACTTTTGATGTTACAATGGGATCGTATGATGGCGCCGAAACTTGCGAACTTGTCGGACTATTCATACTATCTTACATCCAAAAAAACTTGGAAAACAAGTCGGACTCTACAGAGATGACGGCCTCGCTGCGCTGAGCGACAGCCCTAGAAACATTGAAAATAAGAAAAAAGAACTGTGTAAAATCTTCCAAAACCAAAATCTAAAAATCACTATTGAAGCAAATAAAAAGATAGTGAACTACCTAGATATAACGTTAGACCTCAACCAGCACATATATAAACCATACAAAAAACCAAATGACATACCTGTCTATGTAAATATCAAAAGTAACCATCCACCTTCCATACTAAAAACAATACCCAGAGGCATAAATAAGAGATTATCTAACCTGTCATGTAATGAAACAGCATTCAATAACGCTGCAGCTGAATATCAAGAAGCGTTACACAAAAGTGGCTACAACTACAAACTACAATATGATCCAGATAATGACATGAGCAGACACAAGAAGAACAGGAAAAGGAAGATCATATGGTTCAACCCCCCATATGACGGAAGAGTAAAAACAAATATAGGGAAAGAATTCTTTAGAATCCTAACATCATCATTTCCAAAAGAGCACAAATTATCCAAGATATTTAACAAAAGTAACATCAAATTATCATACTCATGTATGCCCAACCTTAAAAACATCATTGATTCAACCAACAAAATGAAAAGCAGTATAGAGAAAAACGAGGGTGACGAAAGGAAATCTTGCAACTGCATCAAGAAAGAACAGTGCCCTCTGAGCAACAAATGCCTCTACAACAACATTGTGTACCAAGCCACTGTAACATCAGAGAACGCAGAAGAAACATAATAGGTATTACTGAAAACCAATTTAAAACTAGATATGCAAACCACAAACAGTCATTTAACAAAGAAAGATACAAAAACCAAACAGAATTGAGTAAATACATCTGGAAGCTCAAAGAGAAAAAAATAGACTACAATATATCCTGGAAAATCATAAAAAGAGCAGCACCATATAACAATATTTCAAAAAGATGTAACCTATGCTCAACAGAAAAGTACATAATACTATGCAAACCACAAATGGCAACTTTAAACACCAGGATAGAAATGGTTAACAACTGCAGGCACAAGTGGAAATTCCTATCAGTGAACAAGAATCAGAAACACACGAAAAACACAGACAGCACGTGATGACAGACAACACAAGCAGTTATAAAACACCGGCAGCACAGACCCACCACATCCTGACGATTGCAACCGCATGCGGTTTCATGCATGAAACAACGTTGTAGATAAAATTTTAAACCTTTCCTTTTTAACAATATATATATATATATATATATATATATATATATATATATATATATATCACGAACAATATAACAATGTCCTTAAAAAATCTGAAAGGGCTCAACCTTCTAGGGAGCAACATCTGTTAAAAATATTTTTAAATTGAAGTGTTAAAATCTACAAGCTTGTTTCGAGCCTCTTGCTCTCGTCAGGATATTCTTTTGGGGCACGCTATCTGTCTTTCATAGCGTGCGGGACCTGATTCCGTTTCTGTATGTGTGAGTCGCTGCACGTGTGGTCTGTGGTTCTTGTTGGGGTCTGTTCAGGTGGAGTGCGCTAACAAAGATTTCCATTTGTGCCTGCAATTGTTTACTATTTACTATTTCTACTTTTGTATTCAAAGTTGCTAGGTGTGGTTTACATAATATTAACCATTTTTCTGTGGAGCATAGATTGCATTTTTAAAAAATGTTGTATGGTGTTGCTCATTTTATGATTTTCCATGATATGCTGTAGTCTGTTTTTTTTTTTATCTTTGAGTCTCCAAATGTATTTACTCAGCTCTGTTTGGTTTTTGTATTTTTCTTTTTTGAATGACTGTTTATGGTTTGCGTATCTGGTTATGAAAGTGTTTTCAGTAATCCCTATATATGTCTCTTTTTCATTTCTGATGTTACCGTAGCTTGGTATACAATATTGCTCTGAAGACATTTGTTGCTTAGGGGGCACTGTTCTTTTTTTAGTGCAGTTGCAAGATGTCCTTTCGGCACCCTTCTCTGTTGTATTGCTTTTCGTTTTGTTAGATGAGTCAATTATGTTTTTAAGGTTGGGCATGCATGAGTATGATAGTTTAATGGTGTTTTTGTTGAATATTTTGAACAGTTTGTGTTCTTTTGGGAATGATGTTGCCAAGATTTTAAAGAATTCTTTTCCTACGTTTGTTTTTACTTGTCCATCGTATGGTGGGTTGTGCCATATGATCTTCCTTTTCCTGTTTTTCTTATTTCTGTTCGTGTTGTTGTCTGGGCTGTATTGTAGTTTGTAATCATAACCACTTTTTTGTAATGCTTCTTGGTATTCTGTTGCTGCATTATCGAATACTTTTTCATTGCATGACAGGTTGGATAGTCTCTTGTTTATACCATTGGTTATTGTTTTTAGTATATATGGTGGGTGGATGCTTTTGATATTTACGTAGATTGGTATGTCACTGGGTTTTTTGTATGGTTTGTACACATGGTCATTGAGGTCTAATGTTATGTCTAGGTAATTCACTACTTTTATGTTTGCTTCTATTGTGATTTTTAAGTTGTGGTCTTTGAAGATTTTACTTTTTTTTTTCTTATTTTCAATAGTTCTTGGATTATTGTTTAATGCAGCGAGGCCGTCATC
>CM065720.1:25894529-25904529 GCA_033310375.1 Conus canariensis
ACCGGTTGCCTCTGTTAACCTGACGGTCGGGGGAAGGCAGAGTAGAGCGACTGACCAGACTACCCAGCCTCCTACCACCCTTACAGTGGCTCAGTGGAATGCAGAAGGACTAGGGAACAAGAAGCCAGAACTGCAAAAGTTTCTCAGCAAAAACAACATCGATGTCATCTGCATCCAAGAAACACACTTGAAAGATCATCGACGTTTCTTCGTAAGAGGCTATGAGACATTTCGCCAAGACCGCGAAGACAGACACAAGGGAGGAATCATTACCCTTGTCAGAAACTCCATCCCTGCAGTAGAGACAAACAGATCAAGAAGACAAGAACTAGAACACCTGACTGTCAAGCTCTTGCTGCCCAGTGGAGACCTACGGATCACCAACTGCTACAGCCCATCAACCTCATCTCTTACGCTACACAACGTGAAGCTAGAAGCTTGCAGACATCTGGTGGTTGGAGACTTCAACAGCCACTCGCAAAGCTGGGGATATGAGGAAATGGATGCCCGTGGTGAGGAAGTGGAAGATTGGATGATGGAAAATAATCTAGTACTCATCAACCAGGCGGACGACAAACCAACGTACTTCTCCAGAGCCTGGAAAACCACCTCCACACCAGACCTGGCAGTAGCTACTGAGGACATTCACAAGCTCACGTCCAGAGAAGTCAGCACCCAGCTTGGAGGGAGCGACCACCTGCCAGTCATTCTCAACATCTCCAGCTTAGGATGTACTGAGCGCAACATGCAACCAAGTTGGAACTTCAAACGAGCCAACTGGACCCTCTTTGCAGAAAAGGCTGACCACCACACCAAAAACATTTGCTGTGCAAATGACCTGAACAAGAACGTCCAGAATTTCACTGATGCAATTCTTCAGGCAGCAAAGCAGGCAATCCCAAGGGGCAAAAGAAGACATTACCTGCCATACTGGAGTGACACACTGGAACAGCTTCACACTGAAATGGACAATGCCAGAGAAGCTATGGAGCAAACCCCCACTCCAGAGAACCTAGTGAGGCACAACAACGCCAAAGAAGCTTTCAACCAACAGAAGAAAGCTGAACTCCAAAAGAGCTGGAACGAGAAGACCAGCAGCCTCAACATGGAGAAGGACACCAGCAAGCTGTGGAATCTGACAAAAGCCCTGAATGAAGACACCAGAGCGGGACACAGCAAAAACCGTCATCGAGGAAAATGGTACACACCACACGGGAAGGAAAGCAGCAAACATCCTGGCAGAATTTTACAAAGAGGAAAGCAAAGCAACAATACCCATTGCCCGAGTGCAGGAAGTCAGCAAGGAAACCAGGGAGAAGCTGAAACACCAGAACCCTACACCGTCCATGATGTCAGCCTTCTCCATGACTGAACTCAATGCAGCCATTAAAAAACTAAAGCCAAAGAAAGCCCCAGGGAAAGATGGTGTTACCAATGACATGATCAGGAGACTTGGAACCACAGCAAAACAGAAGCTCCTTCTGATCATCAACCAGTCATGGAGCTCAGGGAAATTCCCAGACCGATGGAGAGAAGCAGTCATCATCCCCATCAGAAAGAAACAAAAAGACAAAACCAAGAAATCCAGCTACCGACCAATCAGCCTCCTCAGTTGTCTGGGCAAGGTGATGGAAAGAATGGTGAACACAAGACTGCTGAAACACCTGGAAGAAAATCACCTGCTCAGCAACACACAGTCAGCATACAGGAAAAACCACAGTACGGAAGACCAGCTTGTGTACCTCGCCCAACAGATCGAAAACGCCTTTCAGGAGAAGAAAAAGGTACTCGCTGTCTTTGTGGACCTGACCAAAGCCTTCGACAAGGTATGGAAGGAAGGACTTCTCCTGAAGCTGCTAAACAAGAAAGTGGAAGGGAATATGTACCGCTGGATACGCAACTTCCTCCAGTACCGCACAGCAAGAGTTCAGCTTGATGGGAAAATTAGCCACCGAATCACTCTACAACAAGGTGTACCACAAGGAGGAGTCATCTCCCCTACACTCTTTCTCATCTTCATTGATGACATCGCTGAGAAGCTCACCAAGCACATCTCCAGAGCTCTCCACGCCGACGATTTTGCTGCCTGGAGTGCTGCAGAACATTTAACCACAGCCAGCTACAGGATGCAGGAAGCACTGGAACACGTCGGAAGATGGGCCTCTGACTGGGGCGTAGAAATCAATGCCACCAAGACAGTGGCCACAGTCTTCTCGCTGTCGCCACTGCGAGAAACCATCAGCCTGAAAATAAATGGAAGAGAGCTAAAACAAGAAGACAACCCAATGTACCTAGGCATCAAGCTGGACAAGCGGCTTACTTGGAATCCGCACCTCAAGAACATTGAAAACGAAGCAGTCAGGAAGCTCGCCATCATGAAGAAGCTGGCCGGTACATCCTGGGGCGCAAACAGCAGCATCCTGCAGAAGGTGTATGTGGGTACCGTCAGACCAACCCTGGAGTATGGCAGTTCTGCATGGGCCACTGCATCCAAGACCAACACCAGTCGCCTGAACAAAGTGCAGAATGCAGGATTGCGACTGATCACTGGTGGGATGAAGACTACCCCAATCCAAGCCATGGAGAAGCTTACTAGTCTACATTCCCTCGAAGACAGACGCGAGGAGAAGGTTTTCATCCACAGTGAAAAGTTACTGCGTATGCCTACCCACCCCATGCACACCGAGATGCAGAACCCCACCAAAAACAGGCTAAAGAGAACAAGTTTCAACCACCTGTCTAAGAGCCTGCATCGCAGCAATGAAGACCTGCTGCCTGTTTCACCAGCCGAAATGGAGATGCTTCCAAATTTTGAGGAACCAGACAATCACCTGGAAGATGTCGCAATCATCACCGAAGTTCCTGGCATTAAAAGAATGGACCGTCAAGCCCCTCAAGTAATGAAAGCTCTAGCACAGGAGATGATCGCCAACCAATACAACCCCAGTGAGTGGACCCACGTCTTCACAGATGGATCCTCAGAAGGAGCAGTCAAGAATGGAGGAGCAGGGTTCTTCATCAGACACACCAATGGAAGATTGACACACAAGGCCTTCCCTACTGGAAAGATCTCCTCCAACTACAGAGCAGAGGCAATAGCACTGCTCCACGCAGTGAGGATCTTTCTGGAACCGGCCAGCCCATCACAGAAGGTTGTCTTCTTCACAGACTGCCGATCTCTGCTGCAGGGACTTCAGAACACAAGAAATGAACAACATACGCAAGACATCAAGGCTGCCCTCTATGAACTCTCAAAACAGTCTGTCATTACGCTTCAGTGGATTCCGTCTCATTGTGGGATCATGGGCAACGAAAAAGCTGATGCTCTCTCCAAAGCAGGCAGCAAAATGGAGCAGTTCAGCCACCCCGTGACCTACAGGGAGGCCAAGACCATCATCCACAACCAGTTTCAGTCCCAGTGGAAGAGAAGGCTGGGTGCAGAAAGTGGTGCTGACCCGATCCACCAGCTCCAAAGGCACCAGCAGACAATCCTCTTCAGACTGAGGACCGGCCACTGCAGACTGCTGAGCCACCTTAACCGCCTGAAGATCACCTACACTGACCAGTGTCCATGCGGCACTGGACCCCAGACCCCTGAACATGTCCTCCTGCGCTGTCCTACTCACGCAGCTCTACGACACAAAACCTGGCCGGGGGGAGCGGAGTTACAGGCGCAGCTTTGGGGAGCCCGTTCTGACCTGGAGAAGACCGCGGGCTTCATCATGGCGGCCGGGTTACAAGTCTGACGCATCCAGCTTCAATCGAACGCAGAAGAAGAAGAAGAAGAAAGGTGTCCAAGTCTGAAGCAGATGCATGAATCCCCCCCCCCCCCCCCCCCCACCCGCCGCCGTCTCCACCTCCCTCTCCTTTCCCCATCTCCCCTCTTCCTGTGCTGGGCTGGAAATAGTTGTCCATAACTTTGGCATCAACTGATTTGATTAATAATGTGTATGTCCCTCGCCTGGCATCCGAAACATGTATTCAGTTTAGGATATGCCAGAACTAGCTCCTTCTCTTGGTTGTGCCGTTAAAAGTCTTTCTTCTAAATTGATGTCCCAAATATATTTCAACATTCGTATAGTTTTTATTCGTAATTCCCACTTCGACGGCGTGTTCGAAAGTCCTGTGTTGTTTTTCCACATGGTCAGGAGATAGAATGGATGTTAGTTTGAGATATGTAACAACGTTCACGATCCTGACTTTATCCTGCTTTCTGCGAGGACTTGGTTGGTGTCATATGTTCAGCGCTAGGTCTTCAGCCGCATCACCTTTGAATTACGTCTTTTCGGAGGTCTTCTTAGTTCTGCTTCTCAATCTTCTTGTTCCTATTCTTGTTGTTGTTGTTGTTCTTCTTCTTCTTCTTCATCTTCTTCTTCTTCTTCTTCTTCTTCTCTTCATCATCATCATCATCATCATCATCATCATCATCATCATCATCTTCTTCTTCTTCTTCTTCTTCTTCTTCTTCTTCTTCTTCTTCTCATCATCATCATCATCATCATCATCATCATCATCATCATCATCATCATCATCTTCTTCTTCTTCTTCTTCTTCTTCTTCTTCTTCTTCTCTTCATCATCATCATCATCATCATCATCATCATCATCATCATCATATCATCATCATCATCATCATCTTCTTCTTCTTCTTCTTCTTCTTCTTCTTCTTCTTCTTTTCTTCTTCTTCTTCTTCTTCTTCTTCTTCTTCTTTGCTATTTTGTTTTGTTTGTTTGTTTTTGGTTTAGAGTCCTGGGAGGCATATAAGATGTAGTACATGCATCTTTCTTACCATTACTTAAAGGCATACATGTATTTTTCATACCATTGCTTAAGGGCAGGCATACATGTATTTTTCATACCATTGCTTAAGGGCAGAGGACCTCATAACGAGGTGACGTTGACTTTACAGGATGGTGACCGCTCAATGCAGTGGATTACTCCGTGCAGTTGACTTTATAGGATGGTGACTGCTCACAACGGTGGACTTTTACATTGAGGTGACTGCTCTCAACGAGGGACTTTCATATTGAGGTGACTGCTCTCAACGAGGGACTTTTTATTGAGGTGACTGCTCTCAACGGTGGACTTTATATTGAGGTGACTGCTGACAATGATGGACTTTATATTGAGGTGACTGCTCTCAACGAGGGACTTTTTAAATTGAGGTGACTGCTCTCAACGGTGGACTTTATATTGATGTGACTGCTGACAATGGTGGACTTTATATTGAGGTGACTGCTGACAGTGATGGACTTTATATTGAGGTGACTGCTCTCAACGAGGGACTTTTATATTGAGGTGACTGCTCACAACGATGGACTTGATATTGAGGTGACTGCTGACAATGATGGACTTGATATTGAGGTGACTGCTGACAATGATGGACTTGATATTGAGGTGACTGCTGACAATGATGGACTTGATATTGAGGTGACTGCTGACAATGATGGACTTGATATTGAGGTGACTGCTGACAATGATGGACTTTACATTGAGGTGACTGCTCACAACGATGGACTTTATATTGAGGTGACTGCTCACAACGATGGACTTTATATTGAGGTGACTGCTCACAACGATGGCCATTATATTGAGGTGACTGCTGACAATGGTGGACTTTATATTGAGGTGACTGCTCTCAACGGTGGACTTTATATTGAGGTGAATGCTCACCACGGTGGACTTTATATTGAAGTGACTGCTGACAATGATGGACTTTATATTGAGGTGACTGCTGACAATGATGGACTTTATATTGACGTGACTGCTCTCAACGGTGGACTTTATATTGAGGTGACTGCTGACAGCGATGAACTTTATATTGAGGTGACTGCTCACAACGATGACTTTATATTGAGGTGACTGCTCACAACGATGACTTTATATTGAGGTGACTGCTGACAGCGATGGACTTCATATTGAGGTGACTGCTGACAACGATGGACTGTATATTGAGGTGACTGCTCACAACGATGGACTTTACATTGAGGCGACTGCTGACAGCGATGGACATTATATTAAGGTGACTACTCACAACGGTGGACTTTATATGGAGGTGACTGCTCACAACGGAGCACTTTATATAGAGGTGTTTGCTCACAATGAGGACTTTATATTGAGTAGATTATTCACGACGGCGGATTTTATATTGTGCTGACTGCTTAGAAACAATTCACTTTATATTGAGGTGACTGCTTACAACGGGGGACTTGATATTGAAATCAATGATCTCTACGGTGGACTTTATGTTGATGTAACTGCTCACAACGGTGGACTTTATATTGAAGTGACTGCTCACAATGGTGGACTTTATATTGAGGTGACTGCTCACCACGGTGGACTTTACATTGAGGTGACTGCTCACAACGGTGGACTTTATATTGAGGTGACTGCTTATAACGATGTACTTTATATTGAGGTGACTGCTCACAACTGTTGACTTTATATTGAGGTGACTGCTCACAACGGTGTACTTTGTATTGAGGTGACTGCTCACAACGGTTTACTTTATATTCAGGTCACTGCTCACAACGGTTTACTTTATATTGAGGTCACTGCTTATAACGATGGACTTTATATTGAGGTGACTGCTCTAAACGGTGGACTTTATATTGAGGCGACTGCTTATAACGATGGCCTTTATATTGAGGTGACTGCTCACAACGGTGGACTTTATATTGAGGTGACTGCTCACAACGATGGACTTCATATTGAGGTGACTGCTTATAACGATGGCCTTTATATTGAGGTGACTGCTCACCCGGTGTACTTTATATTGAGGTGACTGCTCACAACGGTTTACTTTATATTGAGGTCACTGCTCACAACGGTTTACTTTATATTGAGGTCACTGCTTATAACGATGGACTTTATATTGAAGTGACTGCTCTAAACGGTGGACCTTATATTGAGGTGACTGCTTATAACGATGGCCTTTACATTTAGGTGACTGCTCACAACGGTGGATTTATATTGAGGTGACTGCTCACAACGATGGACTTCATATTGAGGTGACTGCTTATAACGATGGCCTTTATATTGAGGTGACTGCTTATAACGATGGCCTTTATATTGAGGTGACTGCTTATAACGATGGCCTTTATATTGAGGTGACTGCTTATAACGATGGACTTGATATTGAGGTGACTGCTCACAACAATAGACATTATATTGAGATGACTGCTCACGACAACAGCCGTTATATTGAGATGACTGCTCAAACTGGTGGACTTTTACATTAAGGTGACTGCTGTCAACGGGGCACTTTATATCAAGATGATTCTTGTGCACGTACATTTTTTTTTCAGTATTTTGCTTTCCACGCCCTGCATCTTTTAATGTCTAAACCCTCTTTCCACAATCCGTTTTCACCTAGTGCACCTTCACTCTATGGAGTGTTGATCCACAATCCACTGTCACCTTGTGCACTTTCACTGTATGGAGTGTTGCCCCACAATCCGTTTTCACCTAGTGCGCTTTCACTCTATGGAGTGTTGCTCCACAATCCACTGTCACCTTGTGCACTTTCACTTTATGGAGTGTTGCTCCACAATCCACTGTCACCTAGTGCACTTTCACTTTATGGAGTGTTGCTCCACAATCCACTGTCACCTCGTGCACTTTCACTGTATGGAGTGTTGCTCCACAATCCACTGTCACCTAGTGCGCTTTCACTGTATGGAGTGTTGCTCCACAATCCACTGTCACCTAGTGCGCTTTCACTGTATGGAGTGTTGCTCCACAATCCACTGTCACCTAGTGCGCTTTCACTGTATGGAGTGTTGCTCCACAATCCACTGTCACCTAGTGCACTTTCACTGTATGGAGTGTTGCTCCACAATCCACTGTCACCTTGTGCACTCTCACACAAAGGCTCCCTAACAAGGGTCATACAAACTTTATTTTCACCCTCTAGGTTTTCCACTCTTCGATCTTCCAACCTGTAGACGTCCAGTCGGTAGATTTTCACGTCAGGAACTTTTGTTATCTAGATTTTCGCAACAAGAACCTTCACTCAATTGACATTTTGTCCCAAGGACTTTAAACGTGTGAACTTTCACCGAAAGAACGTTCACACTGTGCACGTTCATTGCATAATCTTGTCATCGTGTAAATATTCACCCAGAAACTTCCAGGCTGCAGACAGAAATAGTTATCTAGTAGACTTCGATCCCAGGGATCGTCTGCAATATAGAAATCTCACTCCAAGATCTTTTGTCCTGTACACCTTTGGATGTTTGCGCTTTTGATGCTCACACGATGTCCATGCGGTGACAGCCCTGACATGGCCCTTTGCGATCGGCTGGGCTCTAAGCAACTTTTGCCTTATATGATATCGTTCGTGGACTTTTCTTCGTGTGGGCATTTGCTTCACGAGTCTCTTGGACTTGAGATCCATAAACTCTCGTTGCTTAATGTTTTGTCCCGTAGAACTGTACTCCAGAAACTGTTTTATTGCAGATTTGTATTCCAGAAGCCTTTGCGCACAGACTTTGATCCCAGCGACGTTTGGTCCGTAGGCTGTAACCACAGAAACATTGTTCTGGAAACTTTCTTCCTGTGAACTATTTTAGCTGTCAATATCAGTCCATGGATCTGTCCTGTGTTTGTTCCATTGCGTAGTTTCTACTGTGCATGCTTTCGTGCTTTCATCCGTTAGACTTTCTTCTTTTTTTGTCCTCCAACATCCAGTTTTTTTCACCAACTTTTGTTATTGCTTTAAGTTTTCTGTTCTGTTCTTTTCTTTTCTTTCCTTTTTTCTTTTTCTTTTTTTTTTTTGTGTTTTGTTGTGGGGGGGGTGGGGGGGGGGCCTCCATCCTCCTTTCGTCCCCTATTGTCATCACATCTTTTTCTGAAACTAACTCACCATGCATAATCCGTGTATTTTTTTTTTTTTTTTTAACAGATGGACATTCACTTGCTGATCTGAATGTTTTAGCATTTGAAACAAAGCGTCTTGGTTTATTAATGTAATAACGTATGGTGCGTCCGTTAGACTTTGGCCCTGTAGGCTGTCATCATATTACTGTCTTCCCTTACACATAACTTCTGGATGTTTCACCCTGTACACTTAGTATGTGCGCTTTCTCAGTATTACTATCTTCCCACAGATAAACCTCGTGCACTTCAGTCATGTGCACTTTGTCTTGTTACTATTTCCCACTGGCCTTAGAGGGACATTTCTATGCACTTAGATAACCACATTATGCATACACTGACATAGTCACAGACATTTATGCATCTCTCTCTCTCTCTCTCTCTCTCTCTCTCTCTCTCTCTCTCTCTCTCTCTCTCTCTTCGTCTAATATGACATGTGTGAACAGACGTAAAACTGAAGTACTACTACTACACTTTTGTCATGTGCACTTTGTATTACTATCTTCCCACAGATAAACCTCGTGGCTGTTTCACCCTGTACACTTTCGCCATGTTCACTTTCTCTTTGTACTATCTTCCCACAGAAAAGCCTCGCGAATGTTCACCCTGTAGTCTTTTGTACTACTGCTTTTCGATCAGGTTTAAGGTTCGTTTTTTTTTTCCTGGCTACAGCAACATGATAACACTTTTGTTACTCGAATCCGCCTTATAGGCAAAATGTCACAACTATGTGTGGGTTGAGGAAGGTGTGTGTGAATGTGTGTATTTCACCTCGTTCAAAATGTAAATAGAACCTTATAGTAAAATGTCACAGCTACGTGTGGGTTGAGCAAGGTGTGGTGAATGTGTGTATTTCTACTCGTCAAAATGTAACAAACGGAATAAAGTGTCGCTTACATATGTCATACACTGGTAACGAGATGCTTCTATAAATGACAAAATACTAATTTAGATATGAATGTCGGGCCGTTAAAAGACACACGGACATTGTATGGTAATTCAGTCGTTGGAAATAGAAGGGGTGGGGGTAGGATGAGGGAAGAGGAGAGAGAGAGAGAGAGAGGAGAGAGAGAGGAGAGAGAGAGAGACAGAAGACAGACGACAGACAGACAGAAGGTAATAGT
>CM065720.1:25907029-25909529 GCA_033310375.1 Conus canariensis
GTATACAGTTAACACAGAAGAAGTCTGACAAAAAAGACCTGATCTTAGTTCAGTGCCACAAAAGTGCAGCTCCTGATCTTGTGAACAGCCGCCATGGTGTTAAAGTTCACCCAAGATTCACGAGAATAGCTTCCCCTTTTGCCCTGTGGTGAGCTCCAAAGGCGCAGTGTTGTATCAGCCCGTGCTCTGTAAACCACATCCTGTTCCCTTTGTCCGGAAAGACCGAACTCCAGGCCTCTGTAAACCACACCCTGTTCCCTTTGTCCGGAAAGACCGAACACCAGCCCTCTGTAAACCACACCCTGTTCCCTTTCTCCGGCAAGACTGAACACCAGGCCTCTGTAAACCACATCCTGTTCCCTTTGTCCGGAAAGACCGAACACCAGGCGTCTGTAAACCACATCCTGTTCCCTTTGTCCGGAAAGACCGAACACCAGGCCTCTGTAAACCACACCCTGTTCCCTTTGTCCGGAAAGACTGAACACCAGGCCAGGAACTCCAAATCGTTCGGTTCCAAAGAGAGGAAAACTGCAGTCAGAAATTGAAACAACAGCGAAGACAAAATCACTGCTCCGCCATACGAAAAAAAAAAACAAAACAATTTACAACTCAAACAACGCGTTTGGACCTAACGCGTCTTTTGTATACCGGACAAACAGCATTCAAGACAATAAAAACAAAGGACGAACATTCACTTGTGTCTTTGAACTGAGTGCAAAAGAGCTATCTTTGTTGCTCTTGCTTCTTACACCTGCTCCAAAACCATGAGGAATCTAATCGTGGCTCTGGATGAACAATTTCGTAATAATGAGATACCAACGCTCCTCGCTAGCATTCTCCTGACCAAAGTACTCCAGTTTGAAGCCGACGAAGTTAGAGTAGGGTGATACCTTACGTGAGAAGACCCACTGGCTTTCCAAGACATAGTCAACCTCTTTGGAGTAGGTTTAAATTGTACACACTATCTAGATGAAGAACAAATCGATTTACAGACACACAGTGCAGTGATGTGCCTCTGTACTGTCTCTCTATGGTAAGCTTATATTGGGTTTTTTTTCAGTAAAGATTTGAGCAGAAACTATCAGGACAACAAAGAGCCTCCTAGTCTGCTGGAAAAGATGATTCAAAAGAAGGCACGTGGAGGATATGCACACGAAGCTGAAGAACACACACATTCAGTCGTTGTCACATCGCCATATCAACAGTACGGTCAGGGACATCAAGGACATCAGCTGGACCGGTGTGTCTTGTCATTTGTTTATCCTTGTTTTGGGCCGACTCATCTAGAACTATTCTTAACATTTGCGTGATACTAATCTGGGCTTTCCGGTACGGATATCATCAGAATTACACACACACGCACACACACACACACACACACACACACACACACACACACACACACACACACACACACCGCACGCACGCACGCACGCACGCACGCACGCACGCACGCACACACACACACACACACACACACACACACACACACACACACACACACACAGATCAGGTCTTTTTTGTCTTTTTGTGTATGAACTAAGATCAGGTCTTTGTGTGTGTGTGTGTGTTGTGTGTGTTGTGTGTGTGTGTGTGTGTGTGGTGTGTGCGCGCGCGCGCGCGCGCGCTTGCTAAGTTAGAATGTTTCTGTAATATGCGCTTTGGGCTCTGGCGAGGTAAAGCGCTCTATAAATATCCTTTTACATTACATTACAAACCAAATTCAGGTAGCTTAAACATCCAGACCGCAGATTGACGTACCACGGACCTGGAGATTATCGGATCTCATTTTACAACCTTGCTTGTCCATTTCAATGGAGAGAGAGACCTAAACCAGCTTCGTGAAACTGACAACCAGCAATAGGCTAGCCGTGATGTCAGTTTCCTTTGTGTGACAACTCGGCGTGGCGGGGGATCGGAAAGTCGATTTCACGGGAAAAGCTCACCGTGAGAGGAAGTAAACAAAAAAAAAACCAAGTCCGAGTTTCAGGTTTCAGACCTGTGTAGTTCTGAACTACGCAGTACACTTGAACCTAGGAACGTGGCATGACGTGCGACCTCATTAGAACAAAAGATGCCGCCTGGCATTGGCCTTTCTCTGCCACATGCTCAGTATTGTTGGACGTCTGACCGATTTGTTTCACGTCAAAAGTCTGCGTGGTGTTAACGGTATTCGCCCGCTGGCACCTCTTGTGCTGATCCCGAGTTTAAAGGAGAAAAAAAAAAAAAAGTTCGAAATCAAGAGAAGAAGAAGAAGAAAAAAATCTGGAATCGACCATTTAAAGGCATCTGCTGTAGAAGCAGGATAACCATTTGTTCAGGCACGCGAAGTATTGGCTACAGAGTTATCCTTTCCTGCTTCCTCTCTGTCTCTGTCTCTCTGTCTGTCTGTCTGTCTGCCTGTCTCTCTCTCTCTCTCTCTCCTTCTCTCTCTCTCTCTCTCTCTCTGTATTTCTGTCTGCTCTCTCACTCTCTCTCTCTCTCTCTCTTATTTTCTCTC
>CM065720.1:25914529-25929529 GCA_033310375.1 Conus canariensis
GTCTGTCCGTCTGTCTGTCTATCTATCTATCTATCTAGATATTTCTGTCTGTCTGCTGTCTGTTTGTCTGTTTGTCTATCTCTCTATCTATCTATCTTGTCTGTCAGTCCGTCTGCCTGTCTGTCTAAACATCCATCCATCTATCTGTGGATCTGTCTAACTCACTGCCTGCCTGTTTATTTCTTTATTCTCTCTCTCTCTCTCTCTCTCTCTCTCTCTCTCTCTCTCTCTCTCTCTCTCTCTCTCTCTGTGGTGTGTGTGCGTGTGTGTGTGTGTGTGTGTGTGTGTGTGTGTGTGTGTGTGTGTGTGTGTGTGTGTGTGTGATGATATATTGTATGACTTAGATACTAAAGGCAAAAGCAACTGGGTGACTAAAGTGCGACTCTGTGTTTGAATATGGATTCGGATTCGTCTGGTTGAACCAAGGAGTCGAGAAAATAAAAGGCTTTTTACAATTTTTTTTTTCACCGCGACTCGTGGACAGCAGATGGCAGAAATGGTCTGACCATGTTCATAATAGTGATAGGTGTAATTTTTATAGGAATTTCTCATATACTCATGGCTTGAAAACTTACTTGAACGTAGATATAGATAGGCACTTCAAGCATGTAAGAGCAAAATTTAGAATAGGAATATCAGAATTAGCTTGCCATTATCTTAGATATCGAACGCATGAAATATTAGGGATTTGATTTGTCCTTTATGTAGAGATTCACAGGAAACAGAAGTACATTCTGTTCTATGCTGTCCAGCCCTCAGAAACATCAGAGAAAAGTTCAATAAGCCCAAATATTATAGACAGCCATCTTGGTTTAAACTAAGTCTACTTCTGTCTTTCACTTCTGCTGAAGATGCGAAGCAAAAACAAAACCAAAAAAAAAAAAAAAAAAAAGCTGACGTTGCGAAACAAAACAAAACAAAACAAAAATTGCGGAACAGTTTTCATTGTTTCCATACAAAGCCTTTAAATTGAAAGAAAGTGTTTCGACTTGAACATGTGACAATCATTTGCTTATTGTTTCATTACGTATTATAATTGTTTACAATCATTGTGCCATATATGTTCATACACCCTTTCGTTGGGGGCCATGGCCTATTACGAATAAAATATCTGAATTTGAATCTAAATCTCTCTGTGTGTGTGTGTGTGTGTGTGTGTGTGTGTGTGTGTGTGTGTGTGTGCGTATCTTTTTTCCTTTTTTTTTCTTTCTTTTCTTTTCTTGAACACAGCATAGACACAAATCCTGACCCTGTTTCTATGTTTTCTGCCTCTTTTACTCGTCTGTCTATCCATTAACTTTTCCATGCATCTATTTCCCTGGATAGCTTGTTTATGACATTTTGAAGGCTCATCCTTTACAGGTCGGCGCGTGCGAAGGACCTCACGTTGTTGCAGACATGGCAGATTACTAACTGTTTCTGCGACATTTTCTTTTCTTCTTGGATTCAATCTTTTGAGGTTATATATATATATATATAAAATATTATATTTTTTTTTTTTTTGCTTTAAAATGTTGGCCAACTCCTCGCAGGTGCGTGGGCTTGAAAAGCTCGTACGACCAGAACGGATTTAGCAGCGGTGGAGATGATCAATCATGTCGGGAACTTTAGAAGGTCAATGTCAGTCGGCCTCCTTTCTACGTGTGTGTGTGTGTGTGTGTGTGTGTGTGTGTGTGTGTGTGTGTGTGTGTGTGTTGTGTGTGGTGTATGTTGTGTGTGTGTGGTGTGTGTGTGTGTGTGTGTGTGTGTGTGTGTGTGTGTGCGAGTGTGTATGTGTGTGAGTGAGTGAGTGTGTGTGTGTGTGTGTGTGTGTGTGTGTGTGTGTGTGTGTGTGTGTGTGTGTGTGTGTGTTCATTGCTTTCAAGGGCAACATCGCCAAACAACCTCAATTATGTTTATATAAACAGGAAAACCGATCCGATAACGTACGCATTAGAATCGCCTCCGTACAACCGGAGGAAAAAACCAGAACAGCTGTGATTGTTGGGAGTGTAGTGTGCTTATGTAAAGATTGCAAACTGACCTTCCAGCAGAAATGTTCTGGGAGTGGTGTGGTTATGTAAAGATTGCAAACTGACCATCCAGCAGAAATGTTCTGGGAGTGGTGTGGTTATGTAAAGATTGCAAACTGACCTTCCAGCAGAAATGTTCTGGGAGTGGTGTGGTTATGTAAAGATTGCAAACTGACCATCCAGCAGAAATGTTCTGGGAGTGGTGTGGTTATGTAAAGATTGCAAACTGACCTTCCAGCAGAAATGTTCTGGGAGTGGTGTGGTTATGTAAAGATTGCAAACTGACCTTCCAGCAGAAATGTTCTGGGAGTGGTGTGGTTATGTAAAGATTGCAAACTGACCTTCCAGCAGAAATGTTCTGGGAGTGGTGTGGTTATGTAAAGATTGCAAACTGACCTTCCAGCAGAAATGTTCTGGGAGTGGTGTGGTTATGTAAAGATTGCAACGACCTCGGCAGAAAGTCTGGGTGGTGTGGTATGTAGATGCAAGACTTCCAGCGAAAGTTTGGGGGGGTGGTTAGTAAGATGCAAATGACTTCAGCAGAATGTCGGAGGGGGAGGAAGGGGGGGGGGGGGGTGGGGGGGGGGGGGGGGGGCGGAGGATGGTGAGATGGGTGAAGGAGGGAAGTATGAAGGGAGTAAGTGTGAAGGTGTTTCTCTCTGATTCTGTCTCTGTCTCTCTGTCCGTCTCTCTCTCTCTCTCTCTCTCTCTCTCTCTCTCTCTCTCTCTCTCTCTCTGTGTGTGTGTGTGTGTGTGTGTGTGTGTGTGTGTGTGTGTGTGCCAAAAAGTTATTAGAGAGAATGCGCATAAGTATGTGAATGTATGTTAGAGCGCGCGCGCGCGTCGTGTGTGTGTGGGAGAGAGAGAGAGAGAGAGAGAGAGAGAGAGAGAGAGACAGACAGACAGACAGACAGACAGACCGGCAGAGTGTGTGTGTTAGTGTTATACACACACACACACACACACACACACACACCACACACACACACCACACACACATATATATATATATATATATATATATATATATATTTAATATTTAATTTTGTAATTGAATATTTCTTGCAGTCATTGCAACACCAAGCTGCTCTGTAAGTTGCTCGAATGGTGCTCGCTTACTTATCCGTGGAATTTATTAGTTTATTGTAATTTAGTCCCTTGCGGATTCATTCCAAGAACTGGCCCTCAGCACTTGTGTCTTAAGAGGATATCTGTTTTATATTTTCTACTTTTCACAAGAAAATGTAGCTTGTTTTGCTTTTTCATGATTTTCTTTTGCTGCTTAGGTGGCACCTTTGGTTGTTGTTTTGAAAACTCAGCAAACATACTTACGGTATTGCACACCAGCCTTTTTCTGGGATAGCATTCTTCTTAAAACCGAAAAGGCAGAGGTGGTCACTGAAGAGAAACAATCAGGTTTCAAAATACCTGTATCTGACCAAGAGTTATATGTTGGTGAGTTTTCGCCCCCGTTGAATCTCGTCTTCTCCTTGGAGACTATAAGCTTACTATTTGAGCATTTATTATTCTCCGTTCCCACCCACTCAAGCACATATTGTTAGTTAAACAGAATTACCTACAACTGCAGATGTGAATGCTTATCTCCCCTTATTTTTTCAGTCTAAGACATAAAAGCAAGGTTTGTTTATAATTGAATATATATATATATATATATTATTATATCTTTTTTCGCAAAACAACAACGTTGTCCTTGGAGAAAGTGATTTTTTTTAATGAATGTCTGTCTCTCTCGCTCGTTGTTTGCTACACAGTTCTTAATCATGACAAAAAAAACAAAATTTCGTCAATTCTGTTTACTTGTGGGGTTAGGAAAAGGGTTAGAGAAAGCAGGTGGGGAGGGGTGTCGAGTCAAGTATTGTATTTTCAGCACTTTCTGTTGTCTTGGTGTTTCCTTACTTCTTTTGGCGTGTTCTGCTGAAGTTTCAGCTGCCGGGTAGAGCTAGCACCGCAACTGCCAAAGGAGAATATAAATTCACATCATTTCAGGCAGGGGACTGAGAAGGTTACTAGTTCTTTTTCTATGTTATATGGTACATGGGTTCAATTTCAAAATAAATATGTGTGTATATATATGTGAGTGTGTAACTAATGGCGTAGGATACTTAGGAAAGAATTGGTTTCCGATCTCCAACCCTTAACGACAACATTAATCGTGCTGGTGTTGAAGAAAATGAAATGTTACACAGAAACAATACGAGTCGGGGACTGGGTTTGTGATTAGAACACAACACCACCACCATCTCGTCTGTTTTTCTTCTCTGCTTTTCTTGTGTTATTGTTTACTGCGGCCCTATATCCTTACATAGAGCATAGTCATCTTCTGAACAGCCAATCAAAACAAATGATTATGTATGCACGCACGCCGCACGCACGCGCGCGCGCAAGCGCACACGTGTGCACACATTGAGAGAGAGAGAGAGAGAGAGAGAGAGAGAGAGAGAAGGACTATTGCTCCGCATGGGGAGGTTGGTGTTCTACCTTTGAACGAGTAGCGAGAACTGTCTGCAGTTAAGTATATTATAAGAAGCAGTGCTGTTGAAAATGTCAACGTGAATGAAAATGTACTTAGATCAGATCTTCAATTTCGAAAAAAGAGCAAAGGCCCTAAAATCTTCGGCAACAATAGCCACTTATACTTCAGATATTCACAGTAGATTAGATCTGAAAACTAAAGATATAGGTAAGCGTTCGATTACGTCTCCAATTCCTCCATGGGAACTGAACAGAGCAGATTTTGACTTTTCCAATGACGATTTAAAAAAGAGTGACAACCCTCATCTACTTGTTGTTTCTTTTCGATCTCATGTTAATTCAAATTATTCTAACCATCTGAAGGTATATACCGGTGGTTCTCTTATTGACACTAATGTGGCGGGTGCTGGGTATGTAATACCTGGACTAAAGAAAGAAAAATCGTGTCATATTGGTGCAGGTCATTCTATTTTCACCGAAGAACTGGTAGCCATTCTCATGGCTCTGCGATACATTGTTAATCTTCCTATGGTTATATTTCCAATATTTTTTTGTGTGTTGACTCGAAGTCTGTCTTATTTACACTGAAATCCATGAAGTCTAGAGACAGATGTGACATAGTCATTGAAATTAATCATCTCATACATTTTCTAATTCAAAAGGGTTCCAGTGTAACATTTACTTGGGTTACATCACATTGTGGTATTTATGGAAATCAAAGGGCAGAGTAGCTAGAGGAGGTGCAGGACAAAGAATTCGTTGTGAAAACGTTCATATTCCTTTGTAAAGGAATGCTATAATCTTGTAGAAAAAAAAACACCAAAGCTCGTGTGAGTTACAATGTAAATCGGCACACCTCTTACAGCATGTCTTTGCTGAATGTTTTTCCGAGGGAAATTTCCAGTTTGTGCTTTAGACTTAAATATAATTCATTAAAATGTAAATATGTTGATACTGCAAAATGCATATGTGGGGAAAAACTTTTGACATTTCATGTACTATTTAATTGTCCCATTATGCAGCAGTACCTACCCAGTTTTCAGTTACCAAATAATCCTACAATTGAGGATTTTAAGACTCTTAAAATTTCAAATTCAACTCTTTTAAAACTTCAAATCATTCATTTTTGGCTAATGTATCAAAATATTTACTTCGCAGTCCTATTGGTACATTAGTATGAGATTTCAGTATTTTTGAAGCAGACATTATTTATGTTGTTCATGTTCACTGATTTAAGCTTTGTTTTTAATGATGTTTTCATTCGTATAATAATATCAATGTCATCTTGATGTATAGGCCTATCATTTACAAATATCACAATCGTCTAAAAACACACCATATGAAAAGACGTAAAACTAAACCAATAAACAAAGAGAGAGAGAGAGAGAGAGAGAGAGAGAGAGAGAGAGAGAGAGAGATTAAAAAAAAAGAACTGTACAAAGCCGAGGAATGAATTGCGAAATACAAGGAGGATAACCTTCACAACACAGTTATCATCAGTTGTCTGCGCACAAGATTAAAGAAAATAAAAATGTCCAATGAATCGACAATACCCGATTATTTGGACCTTATTTTCTTCCAGGTCTCAATGTCACGCACATGGAGCTTAACATTTTGTTCAGTTATCCAACACTTGTCGCAGAGTTGCAGCGTACGCACAGGCTGGTGATGATGTGATGTGACCTTGTGTAACATGTCTAAATTAGAACTGAAATTTATTGTATTTGTTATTCGCGTCTGGACAGACTATCGGCTGACGTCATGCAGAATCTTCATTAGAAGTGAAATGAACTGATAATGTTTGTAGCCCAGCTGACCTCGAGGGTCACTCCAGTGCTGCATGCAAATTTCAACAACGGAACAAGCTCAGAGGTAACAGGTTACGTGTGAAAATGACAAGACTGAAAAATCCTAACCAAATCAAGTTCGAAACTAAAAGACTGTTCTATAGTAAGATATATTGTCGACCAGTTCTGCGTCAAATCAAATGAAAAATTGATTTGTTGAGGGAAAGAAAAAGCACGTTCCGTCATCAGGAATATCTGGGAATACGTTTTTCATGGAATCCGCAGTCAGATATACGCGTCGATGATCGTGTGCAATGCAACACTCTGTAAGATGTTTAATGCTGAGTAAGATATATGTGTCGACGGTCGTGTGCAATGCAACACTCCATAAGATATTTAATGCAGAGCGGTTTATTGCAAAACATGCATTATGTGCCACCTCCACCCTCCTCTCTCGTCCTCCCGCTCCTCATCCCCCCCCCCCCCCCCCTACTTCTCAGTGCTAATAAATGGATGAATGTTCGCTGTTATGTGCCATAGTTCATGGTCCACACGCTCACTTACTTTATCTCAAATATGTATTTACGTTGTGTCGCCATATGCTCGTTACTTGTACTGCCATCTGTTCTCTACAGTGTAGTCTCCATGCTGTTAACTTGTGTCGCATCGCTCCTACATTTGTGTTCAATCTGCTTATTGAAGTTTGTGTCGACACATGCTTCACTGACATTGTAGTCTGCATACGCTCACTGAATTGTACCAACGTATTTCGCACAAACTGCTATGAACTTGTCTACATATCTTCACTAAGTTGTAGTCTACAATATGCTTCATGTCTGCACTCTCTTCTCTAGTCGACATAGCTTATATCTGACTACGTTCTCTACGTTGTAGTTGCACACGCTTCATCTAACATTGTTCACAATAGTTTCGTTCTTACATGCTGTTCATCTTATAGTTGAGTTGCATATGCTTCATCTGAATTTGCCACATCGTCTTTGACGTTGTAGTCTGCACTACTTCATTAGTTGTAGTCGCACATACTGCTCATTGACGTTGTAGTCACAATAGCTCATTACTTGTGTCCACATATGTCAGACCGTTTTCGCCAAATGTCATCTGGCAGTTTGTAGTCTGCACCAATACTCGCTTCATCTTGACAGTTTCTAGTCAGCACACATACTGCTTCACTTGAAGTTGTAGTCTACGTCACAATACTGCTTCATCTGATTGCACAATACTGCTTCATCTATGTGTTGCACAATACTGCTTCATCTTAACAGTTTGTAGTATGCACAATACTGCTTCATCTAAGTGTGCACAATACTGCTTCATCTTGACAGTTTGTAGTCTGCACAATACTGCTTCATCTTGAACAGTTTGTAGTATGCACAATACTGCTTCATCTTAACAGTTTGTAGTCTGCACAATACTGCTTCATCTGAACAGTTTGTAGTCTGCACAACACTGCTTCATCTGAACAGTTTGTAGTCTGCACAATACTGCTTCATCTGAACAGTTTGTAGTCAGCACAATACTGCTTTATCTGTAGTCAGCACAATACTGCTTCATCTGAACAGTTTGTAGTCTGTACAATACTGCTTCATCTTAACAGTTTGTAGTCTGTACATATACTGCTTCATCTAGTCTGCACAATACTGCTTCATCTAGTCTGCACAATACTGCTTCATCTAGTCTGCACATTACTGTTTCATCTTAACAGTTTGTAGTCTGCACAATACTGCTTCATCTTAACAGTTTGTAGTCTGCACAATACTGCTTATCTGTAGTCTGTACAATGCTGTTTCATCTTAATAGTTTGTAGTCTGCACAATACTGCTTCATCTTGACAGTTTGTAGTCTGCACAATACTGCTTCATCTTGACAGTTTGTAGTCTGCACAATACTGCTTCATCTTAATAGTTTGTAGTCTGCACAATACTGCTTCATCTTGACAGTTTGTAGTCTCACAATACTGCTTCATCTTAACAGCTTTGTAGTCAGCACAATACTGCTTCATTACATGACCACATGTATCTGTCAGCACAATACTGCTTCATCTTGCAGTTTGTAGTCTGCACAATACTGCTTCATCTTGACAGTTTCTAGTCAGCACAATACTGCTTCACTTGACAGTTTGTAGTCTGCACAATACTGCTTCATCTAGTGTGCACAATACTGCTTCATCTTAATTGTGCACAATACTGCTTCATTTAACAGTTTGTAGTATGCACAATACTGCTTCATCTAGTTGCACAATACTGCTTCATCTTAGTCTGCACAATACTGCTTCATCTTGACATTTTTAGTATGCACAATACTGCTTCATCTTGACAGTTTGTAGTATGCACAATACTGCTTCATCTTGACAGTTTGTAGTTGCACAATACTGCTCCATCTTAAGTTGTAGTCTGCACAATACTGCTTCATCTTTAATAATATGTTCTTGTAGTTCTAGCACAATACTGTTCATCTTAATAGTTTGTAGTCTGCACAATACTGCTTCTCTGTAGTCTGCACAATACTGCTTCATGTATCTGCACAATACTGCTTCATCTTAAGTTGACGCAAATATGTATTGTAGTCTGCACGATACTGGCTTCATCTTATAGTTGTATGCACAATCTGCTTATCTACAGTTAGTTGACTACTGCTTATCTAACATGTGACAAGTTCTTGTAAGTCTGGAGATCGAATGTGTCGCGCTGGCGTGCGTGCGTGCGTGTCGTGCGTGCGTGCCAACGTGTGTGTGTGTGTGTGTGTGTGTGTGTGTGTGTGTGTGTGTGTGTGTGTGTGTGTGTGTGCGTGTTTGCGCCATTTGTGAGGCTCTGGCGAGGTCACCAGTATTAACAAGTTTATGGGGACTGTCGTTGAACAAACGTGGTGGCGCCCTCCGAAGGAAGAGCTCACTTACGCTCGCTCCACGACGAAGCCATGAATGTCGTCAGTAGGGGGCTTAGCTGGTGATATCCAGCGTTTGTTGGATCAGAACAGGCACCACTGTACACCACCGTAGTGACTCGGCAGTAGTGCAGTGTCTCCTCTGGTGGGTTGCCTCATGATGACTGAACGTTGATGAAACAAGCGGGAATGAGCGGCATAGGTGCATTGTCACTGAAGTTGCAAGGAAGATATGATAGCAACAACAACAACAACAACAACAACAAAATTAATAAATAAACAAACGAAGAAAAGAAAAAAAGAAAAACAGAAAAGAGAAACAAAGATAAATTTTACTACAATGACCACACACACACACACACACACACACACACACACACACACACACAGCACGCACCACGCACGCACGCACATCACAGCACCACACACACACACACACACACACACACACACACACACACACACACACACACACACACACACACACACACACACACACTGGACTTTCACTGTCCACTCACCTCTGACAGCGCCTGTTCCTCCTGGATATCAGTCAGTGGCTGTGGGCTGACCGCTGCTGACCTTTGGCAGGACATGAAGCGTGGACTAATTAGTTTGTCAGTCACAGCAGCTGGGTCCAGGGAGGAAGGACGTGTCCAGGTGACTACAGGGATTGTCGTCCCTCACCTGCACCGACACACGCAGCTCACAGCGCTGTCTTCTAAGACAGCACCACAAATATATGTTGCTCTTTCACGTAATAATAATTATAACAGTAATAATGATGATGACGATGATAATGATAATAATAACAATAATAATAATGATGATGATGATGATAATGACAATAATAACAATAATAATGATGATGATAATAAGAAGAATGATAATAAGTATAATGATTACGATGAGGAGGAGGAGGAGGATTACAACAACAATAATGATAATAATGATGATGATAATAACATCAGTAATAATAGTAATTATGATGATGATGATGATAATAATGATAATAATAATAATAATAATAATAGAAATAATGATAATAATCATGATGATAATGATAATAATGATAATTATTATTATTATTATAATGATAATAATAATAATGATGATGATGATGATGATGATGATGAGAAGAAGAAGAAGAAGAACACAGTATTTATAAAGCGCCTTGGCAAAAGCTTCTAGGCGCTGACAATTCACACTCTCGTGTACCCTACCTGGGTAGTGCCGACTGAAGAGCTGCCTGCCGGCACTTCATTCCGGCGTTTCCCGCGCACTCAATTTCCTTACTTCCTTCATTCCTTCAATTTCTCACGTGAGGTGCATGCTATGTGTGAACATGTCATCCACACCAACGGCCAAACTGGCCTTCTCTTCCGAAAGTTGGTGATGGGATTTCACGTGTGTGCGAAATGTTATGCGATGTCATATTGTATTGTGCTGTTTGCCTTCAGCGGTCGAAGATGACCACGACTTCTGCTATCACCGGGTGGTGGTGGTGTGTGTATGAAGATCGCTGATAAGGCCGATCCTTGCATTGAACAGTTTGTTGCAGTGTGGACAGGGCAGACTTGGAGGTGAGCCAGGCTGAAACCTGGTGCTTGCTCTGTTTGTTTGTTTGTTTTTCCCCCGAAGCTGACGTTTTTGCTCCTGTGCCTCCACTCGCCTCGCTTCAAAGTCTTTCACCCAGGACATGATCATGGTGCGCCAGGTTCAGCGATCTTGTGCAGCTTCTTCCCAGGAGGCAGGGGTGATGCTATGACACGTCAGTGAGGCGTCATCTTACAGAGAGACAGAACAAAACAAGCAATGAGTAAACGTGGTTGAAACATGTATAACCTTCAATAAACGTGGGTGAAACATGTATAACCTTCAATAAACGTGGTCGAAACATGTATAACCTTCAATAAACGTGGGTGAAACATGTACAACCTTCCAGGCGAATTTCAAAAGGATCGTAAAATGAATCCGCCAGTGAACGGGGGCAAACAAATTACAAGACAAAATACGACGCGTTTCGACCTCTTAGGTCTTCTTCAGTCAAGATAAGCAACATGTAGGACAATGAAAACGAAGAACGAACAAATTTGTTTCAATTTCTACCTGCAGTCGCCTCACTTTAAAACTAAATTCCAGATTCAACGCCTACCTTGCGCTGAAGAGATCAAAGATAAGTAACAAACTCGTTCATTTTCATTGTCCTATTTGTTTGTGTCTTGCCTGAAGAAGACCTAAGAGGTCGAAACGCGTCGTGTTATGTCTTGTGACTCATTTGTCCACGTTTCTCTTGGCGGTTCTCTAACATTTATTTAAGATTTTTCCAGGCAAAGATTAAAGAAAAGAAAAAGAAGAACCAGGGGAGAGGCGGGGAAGGGGGCGGGGAGGAGGTGAGGGAGGTGGGGAGGTCGGGGGTGGGGGGGGGGGGGGGGGGGGAGGGCTGAAACAGCCCAGATACTAAGTTTCTGTCTTAATTCAGAGTTTATTTTCTCACTTTCACACGAAGATTTTTTGTTTACCCCTCCCTTTTCTGTCAGAGCTAAAGTACTGATTCTGAGAACTAGTCTTTCGGACCGGACAATTCGCAGAAGTCTTAAAGTGTGGCATGAACATCGCGCATGGAAAAGGTCCCACGACAGCAAGGGCCTGATTCTGTGCAACATTCCGCGGACAAGAGTCAGATTGCCGTTCGCGCAACGTCAACACAAGACCGGGCAGACCAACAGAAGAGTTCTCCCCCTTAGTTGATAACTAAGTTCTTACCTTGTTTGCAGGAAATCTTTTGTGTTTATGGTTTCATATATTTGTCGTGCACACACGTGGGTTTGTCTTGTATAGAACAACGGCAACAAGGTGCGTACGGACTCACCAGTACTCCTTCCTTTTGCAGACTGGTCTCAAACACTGCCGACGGAAATCTCTTTATAGAACAAACCCCTTGTCCTCACAGACACAGAACCTGTTTTTATTCCTGTCTTCAGCCTCAACAATCTAAGGAAAACAGTTCTTAAAAAACAATAGAAATAAAAACAGACATGAATTCTATTCAACCGATTACGAAAGTATGGTTGTCTGTAATAAACCCACACAGACCTATAAGCAGTTTATATTCCTGGCTGTAGCCTGAACAGTCTAAGGAAAACAGTTCTTTAAAAAAAAAATTAAAGAAAACTATTGACATCAATCTTATTTCAATGAATTTCATTAATTTTCGATTTTTCTTCTCTTCATGTCTGCTCCCGGCATCTGACCCTGCAGGTGCGCTATGCCTATCGTAGGCCCATCGAAGCCGATTTGATATTGACACCTCCTGTGTCATTACAAAACAAACAAACAAAGGTACGAGGTGCCCTTACAACGCCTCCACGTATGGCGCCGCTGACCAGTCCATCCTTGTAGACAACTGACCATCCTGCAGGTGATAAGCCTGTCACGTTGTGTGATTCTTTCAATGCATTCAAGCTCCGCTGGATTCAAGGTCTGCTGTGGTAATGAACATAGACACACACGTGCACCGCGCGCGCGCGCGCGCGCGGCGCGCGCACACACACACACACACACACCTCACTCACTCACTCACTCACTCACTCACACACACATATTACATGTATTTATGCTATCAAGTTTGGAAAGAAGTCAAAATTTGTATAAGCAATTTTAAGACTAAAAACCTTCGTGTAAGTGAATTGCGACTGTTTACAGGTGTATTTATTCAAAATCAGTTTGCCTTTTTCTTCCTTTCGTTCTTTCGTATTTTCCATTGTATGTCACTTCTTCATCAGATCTAGATGATTTATATATTTCCGACCATGAAACTAACGGGATGTACGAGAAACAACGACCATAAGCATTAAAATAAATCGGATCTCGGAACAGACTGGATTGATAGTAAACACACACACACACACACACACACACACACACACACACACACACACACACACACACACAGAGACAGTCAGACAGACAGACAGAAACACACACACAACCACAAACACACACGCGCACGCGCGCATACACACGCACGCACGCGCGCGCACACACACACACACACACACATACACACACACACACACACACACACACACACAACACACCCGCGCGCGCACACACGCGCGCGCACAGAGAGAGAGAGAGAGAGAGAGAGAGAGAGAGAGAGGGAAGAGAGAAGAGAGAGAAGAAGAAGAAGAAGAAAAGAAGAAGAAGAAGAAGCTGATGATGAGAAACAACAACAGCCTTCAATTCAGTGTGAAATTTGTTGGTCACTGTCGACCACACACACACACACACACACACACACACACACACACACACACACACACACACACACACACACAGCTGTATGCTGAGTGTGTGAGCATTGATACTGGAGTCTTCACAGCAGACACAGGCGATGACTGCAGGCCCTGTCTTGCTCCACGAGTGAATAGAGAACCATACGCGTGAAAGGGCCATAACCGCTGTCCACTCGCGCTGTTTCATTTTCAGATTAACCACCTGGAGGTGTTTTCCAGTGTCTATTATGAGCCCGAGTCATAAACACGCTGCGTCTCTCCATCAGTAAGAACGTAGCCATTTCTGTGAACCCTATCAGATCCAGCGTCTATCTTTGGCGCTTTAAAACAAAAATAATGGCTGAAGAGAATTAAAAAAAGAAGATTTTGTGTTGTGAATATATATGCCTTTTAGGGCGATTTTTTGTTTATTTATATCAAAGATTTTCATAGATTTTAAACAGCAAGAAGGTGAATTGAAAACTAAGCTGTGTAAACTCTCTCTCTCTCTCTCTCTCTCTCTCTCTCTCTCTATATATAATATATATATATATATAATTATGCTGAACAATTACACACACACACACACACACACACACACACCACATATATATATATATATATATATATATATATATTTGTTAAAAAATATTTTTAAAAATGAAGTAGTAAAATCTACAAGCTTGTTTCAAGCCTTGCTATCATCAGGATCAGGATCCTGATGATAGCAAGGCTTGAAACAAGCTTGTAGATTTTACTACTTCATTTTTAAAAATATTTTTTAACAGGTGTTGCTCCCCAAGGGGTTGAGCACCTTCAGATTTTTTAAGGACTTTTTTTTTATATTGTTCATATATATATATATATATATATATATATATATATATATATATATATATATATATATATATATATATACCATGTGTATTGAAAGTACGTCGAGATCTGTGATTCGTCCACTTTTGTAAACTTCTCTGCGATTGGGCCACGGAGCGTGTCCCACACGGGGATATCAGGGCAAAGACCGTGGTGGAAGTTGAGTATGAGATTCAAGCGAGAGTGAGCTTTGCACCACACACACACACACACACACACACACACACACACACACACACACACACACACAGAGGAAAGAACTGCAACACACACACACACACACACACAACACACACACACACACACACACACACACACACACACACAGTGCGAGAGAGGAAAGCACTGCAAACACACACACAAATACACACAGAGGAAAGAACTGGAAACACACACACACACACACACACACACACACACACACACACACACACACACACGACGCACGCACGCACGCACACACCACACACACACACACACACACACACCACACACACACACACACACACATACGAACGGGAAAAAGCTTTTTTGACAGTATCATTTCAAATGTATGCAGAATCTTAGTATGCAGAATGACCAACATACATCAGCGCGTGTGTAAGGCTGTCTGTCGAGCAGAACAAGTTTTGAACTTTCAGTCTATGGCCCTCC
>CM065720.1:25944529-25962029 GCA_033310375.1 Conus canariensis
AAGCGTTTACATGCAAGTGAATGTACCTTTTCAGTGCTACTTGTAAGCCCCACATTTCAGATGCATGCAACAATACAGATTAAACTTGAAAATAAAAAATTGTAACCAAGCAATTCTTTGGAATGTCGTGTAGTTTCCTCATGCATTTAATACAGTGCATGCATGTTCTCCTGTCCTTTGCCGCCAGAGCCTCAACGCTCTGTTCAAACTCATTTAGTCGTAAAAAGGCCATAGTTATACTCGTTCGCTACTTCCAATACTTTGCAACCTAAAGTACATCTTTCATTTTTTACGTAAAAAGCCACCCTTACCAAAAATCATCACTCTGGTTTTGTCTTCATTAATGTTCAAAACAGAGATTTTCACAAGCACTATGAAGAACGCCAATCTGATTTTCTAGACCTCTGGCAGTGTGTGACAGCAAAAAGAAGAAGAAACATGTCAGTCAAATAGGGCAGTAACTGAATGCCATGAATAGCATTTTCATTCACAGAAGCTGCAATGTCATTAATAAAACTAGAAAAAAAAACTGGGCTAACTACACAACCCTGCCATAAACCTACTGGACAATCAAAAGATCGGTTAATTCATCTTGCACTCTTACACAGGATAACACAGAGCTAAAAATAGCCGTTATTCCTTTCTTAAACTTTCCATGTATGTTGATCTTTAAGAATACATTGAACAAAGCTCACGTTGGTCAGAATCAAAAGCCTTCCTTAAGTCCACGAAACAGACATAAAGCTTCCCACCTCTTTTGTGAAAACAAACAACACATTTCTCGACAATAGCATTCAACATAAAGATATGGTCAAAGTTGAATAGCCTTTCCAAAATCCAGCTTGTGTCCCTGGCAATACATTGTAAGTTTCAACCCAGTTAATCAATCGTGATTGAGGATAGCTGTATAGCATTTACTGATTAGACTGTTTGTGTGTGTGTGTGTGTGTGTGTGTGTGTGTGTGTGTGTGTGTGTGTGTGTGTGTGATGAGAGAGAGAGAGAGAGAGAGAGAGAGAGAGAGAGAGAGAGAAGTCATGAGCTTTCCTGGCAAACACACAAACTAAGAAAAGTATATCACAAAGCTATCATACAGTAAAACGACAGGGGAAGGAAAGTGGTGGGGGATAGGCAGAGAGAGGAGCAAAACCAGTAGAGAAGAGCGGTCCACGTCACACGTGTAAATGTAAGGGGCAAACCCGTAGCAGCCTCGTTTTCATTCCACATCCATTTTGTGCCCAGTGTGAGGAGATAAGTGATTGTTCGTTCTTCTTTTTATGGTCTTGAATGTTGTTCGTCTTGCCTGAAGAAGACCAAAGAGGTCGAAACGCGTCGCGTTTTGTGTTGTAAGCTGTCTTTTTCGTATGGCAGAATAGAATTTTTTCCGCCTGCAGTCACCCCACTTTGAAACTAAAACCCTAGAGTCAAGACGTGAACATCAACCAAACTTCGGAGCTAACTGACGTGACTGCTCATAAAGACGTGAACATCAATCAAACTTCGGAGCTAACTGACGTGACCGCTCATAATAAACGCTTCCTCATTGGTTGACCTGCACAGTCTGTGCTTTACCATATAAGGTAACCAGACGACAATGACCATTCGACCAGCACAGTCTGTGCTTTACCATATAAGGAAAGCAGGTGACAATGACCAATCCATGATCACGTTTCTTCTCTGCCTCGGATAATTCCTGCTCTCATCATCATCATCATCATCATCTCCCTGGTGCAGACGGTGACTGATGAAAGGGATAGGTGCCCACCTCCCTGTCTTCTTCCTGCTGTGGATTCAGCACATCCGTGACTTCCACTGAGCAAAACAACGTGACTGGTTGTCTTCCCTGTCACGAAGCTTCCGCTCGTGACTGCTGGGCGTCCTTACAGGGGACCTGAGTGTTGCCTCCCCTGGCTGTGACAGAAAGCAGACAAGAAACGTGTTGAGGGACACTTGCACTGGTCTCCCTTTAACAGAATGTGGTCAGTCAAGACATCAACAGGGAGTTCGTCCATCGGTGATACAGAATGAAGCCTGGGACAAGAAATAAAGAACATGTCGTGATGACCATTGACCTTCGTTTCTTTCAACCTGAAGTTTATATTTGAGCACAAAAACAAAATCTTGTGTTGTGTGTGTGTGTGTGTGTGTGTGTGGTGTGTGTGTGTGTTTTGTGTATTCAATTATACAATTCTTAGCTGCTAACAATGCTTGGGTTATTGAACAACAGAGCTGACCACTCACACAGTTCCATATCTTCTGATCTCCCTTGCATCCTTGAATGGATCCTCAAGCATAGGCTCAGAGTTTTCCTCTACACTTTATACTGTTTGCATACTGTTTTTAGTTTTACAGCAACTTTTTTCCTCTCCACACTTTCGTTTTGTTTCATTTACTACCCTTTGCTGGCTGCTTTGGGGGTACTGTTGGATTCTTTTTTGAACCCTTGATGGTGAGAACACCACAGTATTATGGACTGTGGTGTGTCTCTGTTTGACGCCAAGAGCACGGACACAGGCAGCCGTGTCTCCCTGATGAGTCAGGTCCAGCTGACGAAAGGTCTAGGTTCTCTCATACAGCAAACTAAGGATTTTTATGTTTACAATATATTTACTGAATTTTAATGTTCCCATTTTCTTCATATTCAACCTCACCCCCCCCCCCCTTTTTTTTTTTTTTTTTTAATAATTTGTTCTTTAGTTCAAATTGTTGGTTAGTCATTACTACAATAACGGAAGTATTGTTAGCCTGCGTTTGTTTCCCCCACTACTTGCTTGTTCAGCATTATATACGATACATGGGCGGGTGTGAGTGTCTTTTCTTTTCATTTTAGACATCTAATGGTGTACATCTTAATACACCATCACTCTTCAAAAACATTCTTTCGTTTTTTTCTAACTGATACGCTGTCTCTGATTTAACTTAAGAAACAGTTGTAGTGTTCAGTATATACGCTTTCTGTCTTACACACACACACACACACATGTGCACTGACCATTCAAGATGCTCTGGGTGACCAGGGCTCACCAGGCTGAAAAAATAGCAGCCTCTGGGATCAGCTCTCCCCCCTGCGTTGGTCCCTGGCTGACCACATAACTTTTGGCAGTGGCAGCAGTGGTGATAGTGGCCATTGTTCAGCCTGGTTCACTGGCCTCAGCCATTGCTGGTCCTCTGACACCATTACGTGGTCTGTCAGGAGGGCGGCCTGGGACATGGAGCGCACACACACGTCATCAATACAGGCAGAGATGACATGATGACCTAGTAGACCTGACTGCATTCTGACATTTGGACATCAAAATCACATGGAGTTTGGATCTCTGACATGACAGCATAACAACCACTGAACAAGGTGATAACATGTACTCCATAATGTAACTCTGAACAGGACAACAGCACTTAAGGGTTTTCTGGAACACCAAATGAGCGCAGTTTGTAATACGTTCGTGTATTTTCCAACACTCCATAAAGAGATTCATATTTTTAACGTGTCAGTATACCCAATGACCAGGAAAATATTGCATAACATACTGCACGAAATCTAAGAGTAAGATGGTGAGATTTATGGGGAGCCGGAATAGCTCAGTTGGTAGAGCGCCGGACTCGTAATCTTGGTGATCCTGGGGTTGCGGGTTCGAACCTCCGCCGGGGCGTTTCGGTACAGGGGGATTTTTCCCTCGGAGTTAACATTGGTTCTGACTCCATTTCCCATACAGTCCTTCGAATGAGACTATAAACCGAGGTTCCGTGTGTGAACGCACGCATAACATCTTGCACACACGTAAAATCCCATCACCAACTTTCGGAAGAGTAGGCCAGTTTGGCCGTTGGTATGGATGACACGTTACACATAGCATGCACCCTGCGTGAGAAATGGAAAGAATGAAGGAAGTAAGGAAAATGAGTGATCGATATTGAACGATACTGACTGGATGACACGGGAAACGACTGAATGAAGCGCCAGCTGGCAGCTCTTCAGTCGGCACTACCCAGGTAGGCAGCCCGTTGTGTAAACGAGTGTTGATTGTAAAGCGCTTAGAGCTTGGTCTCTAGCCGAGAATAGGCGCTACATAAGTATTCATTATTATTATTATTTACAACCTCTTACCCGACCGTTCAAGACTGTGATATTGAAATGACCTTCGTATTGACCAGAAGCCAATCTTGACAAGCTGTACTCTGACCAAAGTCTGAACGCAGTCAGATCATAATTATTGTAAGAAAATACAGGGACACAAGTAAGCATCTCAACACGGTTCCTTTTCAAAGTTGCTACCGGAAAGTTGCGGCCCTTTGTACGCTGAGCATGTGTTCCAAAGACCAAGCTTGGTTTAGTTTTAAGATAACTGAAACTGCAGGAATTCCGGGAGGGAATTTCGCAGTTGAGGACGTCACACAGTCTCGTTTCAGCGTCACAGGAATTGCCTATGCAACAACAATTTGTTATTGCGTCACATTGCATGAACAGACGGTGCACATTTCAATTTGATTTTGTTGTCCAAATATGCAAATTAATTAATCCCAACATGAAAGAGATTCATACGAACTAGGTCTAAGGCGTAGCCTTCATTTTACATGGCAAAAGACCTCTGGCAGCTGGTTGTCTAAGAGTGCATGGAGGTGTTTAAACTAAGATAACCATACGTACCCCTGAAGACTGAATTAGATCGACATTTAACAATAAAACGAGTATTGCATGTATTCATAATACACATATTGATATTTAATGTTGACCATAAAGATAGATTATAAATGTTATACATTTAACAAATTTTTTATGAATAAAAATGGTTTTGAAACGAGGTGATTGATGGCGGAAATGAAGCAAATTCAAAAAGAAACGGCATTTAAAAATGGACTGATGTTTGCTATAGGTACATTATAAATAAAATTCAAACTATTTGCGACGCATTCGACCCGGTATTAACATCCTGATAAACACTGAAAGAAGATTAGTTGATAATATTGCTGTTCGTGTCAACAGCAGCAATGGCCGTTCAGTTCTCTATGCCTGCTTAGGATATATTCCAAGATTCATTGTGTAACCTTGGCGAAGAACACTACAAGGGAGACGACTCACATTGATAATGGTCTGTTGGAATATAGGGTCAGCGGAGCTATAGGGGATTAGGGACACCATGCGGGGGAACCCCGCGATAAGGCTGACGTGCACCCAGCCAGCCTGGTCCATGTGGCGCCGGAGATAGACGTCCTTCAGCAGGTTCTCCCTACTGAAGTAGTACTCCCTGAAAATTTAACAAAAAATAATTTCATGACATTCTCTGTTAAACATATTGCAGAGTTAAAAGAAAGAAATTGTGCTCTGCTTACGTTGTACAAAATATTCAATGAAAACATATGCTGAAGAAACAATACTATTTAACCTTTCCCAGTGACTAGTCAAGACAATTCAAGTCAGGCCGACCACGAAGTCCACAGGTGGAGGATACTCCTCTCCCATTACAATGTACAGATCAGTGAGGTAGTGGCCGGAATATCGCCTCTTCATTGCCATCTCTGTGTTGAGATTTTCCGAGACAGAAGAGATGAACATCCTTACGTCTGGACTGATTTGAAACAGGGTTTTGGAGGTTAGTTCCTATACAGAATAGCAGACAAGCCGTAGCTACATGAAAACATGTCTGCTTATGTCCCTTTATATTTGTTTTATGTAACTGAAATCTTTTCAGACCAGTTGCCTTTTTTTACACATAACTCTTGAAACAAATGTATTACATTCTGCTACTGAATTATCAAGAATCAAGAATCCTTTTTTTCAATCTATTTGAATTTTCATAAATTAAAAAAAACAATGGTAAGAACAGTTCACAAAAAGACGTATACACACACTCCTGCAAACAAAACCTACAGCTGGCTGACGAGACGGCTTAAGCCATCTAAAGTGGTGTCGTTGGAGCCGCCGGCCTGCGTGACCTCCCTTGGCAACACCGCTGAAACAAAGCACAGAGATGTTGAACTAACTTCCGGTTACACGGAATACGACCGCCCACCTGATCCATTCATCAAGTTCAGTCCTGATATGGCCATTTGTGTTGGCTGGGTTATGAGCAATGTGAATTAAATATGTCTATCTATCTGTATATCCATCTACCTATCTACTTATCTATCAATCTATCTGCTATGGAAATATTGGTTATTCTGTGTCACATATTTACAGACTGAACAAGAAAATTCTTGACAATATACGTCATGGATCAAACTGAAACAGTAATAGGTTTCTATATGATGCAGGTTGAATGCTGTCATGTTTCCATGTTTTTTAATCAGAAGATAGACTGATAGCATACAAATAGATGCGACACGTTGGTAGTCTATAAAACTGAAAGAGGTATTTTACAAATGTATATAGTGTAGATTTAACACAAAAAATCCTGATTTTCCCTCTTCTTCTTCTTTTTGTTTTTTGTTTTAGATTGGGGTTTTTGTTATGTTTTTGTTTTGTTGTTGTTGTTGTTAGAATCATGAATATGAACCATTTTGTGCTGCATTACAATTTTTTTTTTTATACAAGTACATGATGTAGGCTAAGATGAGTAAACAATATGAAAACAAAATCTTGTGATTTTGAATACCAATGTCGAAATAATGAATTTCCTGGAGCGATGACGAACTGACTGCCTTTTTTTGGAGTATCTTTTTTATCTTCATAATCAATTTGAAATGAGTATGTGCTGGTTTTATACACGCATCTATAATAGTCAAACTGAATGTGACAATTTGGAAACAAACTTGCAGACTTTTAATGGCATCACAGAAAATTATTGGGGAAAAAAAGGAAAAAACACTGCTTCAGAAAAAAGCAGATATGTACCTACACACCAGCACACACGTATATACGGAAAATAAAACAAGAGAGAGAGAGAGAGAGAGGAGAGAGAGAGAGAGAAGAGAGAGAGAGAGACAGACAGACAGACAGACAGACAGACAAAAAAACACGCACACAGAGACAGAGAGGGAGAGAGAGGGGGAGGTTCAGGTTCTTTTTCTTCAGTGCCGAGTTCAAAAGTGTGGCGTCAGATTAGCCATTATTGCCCATTTCAAAATGTGTATTGACTACAATTGTATTGAATAGGTCGCTGTCATTGATCTACAAACAACACACGATCACTGGATAAAGTTGCTCAAACTACCAACGACCCAGCTCCATATACTCACGGCATGTGTGTCTGCTCCTGCGGCCTCTGCCTTGAGGAACTCTTGGAGTGGACGCCCCATATCCTCCTTGAGAACGACCTCCGCTACCCCAAAGCCTCTTGGCCTGCCCCGCCCTCTGACCGTAAAGTGACATCCAGCGGTGTCCACTTCTGTTTGCCTGTGGACAGAAAAGATAAGATGTGATTTATCTTCAACAACAATCGGATGAATTTATCTATCAACAGTGGCAGCAAGTGTAATCACAGTGCACAGAGATTGTAAACATTGCTCAGAAAATCAAGTAGTCAGGACAGCAGTGTAATATATGCGATCCTCGTACTCCTCATATGCAAATGGTCGGTGATAGTGATGATTACATCTGTAATTATAATATTTCAGGACAAAACAGAATGATTGTGCTAGTGTACAACTGAAAACACGAATACAATGATAACATTTTCTTTTTTCTCACAGTTGACAGATTTGTTTTGCAACTTTCTATTTAGCATTGCTTGTTGCAGGTTTCTATTTAGCTGTTACATGTTACAGGTTTTTTATTCAGCTGTTGCATGTTGTACGTTTCTGTTTAGCTGTTGCAAGTTGCAGGTTTCTGTTAAGCTGTCTCAAGTTGCAAGTTTCTGTTAAGCTGTTGCGAGTTGCAAATTTCTATTTAGCTGTTGCAAGTTAAAATTTCTATTTCGCTGCCGCAAGTTGCAAGTTTCTATTTAGCTGTTGCAAGTTGCAGGATTCTATCTTACTGTTGCAAGTTGCAAGTTTCTGTTTAGTTGTTGCAAGTTGCAAGTTGTATTCAGTTGTTGCAAATTGCCAGTTATTTAGCTCTTGCAAGTTGCAGGTTTCTATCTAACCGTTGCAAGTTGCAAGTATCTATGTAGTTGTTGCAATTTTGAAGTGTCTATTTAGCTGTTGCAAGTTGCAAGGTTCTATTCAGCATTTCCTGCATACAGTTTGTTCGTGGAGCTCTTCTCCATCATGGGCTGGTATAGTTTACCTTTCTTTGATTTAGGAGGCAATGGAGGGATCAGGCGTTGATTTTCTGCTCTCCCAGCAACATTTTCCGCTCCACGTTCCTCTAAAACGTTGACCAAATCAACTTCATTTGAAACATTGATCACATCATCTTCATCAACAATGTTGATCCCATCAACATGAACTGCATCTATAACATTGATCACATTAACTGCATTTGAAAACATTGATGACATCAACATTAACTGCATCTAAAGCATTGAATACCTAACTTCATGTACAAATATTGAACACATCCACTTGGTCTGCAACATCAATCACATCAACTTCATCATCTACAGCATCACATCAACTTCATCTACAACGTCGTTCACATCAACTTTAGCTGCAACATCCACTGATCACATCAGCCTCATTTACAATATTGATCATACGAACTCTTACAACATCGATTATATCAACATTATATACAACATTGATGACAATAAGTTCGTAAACAACATTGCATCACATCCACGTCAGCTGCAACATTCAGTGATCACATGAACCTCATCTGCAACACTGATTAAAGCAAGTTCAACAACCTCATGTAAAACATCGATCACATCAACTTCATCTACAACATCAATTACATTCACCTCATTTACAACATTGATTACATTAACATCATTTACAACATCGATCACTTCAAATTCCAACATAATATCGATCACATCAACTTCATCTACAATATCTATCACATCAACTTCTTCTGCAATATCTGTCACATCAGTTTCATCTGCAACATCGATCACATCAACTTCATCTACAATATCTGTCACAAAGCTTCATCTACAATATCAATCACATCAACTTTGTCTACAATATCAATCACATTAACTTCATCTACAATATCGATCACATCAACTTCATCTACAATACTGATCATATCAACTTCGTGTACGATATCCATCACATCAACTTCATCTACAATATCGATCAAATCAACTTCATCTACAATATCGATCACATCAACTTCATCTACAAATTCTGTCACTCAAATTTATTTGCAGCAGCATCACGACACCAACATCATTTACCACAAAGATTAGACACGTTTTATCTCCAGCATCGTTCACATCACCAGCGTCAGTCATATGTACTGATCCCAGCATCGTTCACATCACAGTGTTGGTCATAGTACTGATCCAGCATTGTTCACATCTCCAGTGTTAGTCATAGTACTGATCCAACATCGTTCACATCACCAGTGTTAGTCATAGTACTGATCCCAACATCGTTCACATCACCAAGTAGTCATAGTACTGATCCCAACATTGTTCACATCACCAGTGTCAGTCATAGTACTGATCCCAACATCGTTCACATCACCAACGTCAGTCATAGTACTGATCCCAACATGTTCACATCACCAGGTCAGTCATAGTACTGATCCCAACATCGTTCACATCACCAACGTCAGTCATAGTACTGATCCCAACATCAACCTCAGCTTCTACATTGCTCACAACCCCAGCGTCTTCTGTAGCTGCTATGACAATGGCAACGTCGTCAACAACATCGATCACGACACCACCGACACCTATGACACCGGTCACAGCCTGACGTCATCATCATTGATAATAACACCACCAATATCACCTACAGCAACGATCACACTTTTATTATCTCCAACATGGAGGACAACACCGACGTCATCATCAACATCGATCACGACACCAACAACACCAATGACACCGGGTCACAACCTGACATCATCATCATCGATAACAACACCACCAACATCACCTAGAACAACTTTTATCTCCAACATGGAGTACAACACTGACGTCAGTTTCAAAATGGATTATCTCCCCAGACGTCATCTACCACATGGATAAGATCATTTCCCATCTTCAACACAGATGACGTCATCAGCTTATTTCTGGCATAAATTACTTTACCAACGTCTGCAACATGGATCACGTCACCAACGTCATCTACAAGATAGATCCCATCATCAGCTTTATCTCCAGTATCGTCTGCATGACCAGTATGTCACCATGTTTATATGTCACCCTGTCTGTGTGTCACCGTGTCTATGTGTCACTGTGTCTGTGTATTATCTTTAACGTTTCAGTGAGAGTTCTGTATGCCATTGTGTCTTTGTATCACCATTATTATGTGGTAGAGTTAGGGCTTGTTATGGTTAGGGTTTAGTGCTGGTTAGACTTTGTTCAGACTTGGGGTTTGAATTAGACATACTGACACTGTGACATACACATACGTGACATGTAGACATGGTAGGATATAGACATGACATGAACTCGTGGCCTATATTATAGACATGCTCCCTATTATACCACTGCCACCAATGCAAATGACTCGGGGAAGATAATCATCCTGATTTCGATTCATTTTATGAAATTATGATGGACAACTGATGCAATTCTAACACAGCTTATTGCTCTCATCTCAGATGTTTTCCATTACGTGGTTGAACACACACACACACACACACACACACACACACACACACACACACACACACACACACCACTCCTTCCACCCTCCACACTCTTACCAGGTGTTGAGGAGCCCTGACCACTGTCACCTCCAGGGCTGTCTCCATGGTCCTCCTGCCATAGTTGACCATCGTCTCCACACCTTGATTCATGTCCTGAGGGTGCCTTCATGGAATAACAGTATTAACTTTGTACATATATGAAACGCGCACAACACATGCATGCAGGCACGCAAACACACACAAATGCACGCGCGCACCGCACACACACACACACACACACACACACACACACACACACACACACACACACACACACACCTTTGTCCAGGACGTGGGAAACCATGATGGTATTTCTTAAATGAACTAAGTTGATATATGATTAGTCAGGCTTCACACACCAAGCACTCTTACACACATATGAGCACTCATGAACCCACCAACCATTCACCTCTCTCCGGGATGGATGTCACGCATTTGCTTCTCTCCTAACCGACTGAAACACGAAATACAGTTTCTATGCTGCTTATAATTACACATGACAAATCCAGTTAAACAAAATGGAATAATGAAAATATAAAAGATCAATACTTCCTATTCCTGGTTACAATAAAATGGCTTCTTACCTGGCTAGGTTCCCACACACACACACACACACACACACACACACACACACACACACACACACATCACACAACACTTGCACTCCACACCACAGATTTCGAACATGTCACTTCAAGTTTTCTTCAGCACAGGGTGATGGGACACCTACAAGATACCAGGCACCCAGGTTTCAGGACTGGGTCTCTGTGGTCGTCTCTGGGAACTCGATGTAGAAATCTTTTTTTTTTAGTTCTCTTTCACCCACGTCTGGGTTTCGAACTCAGTCTTTCTTTCTCAGCTTTTCGTTTAGCCTAAGACCTTGCTGTCACTTCTGTCACCCAGACTACGTTTCTTTCCACCGTACTCTGTCCTGCTCACTCCTCTTTCCTCTCTCCTCTGTTCTTCTCTCGTGGTGTTCTCCTCCCACCTGATGTTGTTCTCCTTCAGTTTATATAGGGATGGACACCAAGTATTTCCCTTTGGGTCATGCATTTGTCCACGTCTGCTTTTCTACCACCTTCGATTACATGTAGACTGAATTCCCCTCTTGCTACATTCTTCCACACCTCAGCATTTACTCACACCCTGCCAAACTGCTTAGAAAACAACCACTTTGCACCAAATGACATCAAACATCCCCACCAACCTCAGAGCCACTTTCACACAGGATTATAGAAGCTGCAACAACAACGTCCAATTGCATTAACCAGCCTGACAAACATCAAAACAGTGCCCCATAGGTAATACCATCTGAACAAGCCCAAGACTCCTGCTCTTCAGGGTCTGTTTACAAAGCAACTTCAGCTGACTGAGTATTTAGCACCCACTCCATACTTCAAGGTCCTAGTGGTTAAATTTTCCTCTCTTTCACCTTCGGGAAGGTTCGAACTCGGGAGGGTCCTCTCTACCTTAGGTGCCATCTAGTGATAGATAACAACTGACCACTTCAACCTCCTTGAGACAGTCTGACCGTCTGCACTAGGTAAAGCCACTGCTGCTAATAGACCCATTACCTATTTCTCAACCACACGCGGCATTGGTTTCCTCTAAAGTGCTTAAGGCCGTTTGTGGAGGTTTCCCCTCTTCACACACAAACACACACACACACACACACACACATACACACACACGCGCGCGCGCGCGCGCGCGAGCGCGCTCGCACGTGCGCTTGCACATACACGCACACACACACACCACTATAATAGTGAATGCTGAAACGGACCAAAAGTGATTGTTAAGTGCTTTTGACAATAAACCTCACAGCACAAGACAAAAACGAGTTTCCAAACGACTCTGCTATTCACACACACACACACACGCCGCGCGCGCGCGCGCCGCGCGCGAGGTCACAAGTTTGCATTCTCTATAGCATAAGCATGTTCAGCTCTCAATGCTCGCTAAACATAATTTGGTTTTATACAAATACTGCATGACCTTCAACCAAAGAAAAGGACCTTTTAAAAAGATACGTGCATACATATTTATTTTCATACACACTGTTTTTGCTCATGTAATGATACACTAAAGAGAATTTCTTATTACCTTATTTCCATCAAAATTTATAAAGGTACAGCCTGCATGTCGAGTAAAAATGTATAAATCCATGAGCATGCCTTAATTAATCTCATGCTGGTAATCCTGTTTGCAAACCGACTTACTAGTGACTTCTTTAGCTGATTAATTGTACATATCATCAGACACTACAAGGGCAATTACGCATTTTGCTTTGAAGAAAGAAAAGGTAACACGTAATATGTATAGCAGTAACATGAAGTATTTGGCCATATACACGGGAACAGGAAATATTGTCATTAAAATCCTATTATCATAGCTGTAAAAGGCAGTGAACTTTTTCAGTTAAATATGCATCATTATCAAAACATGTTCGAACATTTTAATTACCTTGCTGTTGATATGTATGTGGAGATTGCTGCATGAGCTCTAATGAGTCGTGTGTGTCCAAAAAAGCCGTTGTGGGCAAAACGTGTGGCTTTGCTCTGAAGCAAGTGATTAAAGACCATATGTTGTGTAGTTTTATTCAGGAATCGAACTCTCAACCTTCTGAATGTACCTGTGGCACTTAACCAGGTCGGCAATCTAGGCAGCCTTGTATGACTTTCACCTGGCCCAAATTTGTGCAATCATTTTTTTTTGCCGCCCCCTCCATTCTCCCCCATCTCAACCCACCCCCACCGATCTCTCTCTCTCTCTCTCTCTCTCTCTCTCTCTTCTCTCTCTCTCTCTCTCTTACATTACGAGATCTCGCAGATCGCGCTAAAAAGGGTATTTGTGTTATTATGAAACTTCTATGGTCAGTTGGAGAACATTCTCCAAACATATTCTTGAAAATGTTTGATTGCCAGATTCAGCCAATTTTGACGTACGGCTCAGAAATTTGGGGGACTGTCACAGGACCAAGAATGCATTGAAAGAGTGCATCTGTCTGCTTTGAAAAGGTTTATGGGTGTTCATCCAAAGTCTCCAAGACATTTAGTTTATGGAGAAATTGGAAGGTTTCCCATTTTTGTCAACACATATTCTAGGTGTGTTACATTTTGGCTGCGGGTGGTATATATGAATGATGATAGGTATCCAAAAAAGGCGTATAAAATGCTTTTGTCCCTGCAGAGGCAAAACTATACCACTTGGGCCTGCAAAATTCGTAATGTTTTATATGAATTTGGTTTTAGTGTCGTTTGGGAGGCACAGTGTGTTGGAAGCATTAATGTGTTTATGAGAGAATTCAAACAGAGATTGATCGATTGTTATAAATAGAATTGGCATGCTTCCTTGCAGTCTCACGAATTTTACAGTGTTTATTCGCAATTCAAGAGCACATTGATTCTCAGTCCTTATATGTATCTTGTTAAGAACGTACAAATTCGAAGAACATTTGCAAGATTTCGGATTGGAATGTCTCCTCTGAAGTCACATTTCTTACAGTATATAGAGAACAGTGTTAATGATAAATTGTGTCCGTTTTGCAGAAACACACCAGAAACTGAATTACATTTTGTTCTTGTATGTCCACTGTACGATGAAATAAGAAACGAATTTATTCAGCCCAAATATTTCCATAAGCCATGTATGTTTAAATTCTACCTACTTATGTCAAGTGAAAACGAAGGTATTGTTTTACGATTATCTAAGTTTGTTTACAAAGCGTTAAACTTAAGGATGCAGTTTATTCAATCTAAATGATTCTTGTTGTGCGATTGCTCCCATGTTGTGGGCTGGAGGCCTGACATTAAAACATTTTTGACTTTGACATTGACTTTGACTCTCTCTCTCTCTCTCTCTCTCTCTCTCTCTCTCTCTCTCTCTCTCTCTTTCTCTCTCTCTCTCTCTGTGACTCTTATTTCCTGTGGTGATACATTTTCTGATCAGGTTCTGATACCCATGAAGAACAAATCCTGTTTACCTTGTGTGATGAACGATCCATGACTGGTCTGTATTAATCTGCAAAAACGAAACAGTAATTGTGCATATCGTGCACAGTGAACACGTCACTGACAGTCACATATCGTGCATAGTGAAATTAACGTCAGTTACAATCACACAGTGTGCACAGTGAAGTTAACGTCAGTAAACAACACATATCGTGCATAGTGAAGTTAACGTCAGTTACAATCACATATCGTGCATAGTGAAGTTAACGTCAGTTACAATCACATATCGTGCACAGTGAAGTTAACGTCAGTTACAATCACATATGCGTGCACAGTGAAGTTAACGTCAGTTACAATCACATATCGTGCATAGTAAGTTAACGTCAGTTACAATCACATATCGTGCAAGTAACGTTAACGTCAGTTACAATCACATATCGTGCATAGTGAAGTTGACGTCAGTTACAATCACATAGCGTGCATAGTAAAGTTAAGCGTCAGTTACAATCATATCGTGCATAGTAAACGTTAACTGTCAGTTACAATCACATATCGTGCATTGTAAAGTAACGTCAGTTACAATCACATATGGTGCATAGAAAAGTTAACATCAGTTACAATCACATATCGTGCATTGTAAAGTTAAGTCAGTTGCAATCACATATCGTGCATTGTAAAGCTAACGTCAGTTACAATCACATATTGTGCATAGTAACGTTAACGTCAGTTACAGTCACATATCGTGCATTGTAAATTTGAACGTCAGTTACAATCACAACAGCAATCATAATGACAATATTATAGTTATCATACAGATGGGGAAACTGTAGCAACGTCAGTTACAATCACAACAGCAATCATGATGATAATACAGCTATCATCCAGACGGGAACCCGTCATCATCGTGCATGGAAAAGCTAACGTCAGTCACAATCACAACAGCAATCATAATGATAAACACAGCTGTCATCCAGACAGGGGAACCTGTAGAAACGTCAGTCACAATCACAACAGCAATCATAATATAAGTGATAAGTACAGCCCCCATATCATACCCAGACAGAGGAACCTGTCAAGGAGTATCGCGCTCTTAATGACAGTGGCAAAGTAAATTTTGTCACGTTACAGGAACGTCGCATTGTGACCATTCTGACCATAAACAGAAATACCTGGAAACACTATCCGTTCTTAACAGGAATACTCTCTCTCTCTCTTCTCTCTCTCTCTCTCTTCTCTCTCTCTCTCTCTCTCTCTCTCTTTCTAAAACCAGTTTTCTATGACTCGCATGTTCTCTGTAAGAAACTGAGATCGACTGGTATCATCCTTTCTCGTCTTCAGCGATAAAATGTGCGCAATTTTTTTTGCTTTTGCTATCGAACTATTCAAGAAACAAAGGAGTTAGCTTTATTCCTAAAGATAACTTTTATAGTCTGACAGGGATAACAGAAAATCCACTGTCAGCGGTTACATAAATGAAGAGAAGGAAAGTACAAGACTGCATTTTGCAGCCTAGGAAAACAAACTGTCAAGTATCAGTTTTAGGTTACTTAAGAATTGCTCTCATAACGCTCGGCTGCTCCCTGTGATATAAGTAATTATTAACAAATATAACAACATTTCACTGAACAGATAATTGAATTCTATGGTATTAATTACTTAAGTCTTTTTTACTTCTGTGTGACTGTATATTCCGTCTGCGTCAGGAAAGTATATACCAGCTTTCGTGAAATGTTCACCGGGGAACGTTTGGTGTGATCAGATGTCATGTTCTTTCACTGAGCGATGAAAACTTGGAGAACGCCTTTTCGGGTGTCGCATCTTCCATTGCCCTGTTCCACCCCCACCCCCCTTCTTCCCACCCATCTCCCCATGACCTTACACCCACGCTGCTCACTGTTATTACCTGTCAGGTAGGTCTGCTCATTCAATGTGCTTGTGCATCGCACACTCTTTGCGATTGACAAACACATTTTGACATTTCAGACTGAGGGTAGAGCCCCGCAAGAACATGTTTGCAACACATCAGTTGACATCACAGTACTGTCACACATGTCTATCTTGAAAGGCTGATGCCAGAGCTTGCAGATTGACTGACATTAGTAACGTGCTGTCTGAACTGCGCCCTTCATGTCAGAAAACAGGCTACATATCTAATTGTCTTGGCGTCAGAAAACATCGGGCTACATTTCTGAACGTCTTGGTGCAAAAAGCAGCAGGCTACATTTCTAAATGTCTTGGCGACAGAAAACAACAGGCTACATTTCTAAACGTCTTGGTGCAGAAAGCAGCAGGCTACATTTCTAAACGTCTTGGTGCACTAAAGAAATAGGCTACATTTCTAAACGTCTTGGTGCAGAAAGGAACAGGCTACATTTCTATACATTTTAGAGCAGAAAACATCAGACTACATTCCTAAACATTTTAGCGCAGAAACTTGCTTCGTCAGGGGAAAAACTCAACTGTCACAACTGTGAATCAGCCGATACAAAGTCAACTAAGATGTCCAGAAAATAAGATGCTTTCGTTAACAAGCCACCAAACTTTCAGTCTTGGACAATAGCATGTTTTACTTACTTTAATACCTCCACAAAGCCTACCTTAAGGACCAACTGTCTTCAAAAGTGATCAGGAAGTGAGCTGCTCCCTGAAAAAAGTGTGGGAATCACTGCCTATTGGCGACGTTTACTATTATGTTTGTTTCTCCACAAAAGGTTGTTATCGTAGTCAGACACACCGGCCAAGAAGACCCTGACGAGGAAGTTCAAAGTGGCTAAACAGTCGAACTTGGCCTAAAAATGAGACTCTCTCGAAACTGTACTGAAGAGGGATACACAAGTTTACACTTTTTTTCCATGAAAAGCAATGTCT
>CM065720.1:25967029-25977029 GCA_033310375.1 Conus canariensis
TTAGCTATCATTTGGGCTCTTTCTTTGCTGAGGTTGACGGTCAAATCTGCAGCAAGCTATGAAAGAGGATTGGACGTTTAGAGTCCCTGCACATCCTGGACTGTGCCAGCCTATACTGGAACAAATTAGTATGCACAAACCAGAAGTACATACACGAAGGAAACGCTGAACGAAAATTCTTCCCGAACCGCAGTGACACGTTGGCTCATCCAAAACATGCATCAAAGATCCTTCAGCATTTTCATCGCCAGTTGTTTTGGAATACACAACAGCATCTCCCAGCAATTACTGCCTCTCTCGTTACCTCACAGTTGTCAGCCATTCTCACACTTCTTGTATACTGAAGAAAAATGCTAGTGTTTTCAAAACCCAAAAGGCATTTTCCTTCGTTTCCATGATGAAGTGAAAAAAAATGAAAGAAAACATCGCTGGCTATAAAATATTGCCATGAAATAAAACGAATTTCGGTTCATGAATTCGTGGCGCGATTTGGGTTGTCAGATATCTAGAAGCCACATCTAAAGCCTGATTTACACGTACACGATCTTTTCTCTACGACCTGGTACGATTTCAACATCTACGACTCCCCCGAGATCGTGGGTGATCGTGGGTTGAAGCGTGAGTAATTTGTGGCCACGATAGCCTCCTGGCCCGTCCCCCTACGCTCTACTACGACTTGGCAGGTTCTCGCACGATCTGATAGGCTCTTGAAGATCCGACATATCATACGACATGCCCCGACTTCATACGCTCTCACCCGATGCGTGTCACGATCTCACACGATCTCACAGGCTCTGGCACGCTCTCACACGCTCTAATAGGCTCTCATACGATCCCCCACGCCCCCGCAGGAATGTACTCCTACGTCCGCAGTCGTAGCTTTAAAACGGGCCCGCTTTGCGACGAACCTCAGTACGCTCGGTGAATTCACAGAGGACACAATTCAAGAAGCTACCAGAAGTACTACCCAGAAGTGCTGCAGAATTTTTTTCCAGAACTTTCAGTCATGTCAGGAAGAGGCAGAGGCAAAGGAAAGGCTACAAGGGAAGACAGAGGCAGACCCAGAGGCAGGAGGAGAGGCAGACCATCTCCACTTCCATCAATGACTGTGGGCGAAGACTCTGACCATTCAGAGGTGCGTTTCAATACTGTTTTCACTGGGGTGGGGCATTTTTTTCAGAAAGGGGGTGGGGATTACATTCATGGAGGTGGGGCCTTATTTTCTATCGTGGGTGGCATTTGTACTACAATTGCATATGCATGTTGAATTTGTATTTTCCCTCACCTTTATGTTCTTGTTGTCATTCACAGGTACAGAGTGAGGTACAGAGTGAGGAGGGCCGAGAGCCAGAGCCAGAGCCAGACCCAGAGCCTGAGCGACAGCCAGAGCCAGATGCAGAGCACTCAGCTGACGAGGGTGACGAGGGTGACAACACACAGGAGCGTGCGCCATCTCAGGAAGGTGTGAAGAAGAGGAAGCCAAAGGCACCCCCTGTGAATCTCTCTGATCAGCAGCAGAATGAAATGGCAGAGTTTGTCCAGGACAGGCCTTTCCTCTGGCAGAAATATAGTTACTGATTTTTGTACTTTTTGGACTGATTTACTTTGTAGATTTTCTACATGGGCCAATTTTCTGTTCATTATACATGCAGTCGCATCCAGTCGCAACATGTCTTCCTGCAACAGCCATGCGGCAGCCACCAGTCTCAGCCTTCTGCGTTCTCTTGCACGTCTCTGGAGTCTCAGCATCTTGGTTGAGGAGTTCACCATGAATGACCAGCCAAGTGGAACATTCCCCTTCGAATGAGACTATAAACCGAGGTTCCGTGTGTGAACGCACGCATAACATCTTGCACACACGTAAAATCCCATCACCAACTTTCGGAAGAGTAGGCCAGTTTGGCCGTTGGTATGGATGACACGTTACACATAGCATGCACCCTGCGTGAGAAATGGAAGGAATGAAGGAAGTAAGGAAAATGAGTGATCGATATTGAACGATATTGACTGGATGATACGGGAAACGACTGAATGAAGCGCCAGCTGGCAGCTCTTCAGTCGGCACTACCCAGGTAGGCAGCCCGTTGTGTAAACGAGTGTTGATTGTAAAGCGCTTAGAGCTTGGTCTCTAGCCGAGAATAGGCGCTATATAAGTATTCATTATTATCATTATTATTATTATATATCCAGAGGGACATCACGGGACACGGTTTCCCACGTCCTTGTACGACCTCGTACGATCTGATACGTATGTGGTACGTTCTCATACGCTCTGGTACGCTCTGCTACGACCTGGTACGCTCCTGGTACCGATGCATAACCCATCAGCCATCGTGTCAGATCGTACGGGCAAATCAAAAAGTTTCCAACATGTTGGTAACTTGCAGGCGATCTCGCACGACTCCAGCCCAGCGGGGGTTTTATCTACGTTCTTACCACGACATTGTACGCTTTTAACACGACTTACTACGATTCCCTTATGCTCTCCCACGGTTCCAAAATTTCGGCCGGAAGTGGAATCGTGCCAGATCGTAGAGAAAAGATCGTGTATGTGTAAATCCCGCTTAATGCTGATGTTGAGCACGGGGTCTGACATAATTATTGTCTCATATTGACGCTACGTTTAATGTAGATACTGAGTACAGCGTCTCATATAATGTTGTCTTGGCATTTAGTCTCAGTTGCACGTTAATTACAAGACATGCCCTATTGTCTGGACATTACGTAAAACTTAAACGCTTAGTCTCAAAGATTGTCCCCTATATGTTATACTGTTTGCATAATGTTTTTAACTTTGCAGCAACTTTTTTTCCTCTCCACACTTTCGTTTTGTTTCGTTTACTACCCTTTGCTGCCTGCTTTGGGGATGCTGTTGGATTTTTTTTTCAACCCTTGGTGGTGAGAACACCACAGAATTTTGGACTGTGGTGTGTCTCTATTTGACGTCAAGAGCACAGACACGAACAGCTGTGCCTCGCTGATGAGTCCGATTCAGCGAACAAAAGGCCTAGGAGCAGTAATGTCAATAGATGTTTTAGAGAAGAATTATGATGGTTCCTTCAAGCAGCTTGAGAAGTTTTTCATATTTAAAATACATTTTGTTAATTTTATGTTCCCATCGTCGACCCCCCACCCCCCTTGATTTTAAGAGTTCAAATCTTTGACAACTCGTTGCTATAATGACGGAAAAATTGTTAGCCTGCACTTGTTCATCCCCATTGCTTAACTGTTCAAATTTGAACGCTTAAGTACAGGAATCTGTCGAGTGATGCATGCCACGTACAGTGGTCAATCTTGGGTACCACGTACAGTGGTCATTCATTCTTGGGTGGAGGCTACGTACAGTGGTCAGTCTTGGGTACCACGTACAGTGGTCAGTCTTGGGTACCACGTACAGTGGTCATTCATTCTTGGGTGGAGGTCACGTACAGTAGTCAGTCTTCGGTGCAGGCCACGTACAGTGGTTAGTCTTGGGTACCGTGTACAGTGGTCAGTCTTGGGTGCATGTACAGTGGTCAGTCTTAGATGCCACGCGCAGTGGTCCGTATTAAGTGTAACAACGTACGGTGGTCAGTCTTGGTGCCACGAACAGTGGTCAGACTTGGAGGCCACTTACATAGACTGGTCCCTGACGCCAAAAGCGCTTGACTGTGGATCGATATCAGTCTGGCCATAGATCCTGGGGTCACATGACGGCCACTCCAATATGATTTCACACAGTTTGTCCAAAACAGAGAGTAGATCCTGGATCACGCAGGTAGGTAAAGGTCAGCGTCTGGACACATCGAGAAACTGACTTCAATTATATATTGTCCCCTACATTTTATACTATTTGCACAATGTTGTTAGATTTTCAGAACTGTTTTCCTCTCCACACTCGTTTTGTTTTATTTACTACCCTTTGCTGGCTGCTTTGGAGGTGCTGTAGGATTCTTTTTTCAATCCTTGGTGGTGAGAACACCACAGAATTATGGACTGGTGTGTGTCTCTATTTGACGCCAAGACTACAGACATGATCAGCCGTATCTCCGTGATGAGTCCGATCCAGCGGACAAAAGGCCTAGGAGCAGACAATACAAATAGATCTGCCTTCTAGAGGGATTACAATGGCTCCCTCATGCGGCTAGTGAAGGGGTTTTCCTATTTATAATATATTTTCGTAATTTCATGTTCCCATTTTCTTCATCTTCAACCTTTTTTGTAAAGTTTAAATCTTTGCCAAGTCGTTACTATAATGACGGAAGAATTGTTAACCTGCACTCCCCCCCCCCCCCCCCCCCCCCCCCCCCACTACTTAACTGTTCAGCATTCAGTTATATCTTGGTGGTTATATGCAGGTGTCATAGTTCAGTACTTGACCACATCAGAAACTGACCTCTATCATAGTTCATCACACTGTAGATTAGGTCAGTCAGCTGTCTCAGATCGGTGCTTGCCCACATTGAGAAACTGGCTCGATCATCATGCTGTTTGCTGGTTTGTTCAGGTGTGAGCGGTCAGTATTTGACCAAATAGAGAAACTGACCTCAATCATAGTTCATCGCGCCGTATACTGGTTGTTCAGGTGTCAGAGGTCAATACTTGACCTCAGTGAGAAACTGACCTCATAGTCCATCACGCTGTATACTGGTTTGTTCAGGTGACAGTTGTCAGTACTTGACCACAGTGACAAACTGACCTCTTGACCACAGTGGCAAACTGGCCTCAGTCAAAGTTCATGACGCCGTATATTGGGTTGTTCAGGTGTCAAGAGGTCAGTACTTGACAAAATGGAGAAACTGACCTCAACCATAGTCCATCGCGCTGTATGCTACTGGGTTGTCCTGGTGTCAGAAGTCAGTACTTGACCAGTAAGAGCCAACCTCCTGATGGAGGTCATGACCTCTCTATGATTTCACTTTGCTGAGCAGCTGTGGGATCGATGACGTCAGGCTGGTTCACCACGTGTTGGCCCCCTGTGCAGGTGCGCTGTTGGCCCTGTGGGTCACACATCCATAGATAAAAGCAAGTCATAGGTAATATATCACTAAGATTATTTACAGGTGCGCTTTTGGGACTGTGGGTCTTACAACCACAGATGATAGCAAGTCATAGGTGATATATCACTAAGATTATTTACAGAGAGGAAATCATCTGTTTCTGACATGGAAAGACACACAAAAGACTATCACTTGCCTGTATCAGATATGGAAACAAAAATGAGAGTTAAAAAAAAATCTGTTACATGCATACGCTATGTCACTCAGTGTAGGGTTTCGTTACTCATATTTTTCTCAGACTGCAGACAGTAGAAGAATTAATTTTAATAGCGGGAAGTGGAAGCCAACAACATGACACGAGTCCAGCAATTTGGCAGCACCAGTTTCCCCTCTGCTGCCAGAGGTGTAAGGCTGCATCAGTGTAGATACCCCTGCACTGCCTCATCACTTTTCAAAACTTTCATGGGTTTCAAGTGATAAAGATAAATTTTCATTCTAGTATTTTTTTTTTTGCATTTTTCAATGATTCGGTGCTTTTAATTTGCCTTTTATCTTTGTAACTAGTCTGCCTTCAATGTACACCCATCGGAATTCGAAAAGGATGTTTTTCCCCCTAGCTTGTATAGCGGCAACAAAATAATAATACAAATTGTTTCAGACGCTTTCACACACGCGCGGGCGCGCACGCCCGTACACACACACACACACACACACACACACACACACACACACACACACACACACACACACACACACTCAAGCTCACATGCACGTGCTATCAGCACGAAAAGTTAATTAATTGACCATCAAGAATCTAGCACTGTAGACCAACATCTTGAGAACTAGATATATAGGATCACAAATACACAAAAATAACAAAACGTGTTAACTGGTATTTTTCTTTCGGTATTCAGAAGCTTCAGCAATATATCTAGCAAAGCATGCAACAACGAGTTTTACATTGTGGCTCAATAAGATTGCTACAAGATCTTTTCTCTGTGCGACTGGTTCGTTGAATATTTCGCATTTACTCTGTATAGTATTATAGGCGGAACAATCAAACACAAAATGCATTTCGTTTTCTATATTATTGTCATCTGTGCACATAAGGCACGTGCTATTGTCTGATGTTTCAAACCATTTTTTGTTGGCATTAAGGCCTAGTGTTTTTGTTCAGAATTTTACCAAATGGTATTTATGCCAGTTATTAGTAATATGTATAAAATACTTTTCTACTTCTAATGTGCTTTTAAAGGAAAGAAACCAGTTATATTTATCGTTATCAATCATACTAGCATGCCAGGTTTGTTTGTAAGAGCATATTAAACGATCTTTTAACTCTGAAAGAAATTGTCTATAATTACCTACACCTTGGCAAAGCCAAACAATACCAAAACCATTTTCGGTCAACAGGTTTTTTTTTACACGAGAGACCCAGTTGAATTTACCTGCCTCATGTTGCAAAATCAACATTTTATAAGCTTGTCTGCATAATCTAGTTTCTTCTAAATTGACTAACTTTAGCCAATATTTAACAGATCTGACACAGGTTACAGTCTGTAATGGATAGCGCCCAGTCTCACCATATATCATTTTGTTAGACGCATGCAACGGTACATGCAAAATGCGCTTTAACGCATAGGTGTGTACCTTTTCCATATAAACATTATCTAGCAAACCCCAGATCTCTGATGAATATCTTAAAATAGGTTGTATTTGCGTATCAAATAATTTCCAGAAGAGACAGAAATCAGATGAGTTCAATTTTTTCATTGTTTTCAATATTTCAGTAACACCTCTCTTTCCCTTCTTATATGTTTCTAACCAGCATCTGTTTAAACTTAATTTTGTTGTAAAGAACATACCAAGATATTTGTAACTATTCGTTACCTGCACTTCCGTAGATAAAAAAAAAAACCATCGCTCATGTTGAGCTAAATATCCCCCATTTCTAAACACCATGATGTTAGTTTTACTTAAGTTAACTGTTAATTGTAGTTTGTCTGATTCTCTTTTTAAAGCGTTTAATTGGTTTTGTAGACCCATAAGCGTATCAGAAAGAAGAATAATATCATCTGCAAAAAGCATCAAAAATAATTCTATAGCCCCTGGTAACATCTGGATACCATGTCTCCCACTTTTTGATATTTCTATAGCAAGCTCGTTTATGAAGAAAGAAAAAAGTATCGGGCTGAGTAAACAGCCTTGTTTCACCCCACGTGGGCAATCGAAATAATCCGAGAAAACACCTTTGTCACGGACACACGCGCGGACCGAATCATACATTCCTTAAAGGACTGCATACAACTTTCCATTTACACCATTCTTTCTCAAAATGTTCCATAAAATGTTTCTGTTTACACAATCGAAAGCCTTTTGAAAATCTACGAAGGCGACATATAATTTAGATTTTCTTAATAGGTATTTTTGGACAATGGCATACAAGGTAAATATATGGTCCGTAGTGCTGTAGCCAGATCTGAAGCCAGCTTGTTCTTCTATTATTTTATTTTCTTTATCAGCCCATGCTGTTAATCTTTTATTCATAATATGCGTATACATTTTACTTAATATACTAGTCAAAGCAATGCCACGATAACTATCAGGGTTATTAGAATTACCCTTTTTTATAAAGGAGAATTATTATGGATTTAGGCCACAGTTCAGGCAAGATTCCTTTTTCGAACAAAGAATTAAAAAGTGTTACTAAGAAATCAATAACAACAGTTACCATTTTTAAACATTTCACTAATTATTCTGTCGGGACCTGCACTCTTGCCACATTTAAGATGCTTTATGCTATTTATGATCTCATTTCTTGAGATATTTTCATTAAATAGGGGTTCATCAAGATAGTATTCTTCACTGTCTATTACTATGTTTATATCATCAGCTACGTCCGTAAATCCATTGAAGACACCAAAGAAATGTTCGTACCATTGTTGAGAGCTTATCTCGTTATAGATAACTGCTTTCCTGCTGATTGATCTAATTGCTGACCTGAATAGTTTAGTGTCGTTAACGCTAGCTTTTAGTTTCTCTAATCGTTCTGCGTCAAATTTTCTTTTCTTCTCTTTTCTGAAATCAATATATTCTTTTCTTTCCTTTACATAATTTGCTTTATATTCTATCCTAAGATCTACAGACTTAACTCTTTGATAACGTTTTATCCCAACTTTTTACCTTCATTTTCTTCTTTTCACACTCCCAATCAAACCAATCACCCACTTTTTTATTTCTTTGTCCCACAACTCTCACCATACAGGCAGCAGCACTACATAAAGCATTTGTAAATAACTCAATACACATGTTTATATCTGTAGTAATATAAAGTAAAGCTCTTTCTAGACATTGTTTAAATTCATCTGAGTTCAATTCTTCCTTGTAAATTTCCTCATTGTCATCTGACCACACAAAGTGTTCTTCCCGACACACCTGTGATGATTTTTCTGCCTTGTTTACACTACTGGTTTTCGATTTCAGTTCTAAAGGCAAATGCCAAGAAAACAAGCTATCACCAACAATCACTCTGCAATTACATAGTAAATCTTGAGAAGCAATATAATAGTCAACAACACTACTACCATTACAGGAAACAAAAGTGAACTCTCCGTTTGAATCATCTATACATGTTCCATTCAAAATTCCAAGATCAAACAAAAAACACATGTCTAATAAGGATTTCCCAACTTATTTACACGCATATCTTTAGAACGACGTTTAAAGACGTTTTATATCAGTATTATCATATAACATGTAATTCGAATCATTCACACCATAAGCACAATCCATGTTACCATCATCATCAACAATATCATAATAACTATCACAATACATGTCGTAATTAATATCACCACCACCACCATCCTCCTCACCACCACCATCACTACCATCATCATCATCATCAGTATTTTGAAAATAGGAAGATATATTCTCATGCACTGGCTGCTGGCTTCCTGTTCGAGCATTGAAGTCCCCACACATTAGGATATTAGCATCCTTATTTTCTAGTATATCTAATAAAGTATACTCTACAATCATAACTCCATCTTTAACTGTTAAGTCATCATAAACTGGCCCTCCTTCTGGTACTACATAACAACCCACCAGTAATAAATCTTTAGATGTGTTAAATAATGCTTTATTTGCTTTCAAAACAACCATATTATCACAACTAACATTAATTTGACTAACAAACTTTTCGTAAATTCTTTTAACCATAAATAAAACCCCACCAGAATTTCGACCCTTTTGTGATTTTTTTTTTTTTTTTTTTTTTTTTTTTTTTTTTGCTAGTGCATGGTATTTCACAAAGTTAAGAAAGGTACCAGAAAAATCAAACTTCTTGTCAATAAACGTTTCAGTTAAGCACACAAAGTCAAAAGTATTTATATAATTAATAAATGATGTATCATTTAGTTTAGAATATAAATTTTCTACATTATAATTAAGGAAGGATATTTCTTTTTCTTGATGGTCTTGCCTGTCCTGTTTAGAGCTGCTCTTGGATCGTAGTGATCTATCACTGCCACCTTTAGCGAAGTAAGAGTTCAGTCCAGTCTGTCTGCCATTCCCAGGTCTACGTGTAGCATTATGTACTGCACTGTGTGCCCCCCCCCCCCTCTCCCCTGTCCACACTTTGGTCCATCACTATCAGCCACAGTGCCAGGAATTCCCCTGCCTGTCGCACCACGCTCACTCCGCGAAGCTTGCACTGTGACTGCAGGCCGTGAGGTCGGGGAAACCCTGCTACTGTCAGGTGAAAGGTCACGCTGTCCGCCTGAGTTCGTCTGCTTCAACATAGGTGTGCGCGCACTGCTTGAAGGTGACGAGACACGCGCCGCGTTGTTGGTTGCAGGCTGCTTATTTGATTGGCTTCTACATGCAGTGACGTCACGAGGGCACAAGAGGTCAGGATCACTGCTACTGCTCGCGCGCTGACCGGCCTCTCCCCACCTCTGTGACAGGAACTGCAGCTGATTGGCTGATGCTCGGTCTGACGTCAGGAACACCTCCACCGG
>CM065720.1:25982029-25990566 GCA_033310375.1 Conus canariensis
TTTTTTTTTTTACTTTACTGTATTAGGAAAACAAAGGAAAATACATTGTAAGCTTTTAAAATACGAGCATTTCCCTCCATTATACAAGAAGTAGAGTGAGCTTGGCGAACATCTGTGAAGTAAAAGAGAGAGACAGTAAACAGAAGCTTTGCTGGGAGATGCTGCTGTGTATTCCAGAAAGAGTGGCGATGGACACGTTAAAGAATCTTTGATTCGTATTGTGGATCTGCCAATGTTTCTCGCGGTTCGGGAGGAATTTTCCCTTTAGAATGTCCTTCGTGTGTATACCTCTGGTTTATGTATACCATGGCTGCACTGTGTCTGTTTCAAGACAGGCTAGCCCAGTCAAGGATTTACAGACGCTTTAAGCATACGATCTTCTTTTTTGTTTTGATGCAGATTTTGCCGTCACACTCAGCGAGAAAGAGCCTGAATGAGAGCTAATGATATGTCTGTGTGATGCTTAATGTCATAAACAGTGTTATCATTGTAAGTCCCAATGAAACACGTTGATTTATGGTGTTGCAGTTCTCTCAAACTTTAGGAAACCTTCAAAGAACGGAGCAATCAACTGCCCCCATCATGACTCCTTTCTCGACCCCCTTCTCCCACCTCTGTCTGTCTGTCTGTCAGTCTCTCTCTCTCTCTCTCTCTCACACACACACACACACACACGCGCATTCACGCATACGCTGGCAAGCCTGACAATGTAGAGGACATGCAAACAGATCTCTCTGGCCCTGACGTCCACATACTATCGGCGTTCCCACTCAAAGCCAGCACCTCTCACTGTATCACTGCTCATTTTCACATGATCACCGTGGGAGTGGATCATCTCCCTTGGTCAACCAAACCCTCTGTCACGGCTGGCGGTATGTCTCCAGGCAAACGTGACAAGAGAAGGAATATGATAACACCACTGTCAACAGCATCCGCTGGTGTACTGGTGTGATACTGGTAATTAAGGAGATATTAGATGACAAGACAAGGAAGATGATACCACCACCACCGACAGCATCTGCGGCGTATTGGTGTGATACTGGTAATCAAGGAGATATTAGAACTGGCCAGACTCACTGATATGGTTAATCCACTCTGATCTTTTATTGACATGGATAGGCAGCCACGGGATTAGCCAAACACGGCAGAAGTGACTCCAAACACACGAGTCGCTGAGGAAAGGGCAGCAGTGATGCTGTGTAGACGGAAGAAGAAGGCGTCAATGACCTGTCTGCTAATCCAGAGTGGACCAAGACACCAGGTGTTTTGATACCCTTTGTTGATCATTCTATCAGCTGTGTTGTCTGAACAGGTTCTTCAGTGTGTGTGTGTGTGTGTGTGTGTGTGTGTGTGTGTGTGTGTGTGTGTGTGTGTGTGTATTCTTTTAGGGATAGCGTTATGAAATATTGACACTCGTGAAATTTGGCTACCATGAGGAAATATATCATTACTCATCGTAACTGCGGTAAAATATTGCCGAGGAGAGTTCAGAGTTCAGATCAAAATACAGCCACACGTCACGTGAAATCATGTCATCAACGACCAGAACAAGTAATATTAGATTGCTACAACGGTGTCACTGTTCACGTTTAATATGTAACGCAGTTTGTTGTTGTAGTTGTTTTTTACGTGCATACAAGACGCATATCGATTTCACAGGGGAAAAAATTCGCAGCGGTAAAAGTTATCTTGAAAAACTTTCACATCGGTTGATATACCCGTAAAAACTCCTCTGTGTGTGGGGGCGGTGACGTGTGGTGTGTGTGTGTGTGTGTGTGTGTGTGTGTGTGTGTGTGTGTGTGTGTGTGTGTGTGTGTGTGAGAGAGAGAGAGAGAGAGAGAGAGAGAGAATGAATCAGATGACGGAATATAAACACACACAACAAGCACATATACAGACAGAGACACTTAAAAATATGTCTGTCTGTCCCTCTGTCTGTCTGTATCCCTGCCTGCCTATCTTTGTCTGTGCAGGAGTCTCTCTCTGTCTCTCTGTTCTCTCTTCTCTCTGTCTCTCTGTCTCTCTGTCTGTCTGTCTCTCTCTCTCTCTGTCTCTCTCCTCTCTCTCTCTCTCTCTCTCTCCCTCCCCCCCCCCCTTTCTAGCATGTATGTTTCTTTTCTGTCCGTCTCAAATCCTCTTCTTTTTCCTTGCGTTTCTCTTCCCATATGGCTATCTTTCCTTCAGAATTTCAAACACACACACACAACACACACACACACACACACACACACACACACACACACACACACACACACGTGCACGCTTCATAACATGAGCACTAGGGCTCATTCCACCGATCCTTCACTATTCCTTTACCAATGATTTTAGACAGGTCACAAGCCAAGTTTTTAGGATTTCATCTTATCACCCCCAACCCCCTTCCAAAGAGCTGAACAGAGGATTGATTATCTGGCCACTGACAAAGATTAAGGGACTGGCAAGCAGTGAAACCTTTGAGGATAGAGCTTAATGCACCATTACAGTGTCTGGCTTTTTTCTTGAGAGAGAGAGAGAGAGACAGACAGAGACAGAGAGACAGAGAGAGACAGAGACAGAGACAGAGAGACAGAGAGAGAGACAGAGACAGAGACAGAGAGAGAGAGAGAAGAGAGATTAGGTCGTGAACATTCGAAGTGGATTATCTCCTGCCAGTCCATCTAATCTCGCTGGCTGCCTGTTATCTTGATAATCGGGACAATGCACCAAAGAGACACTACTCCGTTCCTCTCTCGCCTATCTTCTGTTATGTCCGACTGACAGATTGGTCTAAAGACATGTTCTGCACTATTTTCTATGTTTAGGCTGACGTTTTCTTCCACTGGCGTTGGATTGGTTGGACAGTCAGCCCTCTGGCCAACTTCCGCTTCCTCTGGCGTAGTTAGCACCCTCCCCCAATCCCTATAAATTCCACAGTCCCTCCGTTCTCCGGCAGATTTGAGCTCATCAGGACAACGACATAAAGCTGCCTAATCCGACGACTGAGGTGAGTGGGACCTTCCAAGAGAACTTATCGTTAAACCCGTGTACGGGTGACCTTTTCCAGTAGTTGTCTTCCACTGCTTTTCCAAACTTGGAGCATTTCCTGGTAAAGTTAAGTGGCGCTTTTTGTTCTCTCTCTCTTTACGTTTTGGTTTTGTCAAGGAGTGACAACGAGGATTTTGTTTCGCTGCCTTGTGGAACTTGGCCATAACGAACCATTTGACAAGTTTCTCCTTTTTGAATATATGTTTTTTTGTTTTCGGTTTTGTGGGTTTTTTTGTGGATTTTTGTTGGTGTTTTTGGTGGTGGTATTTGTTCGTTTGTTTGCTTTGTTTTGTTTTTCGATTTCTATTCGTTATAATCCCCGTGGTGACACTGAGGGCACTTTTATTTGAGACTACTCCCCCATCTTGTGGAAGTTCTGTCCCAGTTATTTTCTCCTGTCTGCCACCCTCTGTGACTTTGCCTTTTTTTTAATTGTTGTCTTTCTTTGCTGTCGTCGGCTGTTTCTGCTTCTGTGGATCATTGTCCTGATTTTGGTCTGAAAATTCTTCTACAGTTTAATTTCTTTTTTTTTAATGCTGATCGATGAGAATGAGGATGATTAAGATGATGCTACGGATTTCCATTTCGGTCTGAGACTGCATGACAGGGCTGTACTCTACGCTTCCTTTCATAACAATTATATCCTGGCGTCAGTCAGGCCTGAGAGATACAGGCACCTGCAGTGTTGGTCAGGAAATTTGAGCAACACTCTCAGAAACGCATCCATTAAGTGGATGAAACTCGACTGTGTGGTCCCAGTCTTCCCAACTGAGTCCGCAGCCAACTCAACTCAACTCATCGCCTGTCATGACTTGCAGTTTTTGGTGTTGTATTCTGACGACTAGGTAGTGATTCTTGTGGCTAGCGTGCAGTATGGACACTGGCGAGTCATTCCGCATGTTTGCCAGTTTGGCTTTTGAATGGATTTTGTGGTATCACGAAAGTTTTTGTTATTTCTTTGTTTTCTTGAAATCTGGAGGAGGAAAAAAATCAAAAGGAATCTCTGGCGCTCTCAGCAGAGCTGAGTTTTACGTGTCATGAGGATGAAATTATGTGTCCACCATGTTATCATTTGCTTTAAATGTTTCTTTCTTTTTTTAGTGATTGCTCCTTTTCAGGATGTTATTTTTTATGATTTCACCGATTCAGAACACCACAATTTTTTTCTTTTCATTATACGATTTTGGGGGGGGGGGGATGATCTGACTGGATCAAAATATTCGATTTTTTCTGTACGGATTTGGTAGCTATGAAGAGCCTTTGCGAGGTCGGTTAGGCTATAATAATCAAAAGCGCAGTCTAAATGATAAGCGGTATTGCACGTGTGCCAAAAGTATCTAACGCACAAATCCATCGTTCATAAAGACTAGGAAGAGAGGGAACAGGTCTTCCTTAATTTCTGCTCAGAAACATTCTAGTAATGTGTTAGACATAATGTACTGGCTTTTGCAGAAGACAGAATAATTGATATCGTTTGGAAAAGTGATCCCGTTAAAATCGAGCGCTATTTTTTCTGTATTTGATTCCTCGCTTAGTCATTATATAGACGGTGAGGTTTATTAATTATATAGACCGTGAGGTTTATTCATTGTATAGACCGTGAAGTTTATTCATTGTATAGACCGTGAGGTTTATTCATTGTATAGACCGTGAGGTTTATTCATTGTATAGACCGTGAAGTTTATTCATTGTATAGACCGTGAGGTTTATTCATTGTATAGACCGTGAGGTTTTTCATTGTATAGACCGTGAAGTTTAATCGTTTTATAGATCGTGAAATAGCCTACCACTGTGTATACCATTTATTATTTGCCTAACGTTCCATCGATTCTCCTGTACGGAAGTAAAAAAAAGACTTGTGCATCCTTTTTCAGTATAAATTTAGGGAAATCTTTATTTTAACGCCGAGTTTCTCCGTTTAGTGACTTTTAACTTGCTCCTCAGGGTCGTTTTGGCTGGTATGTTTGTCTACGAGAACTCAATTTAGGAATGTATGTTTTTTCAAAGACGCACCAAACGTTATATTCATTCATACTGTGTGTCAAGTCGATTGGTCTTTTGCTTCACGTGTTGCGAAACCAACTTGGAACGGTGGCATCTAGGTCTGTCCCATCTCCTCCCCGTCGGTGACATAGCGTTTAGAAATGTAGGCTGTTGTCCTCTGCCAAGACGTTTAGAAATGTAGCCGGTTGTTTTCTACACCAAGACGTTTAGAAATGTAGCTTGTTGTTTTCTGCACCAAGACATTTAGAAATGTAGCCTGTTGTTTTCTGACGCCAAGACGTTTAGAAATGTACCCTGTTGTTTTCTACACCAAGATGTTTAGAAATGTAGCCTGTTGTTTCTACACCAAGATGTTTAGAAATGTACCCTGTTGTTTTCTACACCAAGATGTTTAGAAATGTACCCTGTTGTTTTCTACACCAAGATGTTTAGAAATGTAAGCTGTTGTCCTCTGCCAAGACGTTTAGAAATGTAGCCTGTTGTTTTCTACACCAAGATGTTTAGAAATGTAGCCTGTTGTTTTCTACACCAAGATGTTTAGAAATGTAGCCTGTTGTTTTCTACACCAAGACGTTTAAAAATGTAGCCTGTTGTTTCCTGCACCAAGACGTTTATAAATGTAACCTGTTGTTTTCAACGCCAAGATATTTAGAAATGTAGCCTGTTGTTTTCTACAACAAAACGTTTAGAATTGTAGCCTGTTGTTTTCTACACCAAGACGTTTAGAAATGTAGCCTGTTGTTTTCTGAAATGTGGGTTGTTGTCCTCTGCCAAGACGTTTAGAAATGTAGCCTTTTGTTTTCTACACCAAGACGTTTAGAAATGTAGCCTGTTGTTTTCTACGCAAGACGTTTAGAAATGTAGCTGTTGTTTTCTACAACAAGACGTTTAGAAATGTAGCCTGTTGTTTTCTACACCAAGACGTTTAGAAATGAAGGCTGTTGTTTTCTGACACCAAGACGTTTAGAAATGTAGCCTGTTGCTTTCTACAAGACGTTTAGAAATGTAGCCTGTTGTTTTCTACAACAAGACGTTTAGAAATGTAGCCTGTTGTTTTCTACACAAGACGTTCAGAAATGTAGCTGTTGTTTTCTGACGCCAAGACGTTTAGAAATGTAGCCTGTTGTTTTCTACACCAAGACGTTTAGAAATTTAGGCCGTTGTTTTCTGCCATGAAGGGTGCAGTTCAGACAGCACGTTACCGACGATGGTGAAGCTGCAAGCTCTGGCATCTAGCTGTATGTTAATGACTGGATATGTCACAGGGAGCAGTTGAGCTTTGTCTGAGCAATTCTTAAGTAACCCAATACTTGACAGTTTATTTTCATGTGCTGGAAAATGCAGACTGTTACTTTCATTTTTCTCATTAATACTGACAATGGATTTCCTGTTGTCCCTGCTAGACTATTAAACGCCCATTTTAGCAAATAAAGATGAGTCCCTGGTTTTCAATAGTTCTGTTTCAAAAACAATAAAACCCTTTTCACTCATTTTCATCGTTCAAAACGAGTACGGATGATTCTAGTCGATCTCTGTTTCTTTACATTTGAAACACAGAAAACCGTGGTTTTGAGATAAAATTCAAAAATAAGGCAAAAGGCTAAATTTTTGTTTATGGTCAGAATGATCACAAAGCCATGTTTCTGTGGCGTAACACAATTGACTTTGACACTGTCATCACGAACGCGAACAGCCTAGACAGGTTCCAATACCTGAATGATAACTTCATCATCATTACGATTGCTGTTGTGATTGTAACCAGCGTTAACTTTACTACGCACGACATGTGATTGTAACCGACCTTAACTTTACTATGCACAATATGTGATTGTAACTGACGCTAGCTTTACTACAAACGATATGTGTGTGCATGCGTGTATGTGTGTGCGTGCGTGCATGCGTGCGCACGCGCGCGCGCGCGCGCGTGTGTGTGTGTATGTGTGTGTGTGTTTCACTGGTCAACAAAATTAATACTGTTGATTCCATGAACGTCACCCTCAGGACATGAATCAGAGTGCGGCAAACGATGGTCAGCTGTGGCAGGAGGACCATAGAGACAGCCCTGGAGCCGACAGTGGCCAGGGCTCCTCAACACCTGGTAAGAGTGCGGAGGGCAGAAGGTGGTTGTGTGTGTGTGTGTGTGTGTGTGTGTGTGTGTGTGTGTGTGTGTAGTGTAGTGTAGTGTAGTGTAGTGTAGTGTAGTGTATGTAAATGTGTGTGTAGTGTAAATGTGCGTGCATGTGTGTGTGTGTGTGTGCGCGCGCATGCACGCATGTGTGTGTGTATGTGTGTGTGTGTGTGTGTGTGTGTTGTGTGTGTGTGTGTGTGTGTGTGTGTGTGTGTGTTGAATCACACTATGAAGAAAATCTCAGACAATTGTAACCAGCTTTGATAGAATTGCTTCCAGTCGTCCGTCATAATTTCATAACATGAACTGAAATTTGGATATTGGTCTGCGCAGAATTAGTTGCGTCGATGAAATGATTTGATAGGGATCATGTCTGTATTGCACTATACACTTATGTCACCGTGTGTATATGCCACTGTGTCTCTACGTTACCCTGTGTATATCACTGTGTCTATTTTTCACTGTGTCTGTATGTTACCCTGTGTATGTCACCATGTCTATTTTTTTCACTGTGTCTATACGTTTACCCTGTGTATGTCACTGTGTCTATTTTTCACTGTGTCTCTATGTTACCCTGTGTATGTCACATGTCTATTTTTCACTGTGTCTCTAGTTACCCTGTGTATGTCACGTGTCTATTTTTCACGTGTCTCTATGTTACCCTGTTATGTCGCCATGTCTATTTTCACTGTGTCTCTATGTTACCCTGTGTATGTCACCGTGTCTATTTTCACCGTATCTCATGTTACCTGTCTATATCAACAGTGTCTTATGTCTAACCCAGGCCTAATCTAACAAACCATAAACATAACCAAACCCCATTCATAAAAAGCCTCACTTCTCTGACGTAGTAATCCTGATACAAAGACTTGATTGATGATGGTTCATTTGGTCAATGTTGTGGATGAAGTTCATTTGGTCTAATGTTGTGAAGTTCATTTGGTCAATGTTGGGATGAAGTTCATTTGGTCAATGTTGAGGATGAAGTTCATTTGGTCAATGTGCGGATGAAGTTCATTTGGTCAATGTTGCGGATGAAGTTCATTTGGTCAATGTTGAGAATGAAGTTCATTCGGTCAATGTTGTAGATGAAGTTCATTTGGTCAATGTTGAGGATGAAGTTCATTTGGTCAATGTTGAGGATGAAGTTCATTTGGTCAATGTTGCGGATGAAGTTCATTGGTCAATGTTGTAGATGAAGGTGATGTGGTCAATGTTGTAGATGAAGGTGATGTGGTCAATGTTGTAGATGAGGATTGTAGGTGATGGGTCAATGTTGTAGATGAAGGTGATGTGGTCAATGTTGTAGATGAAGGTGATGTGGTCAATGTTGTAGATGAAGGTGATGATGGTCAATGTTGTAGATGAAGGTGATGTGGTC
>CM065720.1:25990666-26010666 GCA_033310375.1 Conus canariensis
TGCTGCCAACCTTCGAGCAAGGCGCCCAGTCCGGAAACCAAAACTGACTGCGGCCCACCGGGCACGTCGCCTGGCCTGGTGCACAGCTCATCGAACATGGACTCGGGCTCAGTGGCGGATGGTGCTTTTCACCGATGAGTCCAAGTTCCAGTTGAAGTCACGAGATGGACGCATTCGGGTGTGGCGGCGTCCTAGGGAGCAGCTGGCAGATGACGTCATCCAGGAGGTCGTCGCTTTTGGTGGTGGCTCCGTCATGGTATGGGGGGGCATCAGCAGTCACCACAAGAGTCCCCTGTACCATGTGGATGGCAACCTGAACGGCCAACGCTACCTGCAGGAGATTTTACGGCCTTTGGTTGTCCCAGCACTCCAGCAGATTGGGGCTCAGGCTGTGTTCATGGACGATAATGCCACCCCACATCGTTGTCGAGCCGTGAACACTTTTGTGGTGCAAGCTGGCATCACCAGGATGCCATGGCCGGCAAACAGCCCAGACATGAACCCTATTGAGAACATCTGGGGCGAGCTTGGGAGGAGAGTTCAAGAAAATCACCCTGTTCCGGCAAATCGACAGGAGCTGCTGCACTACCTGCAGCAGGAGTGGGCAAACCTCCCCCAGGCACTCATTACAAGAACAGTCAACACCATGAGGCAGCGCTGTGTGGATTGTGTGGCAGCACGAGGGGGCACACTCGGTTTTGATCAGACTGTAAACAAATACTCTTTTTGTGAATGTCATTTTGGGGGTAGTCTCATTCAGGCTCCCCTGTCTAATCAGAAAGAATGATTTTTTCGATGAAAGTGACAAAATGTTGTTCACTGATAATGAAATTAAACATTTATAAAGTTTCTGTCGTTTGTCGGTTTTTCTTTCTATGTTTTGTGAGACTGTGTATAAGTGGTCCTTAATTAAAGTTCGACCCTGTAGTTCCATCCTGTTCACGCCATTCATAGAATGTACAATAATTGTCATATTTGTATGGTATTTGTAATACATGAACATTATTGACCAATTCATCTAATGATGTCTAATACAAGTATGATGTCATCCAGTTCGTTTGATGTCATAAAATACACATTGATTATAAGCATAAAAGCACTGTGCCAAAGAAAAAGGAGAGAAATGTTACAGTTCATTTGGCGTGCCAGTCTTTCCCAGATTGGGGGACCTATTTCCTGGAAGTGATTGAAAATGTATGCTGATCGTAAATCGTGAGGTCTGTCATTCCATCAGATCGTCAGCACCTTGAACATGTTTACACGGCATCGACATACTTTCATTCTTTTGGTAACAGAAGCTGATTTGATTCTTCCCACCCCGACATTTTTTTGTAATGGTGATGTTATTTCCTTGTAAGAGGGGTTTATCCTCAAATGTCAGAGCATTCTCCTGCAGAGCTGGGGGTCGTGAGTTGGAACCACTTTTTGGGGCAGGACCTTTCCACTGGAAACCCCTCTGTGTCCACCCAGCTATATACATGGGCACCCGATTCAGCTCAGGGTAGAGTAAAGGCGGTATGAGAGATATGGGCCCAGCCTTCCATCGTGCAGTGCTGTAGACAGAGTGGAACCTCTGACAGTTCTCTGCCCCTGCAGTCATTGTTCTATTTCTTTTTGCACCCCTGTATTATTTCAGAAAGCAGTCAGGGCTGTGAGGCAAACAGAGCTGAAACGCAATGCCCATGGAGACATGTCCACCTGAATTGTTGACGTGTCTGTGTTCTCCATGTCCCAGGCCGCCCAGCTGACGGACTAGGTAACAGTGTCCGAGTACCTGCTGTAGCCGAGGCCGGTGGACCTCACTGACCAATGGCCACTGTCTCGGGCTATGAGGTCAGTAGAGGACCAGCTATAGTGGGGAGAGCTGTCCGCAGAGAATGGTACCTTTCTGTCCGGTCAACCATAGTGTTCTGAATGGTCAGTCCTTCGGTGTGTGTATATATGAGTTCGAGTATGGGTATGTTATAGGTGAAGATCATGTTGATGTGATCAATGTTTTAGATGAAAGTGATGTGGTCAACGTCGAGAGAAACATGGATTAGAAAAAAATGGCATTGGGGAAGCAAAACGTCAATCCTTTAGCCAACCAACAGCTTCCTGATCAAAGAAAGAGCAAAAAGAAACCTGCAATTTGCAACAGCTAAATTGTAAACTGAACTTGCTACAGGTAAAGAAAAACTTGCAACAGCTACATAGCTCTTGGCGTCAAACAGAGACACACCACATTCCATAATACTGTGGTGTTCTTACCAGCAAGGCTTCAAAAAAGAATCCAACAGCACCCCCAAAGCAGCCAGCGAACGGTAGTAATGAAACAAAACGAAAATGTGGGGAAGAAAAAATGTTGCTGAAAAACTAAAGACATTATGCAAATAGTATAAAATGTAGGGGACAATCTTTCAGCCTACGCCTGAGGATCCACCCAGGGATGCAAGGGAGATCAAAAGACAAACACAAAGACGGACAGAAACAAATACAAATAACCTCGATTTGATTGAAACGAAGTTGACAATAAAATGCTAGTCTTGAATAAAAGTTACTCTGTGTTAGGTTTTCTTATGGGAACAAGAGTTACCGACTTGTTTATTGTTTATTGTGTACTGTTCCCTGCCCCATTTTATTTTCAACTTAAAGACTTAAAAAGAACCTGAAAACTCTCTCTCTCTCTCTCTCTCTCTCTCTCTCTCTCTCTCTCTCTCTTTCTCTCTCTCTCTTTTCTTTTCTATATATATGTGTGTGCTTGTGATGTGTATGTGTATGTCCTTTTTCCTCTTAGGTAATGCTTTTTTGTACTCCCAGTTCTTTTAGAACAGGGAGTACTTTACAATGGGAACGAAGAAATGCTCTGTGTGTGTGTGTGTGTGTGTGTGTGTGTGTGTGTGTGTGTGTGTGTGTGTGTGTGTGTGTGTCCATCTGTGGTCAAAATGTGTTCCACTCGCTCCCGACAAAACTACTGGGCCGATCTTTCTGAAAATTTGTAGGTATGTTCATTATGGGTCACGAATGATGCCCGATGTTTTATTTTACCGTTATATCCGTTACTAATGGCTATAACGGCCCATAACGGTTTTTCTTCTTAATGGAATATCTCAGAAAGTACTCAGCCGAACTTTCTGAAAATTTGTAGGTATGTTCATTATGGGTCAAGGATGATGCCCGATGTTTTATTTTATCGTTATATTCGTTACAAACGGCCTATAACGGCCCCTAACGGTTTTTCTTCTTTATGGAATGTCTCAGAAAGTACTTGGCCGATCTTTCCGAAAATTTTGTAGTATCGTCTTTACGGGTCATAGATGATGCTCGATGTGTTATTTTACCGTTATATCCGTTACTAATAGCTGTAACGGCCCATAACGGTTTTTCTTCTTAATGGAATATCTCAGAAAGTGCTTGGCCGATCTTTTTGAAAATTTGTATGTATGTTCATTGTAGGTCACGGATGATGCCCGATGTTTTATTTCACTGTTATATCTGTTACTAACGGTTATAACGGCCCATAACGGTTTTTCTTCATTATGGAATATGTCAGAAAGTGCTTGGCCGATCTTTTTGAAACTTTGTAGGTATGTTCATTATGGGTCATGGATGATGCCCGATGTTTTATTTTATCGTTGTATCCGTTACTAACGGCTATAACGGCCCATAACGGTTTTTCTTTTTTATGGAATATCTCAGATAGTACTTGGCCAATCTTTCTGAAATTTTGTAGGTATGTTTATTATGGGTCATGGATGATGCCCGATGTTTTATGTCACTGTTATATCCGTTACTAACGGCTATATTGACCCAAAACGGGTTTTCCTCTTAATGGATTATCCCAAGCGTATTCAAGATAAACTGGGAGTACGTGTATGTGCTTTGCATCTTGTTCTCTTTCTTTTTGATAGTTATCACAGCTGCGATGACAAAGGTTTGTGTCCAAATTGTTACATTCAGTTTTGCTATTATCAATGTTTGTATGAAACTAGCATGCCCTCATTTCAAGTCAATGATGAAAGAAAAATGTTTAATGTGTAGCCGGTGTTAACAGTATATTTTTTTGGCCACACGTTGTAAACGAGATATTTTGTTCATGAGTTATCTTCCCCCTTATCTCCCTTGGTTGAATCTCATTTTTATTGTGTAAATTCTTTAAATCATGAATACCTCAGAACCTACATAGTTGTGTATATGTCGCTGAAGTCACAAAAATTAATGTATTCTATTCATTACAATCGTGTTGGACTGAGAAGCCCATATTTTCCCTAAAACTGGTATTTCAACCAACTTAAGCTTGGCGCCATTTTGAATTGTCCGACGAACAAACTGTAAATAATTCTTGATTTCACAAACAGTATGAGAGAATCCAAAGAATCCATGAATGCGCATTAAAGTAAAGTCCATAAGCTCTCATTTCGTATATCGCATGCCTATGATCTTTTCTGTACAAGCTTGCGACTATACGAAATGACTGACGGCGCCGGTCCCTTGAGCGAGTCGCCTTCTTTGTTGATTGTCGGAGTTTTGATCTAAATTGTCGTTCATGAAATTCGGACTTCCCAATCGAAATCTTTTAATGACTCCATTTCCATGATAGAAGCAACCGAAAATATATAAAAATTATCGTCCGATGGACCATTTCAACAGAATAACGCTTTATCGAAGATCGTGTTCGAAGCACATGGCGACAGCCATGTGACAATAAAGCAAGTTGTGTTTTCTATCAAATTTTAAACGCAAAGTTCTCCGCTTGGACGGCATCTTGGATAATGAAATTTATATGTATAAAAAGAGCGAGATGCCAGCTTTTCATTCATTACAAAAATATTTCATGCTGTTCGGTATTTTTCATCGAAGTAGAGGAAAATATGACGTAAACTCCTTAAAAGTGGGTTCATTCTCGGACTTTAAATCACCAATAACTTTACACAGCCACAAAATTGTCAAATATGACTTACTGCATTTTATTCCTTGGGGTCTGAGGTTTTCATCGATATCAAATATGTTTGGATACTTTGAACGGACGGCGAGCTAGACAATGCAGAAAATGCGACAGATAGCACAAATTTTGTCATTTGCTGTCTCGCGAGGCTCATTTTGCGTGCGGTGCTGCGTTGTCTTCTTTGCGGTCCGAGCAAGCTGTATATATTTGGGGCGCGGCGTGAGTGTGCGCAGTGTTCCCCAGAGTGTCGCCTAGAGTGTTCCCCTAGAGTGTGTCCCGAGAGGGTGTCCCGAGTATGCAGAGAGAGTCCTCAGTGTGCTGAGAGCGAGAGAGTGCTCCCAGGGCTGTGTTCCTGGTTTGAGCTCTTTGCTATGGAAGGAACATAAAAAGAGAAGAGAAACTCCACGTCGTCCTCTGTGTCTTCTTGACTGGCTGCTGTCCCTTGGTTCCTGCACATATCACCATCTGCCTGTCTTCACCTGCACACCCCTTACCCCTCCACACCATCACAAATGAAAAGTGGGCAGTCCGCTCCTTTCTTTGTCCAGTCCAGAGGAAAGGAACATGTCATCTATTATTTTGACATCGGTTTACAAACTCGAGAGATATTTGTCATTCTGTTGACTTAGATATGACAACTACCCACTTATATCTATGACCTTGTTTCAACTGTAATTATTATGCAACATGGAGTGATTCACTATTCCAAATACAAAAAGTTAGGATCTTTTGTGTTGAACTAAAATATCATGTGTTGCAAAAACTTTCAATTTTATAGCTTGCCAATATACGGCATTCATTTAAATCCATCAAATCGATATTTCGTTCCGGTATCCATTCAAATTCACGTCTATATTTCAGTTCTGAAAACCAGTAACATGACGGCGTTTAGCTGGATTAGACAGAAACCCAGTAAATACAACATGCTGGTTTTCTGTTTGACCCATGAAATGTGTTGCTAAATATAATTTGTTTCTTGTTCAGTGTGTGACTAAATCACATGGAATGACGGGTCTTCTGAGGCAGACAGATCGGTAGACAGACAGACAAAATAGATCAATAGATAGACAGACAGATAAAGAAAAGATAGACAGATTCGATGTCAGTTGTTCACAGCCCAGCCGACCACAAAGAGCCTCATCAGGACTAAGACAGATCGTGGATCTGCTGGACATGTCGAATTCCGTGGTACCGGAAGTCTGTTCAAGTTCAACATGGTTTTCAATGTCTGTGCTCCGTTTCAGCTGGTGCGTCAGGGGAGGGCACTCACGCCGGCGGCTGCAGCAACACGATAGCAAAAGTCGCCAGACAATTATTGGTTTATTCTCTCTCTCTCTCTCTCTCTGTGTGTATGTGTGTGTGTGTGTGCGCGCGCGCGCGCATGTGTGTGTAATGCTGTCACAGATGCACAGTTCACTCAATGTCTGTAGATTGGAATGGGCAAGTTACTTCCAGCCGTTTGTTCGGAAGCCATGTCTTTTTCTGCACTGCTCAGACATTATTCCCCAGAACGTTAGAGATAGCCTCAAGTCTACCGTGTACACTCGTTAAACCTTTGGATTTCTTCCAGTTCAATATAGTCTTTCCGATACCCTAACGATTTTTTTGTATTAGCTTTTTTTTCTGGCGAAACGTTACTTCTGTTTTTTTTTATTCAAACTTTGGTTATTAAATGAGCTTTTTTTTCAGTGGAGGAGCCCCCTTGATATATTGGCAGCAGAATTCTTGGCATCTGTTTCAAGTGATATGTAGAAAGAAGCAGCTGGTTTCTTCTGGATACATTGCCGTTAAGTATTTTCTTATAATGTGGAAACTGCACCGTTTTTTCTGTATCTCTGCAATATGTCAACAGAGAACGTATTGAAAAACGTTTTGTTTTTCACGCACAGGCAATACTAACTTAAGTCGGTGCAACCTTATTAAGGATGTATTCCTCAGGCGGTATATGAACGTGGATGGTTGGGTCCACGTCAGCATCATTGCGGGGTTTCCCCGCATGGTGTCGCTGATCGGTCGCGACCCCACTGACGCTATGTCCCACAGCAGCTCATTATGCAGGTGAGTAGTCTCCCTTCTCACGTTGTCTGCATGAGTGAACCATTATGTCTGTGAAATTAAACGTAACGCAAGCGTGAAAGGTTGTCGTTAACATGTTCGTTTTCAAATATGTCGCAGAAAGTATATCCCGGAGTCGAAACGAGTGATTTGATAACATTTAGAGTTGAGTAAAATAAATTCGAACACATTACACCAAAATGTGAATTACATTATTTTTTAAAAGGCACGAAAGTATCAACTGCCAATTTTTATACGTTCTATATTTAAATGCGTTCATAATATTTTTGAGTATCTACAAAGTCTGCGTAACATATTAATTTCAGCATTGGTTTTGTCGTTAAAACGTTGATTGATTTCGTACATACTTCAAGATCATATATAATTGTGTGCTTGAGAGATCTGCATTCACTTTATAGCAAACAAACTAAAAACAAAATCATTTGTTTTTAGAAATGCCTTTACTGCCTTAAAACTTGTTAGATTCTTTTCGCATCGTGGTTGCTTTATTTGTTGATTTGTACAACTCGATGAAATTGAAATATGTACCTGTCCGTCCATGCAATGTGATGCAATAGCGGATCATTTTTGCTGCATAGGCAATCCCTGTGAAGCTGAACGAGACTGCATGACGTACCCCACTAACAATTTTCTCCCAGAATTCGCAGCAATTTCAGCCATCTTGAAACCAAATCAAGTTTGTTCTCCGGAACATTGTTCAGCGTGCAAGGGGTCGCAACTTTTCGATGGCAGATGTCGATAGGAAACTGTATTGGGACGCTTATTTGTGTCCCTTTATGCCCTTGTGATATGGAATGGCTGCGAACAGACTTCGGTCAATTGGAAATTCATTTCAATGAGCAAGAGGCTGTAATCCTCATCTCCTTGCTCTTGGACTTCGTGCAATATGTTATACAATATTTTTCCTGGTCATAGGGTACTCTGGAACATTCAGAACCATTAATCTCTGTATGCAGTGTTACGAAATACGCGAATGTGTTGCGATTGCTTTCGTTCGATGTTGCGGAATACATACAAGTGTTGCAATTATTCATGGAATGCATCTTATCCTGTTCAGTGAACGCATGCAATCATATGTCATATCCCCATTCCTGGTATAATACAGGGGAATATATTTCCATCCTGTTAACGCCATTTATAGAATGCACAAATATTGTCATATTTGTGTGATACACAAACATTATTGACCAGTTCATGTAATGATATATAATGCAAGTGTGACGGGTCATCCAGTTCGTTTGATGTCATAAAATGCACATCGATTATAAACATAAAAGCACCGTGCAAAAAAAGGAGAGGAATGTTACAGTTCATTTGGCGTGCCAGTCTTTCCCAGATTCGGGGACCTATTTCCTGGAAGTGATTGAAAATGTATGCTGATCGTAAATCGTGAGGTCTGTCATTCCATCAGATCGTCAGCACCTTGAACATGTTTACACGGCATCGACACACTTTCATTCTTTTGGTAACAGAAGCTGATTTGATTTTTCCCACCCCGACATTTTTTTTAATTGTGATGTTATTTCCTTGTAAGAGGGACTTATCCTCATATGTCAGAGCATCCTCCTGCAGAGTTGGGGGTCGTGACTTGGAACCACTGTTTGGGGCAGGACCTTTTCCACTGGAAACCCCTCTGTGTCCACCCAGCTATACATGGGCACCTGATTCAGCTCAGGATAGGGTAAAGGCAGCGGAAGGAGAGGTATGGGCCCAGCCTTCCATCATACAGTGCTTTAGACAGAGTGGAACCTCTGACAGTTGACTGCCCCTGCAGCCAACAGGAATTGTTCCATTTCTTTTTGCACCCCTGTTTTATATTAGAATGCAGTCAGGTCTCCTAGGCAAACAGAGCTGAAATGCAATGCCCATAATGGCGTGTCTACCTGTATTGATGTCGTGTCTACCTGTATTGATGACGTGTCTGTGTGCTCCATGTCCCAGGCCGCCCAGCTGACGGACCAGGTGACAGTGTCCGACGACCTGCAGTGGCTGAGGCCGGTGGACCTGGCTGACCAATGGCCGCTGTCTCCACTGCTGCCACTGCCAGGGGCTATGCAGTCAGCTGAGGACCAGCAGCAGGGGGGACAGCTGTCCGCAGAGGCTCCTACATTTTAGCCTGGTCAGCCCTGGTCAGCCATAGCGTCCTGAATGGTCAGTCCTTGTGAGTGTGTGTGTGTGTGTGTGTGTGTGTGTGTGTGTGTGTGTGTGTGTGTGTGTGTGTTCGAGTGTATGAGCGTATGTATATGTTGGTCCAATAGAACTGTTTATTTAGATCAAGCATAGACAGAGTATCTGCCAAAAAAGAGAGAAAGAAGTAAAGGATGTTTATTAAAAAGTAAGATGTATTAAGGTGTTAAACAGTGTATATATAAGAATAAAACAGAGGAAAATAGATAGATAGATAGATAGATAGATAGTGTGTGTGTGTGTGTGTGTGTGTGTGTGTGTGTGTGTGTGTGTGTGTGTGTGTGTGTGTGTGTGTAAGAAAGACAGACAAACAGACAGACTGACAGAAAGACAGACAGACAGGCAGACAAAGAACACAAATGTAAACTTCAGTTTAAATGAAACTGAGTATGGTCATCATGACGTTTATATATTCCTCATCCCAGACTGCATCCTGTATCACTGACAGACGAACTCCTTATTCACGTCTTGACTGACTACGTTCTGTTAAAGGGAGACCAGTGCAAGTGTCCCTCAACACCTGGCCTGTCTGCTTTCTGTTACAGCCATGGAAGGCAACTCTCAGGTCTCCTTAAATACACCCAGCAGTCACGAGCCAAGACTCCGTGACAGGGAAAACAACCAGTCACGTTGCTTCGTTCAGTGGAAGTCACAAATGTCCTGAATCCACAGCAAGAAGACGGGGAAGGCAGCTAGTCATGTTGCTTTGCTCAGCGGGAGTCACGCTGTTTTGCTCAGCGGGAGTCTCGTTCCTTTGCTCAGTGGGAGTCACGTTCCTTTGCTCAGCAGGAGTCACGTCATGTTCCTCAACGGGAGTCACGTTACTTTGCTCAGTGGGAGTCACGTTCTTTTGCTAAGCGAGAGTTACGTTACTTTGTTCAGCGGGAGTCAGGGATGTTGTGAATCCACAGCAGGAAGAAAACGGGGAAGACAGCCAGTCACGTTGTTCACTCAGCGAGTCATGAAGGATTTGTATCCACATCAGGAAGAAGACAGGGAGGTGTCACGTCTGTCCCTTTCATCAGTCACCGTCTGCACCAGGGAGATGATGATGATGATGATGATGATGATGATGATGATGATGATGAGCAGGAATTCTCTGAGGCAGTGAAGAAATGTGATCAAGGATTGGTCATTGTCGCCTGGTTACCTTATATGGTAAAGCACAGACTGTGCTGGTCGGTTGGTCGTTGTTAAATCTGTTGAACGAAATTATTTGATGAAAAAAATGTTATACATTCTCTGCCACATCATGAAATCTGTTACTTCAGTTCCAGTTCTTTTAGGTAGGTGTGTGTGTGTGTGTGTGTGTGTGTGTGTGTGTGTGTGTGTGTGTTTGTGTGTGTGTGTGCGCGCGCGCGCGCGCCATACGCACGCTCAAATGCTATGCATGAACGAATTTGCCTATTTACAATTGCAAAACATGAGGAGAACCGACTTATATGTTTGCAAAATGTTTCCATTGTAATTTTAAGTTGAACACTTCGACTGTGTATCTGTGGGTAAATACATTAAGTGATGAAGGCATTTGAGAAACGTTTCGTCATGATATAAATTCTGTTTCTTTATTGAGGTGTTTGTGCGCCAGTATACGTAACAGTGTGTGTGTGTGTCAAAGTCAAAGTCAAAGTCAAAATTTTATTTATAGATGGAAACATTGAATAAGCAGCATATCTGCTTTTTTACATCAAGCCATCTATGAAAAAAAAAAAAAAAAAAAAAAAAAAAAAACCAACAAAAAAACACAACAACAACAACAATCAAATCGTGTACAATGCCTTTCATCAAAAGAAAAGTAAACATACCGTCTTACCCCCTCCCCTCTCCCCCCCCTTTTCCCCACTCACTTCCATTCACGTAAAAGGCATCAATGCTCATTGCTGCCCCTATGGTTACATTCACGAAGTGTATATCTTTACCAATGTATTTCTTTTCTGCACAGGATGGACATTTTTCAGTATGATATGTGGTTAACAATTCATGAGATAATCTTTCAATTTTTTCTTAAATGTGTTTTTGTTTTTTATATTTTTTTAAGGGTTTTGTGAGTTTATTCCACAGATTTCCACCTGAATATACAAAACTGGATTTGTATAAATTGTTGCGTGGTCTAGGAATGGACAATAAATGATTATGTCTATGGCAATTGACTCTAAATGTTTCTGTAATCTTTTGGGGAGCTGTTCCATTAATAACGTTATGCATACAAAGGGCTTTATTGAAAAAGAGTCTGTTTGGGAAGGTTAATATTTTGAGTTGTTTGTAATCTTCATCAGTTAGGGAGCTCGATTTTAACAATACTAATTTCAAAGCTCGTTTGTACAGACGATGAATTAATTTTAAATTATGTTCACTACAGTTGTCCCAAAGGGTTGATGCATAATCAATTAATGATAAAATATGTGCACAGAAAAAAAGTTTTCGAGAGTGGCCATCGAGAAAATTTTTTATCCGAGACAACTGAAATTTTTTTTTTGAAAGGCGTTTTGCTAAGAATGTTATATGTTCAGTCCAAGATAAATCTTTGTCAATAATGACACCTAGTGTTTTGTGTGAACTGACTTCCTCAACTTTGTTGTTGCATATGAGTAAAGGCTGAAAATTTGATTTCATTTTTTGTCGTTTTTGTCTTGTAGACACGTACATGCACTTTGTTTTAATAGCATTTAAGGACATATGGTTTAGTTGTGTCCATTCAGTAAGTTTATCGATATCTGCTTGAAGCTTAATTGTTAATTCATAGACATCAGAGTCGTTTTCATGAAGAGATGTATCATCTGCAAACATTTCGCATTTACATTTAACAAAACAAGGCAAATCATTAACGTAAATAGTAAACAAAAGAGGTCCTAACACAGAGCCTTGTGGAACACCATATTTGACAGGCATAAATGTTGACAATTTGTCAGCTACAGCTACTAATTGTTTTCGGTCACATAAAAAAGATGAAATAAGACTTATGAATTCTGGAGTCAGTTTGTAAAGTTCAAGTTTACGGCACAACAAAGAATGGTTAATGACATCAAATGCTTTTTCAAAGTCTATGAAGAGAATACCTGCAAATTTATTTTCGTTTATGCTGCAAAGAAGACTGTCCATAAGCTGTATGAGGGCTGTGTGGCAAGAATGGTGTTTTCGAAAGCCCGACTGACTTTCATGGAGAAGTTTGTTATCAGCAAAATAAGAATACAGAGACCTATGCATGTGTTTTTCGATCGGTTTTGCTATGGCTGATAAAATGGATATCGGTCTGTAATTTGATGGGTTTGAAGAATCCCCGGTTTTATACAGAGGAATAACTTTAGCTTCCTTAAATTTTAGAGGAAAAGTTTGTTTATCTATACATAAATTGTATAAGTATGTCAAAGTATCTGTGATAACAGGACATGACAACTTAAGTATTTTTGTCTCGATACCATCTAAATCACGAGTATTTGATTGGGTTGAAGTAGACAAGGCTTTACTAACATCTAAAACGGTCATGGGTTTCAGACTAAATGGAACACGAATATCTTTAGAATGGATGTATTGTTCTAAATAACTGAGATCATTTTCACTAGATTTATCATTTAATATGATTCTATCTGCTATGGTTGCAAAATGATTATTTAGTTGATCTGCAGATATGTCTGAGCTCATTTGTTGACTTTTTGACATATGTTTATTAGTTAATATGTTAATTGCTTTCCAAATTTGCCTGGTATCTTTGGTAGAAGTTAACAGTTTTCTGAAGTAAGTACGTTTCGATTTTCGTTTTAATGACGTCACTTTATTTCTTTGTTTTCTGAATTCTTCATTCGTTCCGAAATTACTCAAATGATTTCTTTTATTAATTTCTCTGTCAATTTCTTTAGTTATCCATGGAGGTTTTGTTTCCTGTTTAATCCTTTTCTTTATAAAAGGGGCGTGTTTATCATACACAGAGGTAAACGTATCAATCCAAAATTCAGCTGCTTTATTTGGATCTCTGATTTGATAGATGAGGTCAAATTGTGCTTCAGAAAGGTCAGTAAGGAAATCTTCTTCTTTAAAGTTTCTAAAGCTCCTGTAGTAAATAACTTTATGACCTACTTTTGGAATTTTTACACGGTTTTTGAACCAAGTAAGGCAAATTGGGTTGTGATCACTACAGCCATAGGGAGGGGAACAAAGTTCGATAATGGACTGTTTTGCATTTGTGTAAATATGATCTATTAGAGTAGCGGAATTTTCAGTTATGCGTGTTGGTCTATCGATTAGTTGTTCTAAATTATGTGATATATAGTTTTGATACCACTTCGATTTTGTTTTTAACAGATCAATGTTAAAATCTCCTAAAATAATTGTCTCATAACTTAGAATGGTTACTTCATCCATTATTGCATTAAATCTGTCCTGCCAATCAGTGGTTTCTGATGGGTTTCTATAGACAAAGCCTATTGCAAGTGGTTGACTATTTTTCATACTTATTTCAATCCAAACAGATTCAACACCATAATTTTCAAAATTAACTAGCCTTTTACATTTTAATGAGGAAGCATAATATATAAGTAAGCCAGTGGATTTTGGTTTATAGGGGTCGAGTCGCATTATTTGGTATCCTGGCATGTCCATTTCTGCATCTGATATATTAGAAGATAACCGGGATTCAGAAAAACAAAATACATGAAAACTGTTTCCATCACTGCGAAGTATAGTTGCAATGTCATCTTTTTTGTTTGTTGCGTTATTGATGTTAAGGTACCCTACACGAAGTCCATGTTTGGATGGCCATGTGTCTAAAGTCATAGGCATGTTGCAGTGTATAGCACTAGGTATGGCTTAAATAAAATGGTGAGAGGGAACACTAGATAAATCACTGCTTAAACTGTGGCAGGCTCAGACGGCACCTGGGCAAAAGCGATGTCAAATGAACCAAAGAGTATAGAAGGCACCTGGGCAAAAGCGATGTCAAATGAACCAAAGAGTATAGAAGTACAACAGCAAGAAGCTCTAAAAACGAATCAAGGCAATGGACCAAAGAACAACAACAATCACTTAATAATACAGAAAAGAACAGCCAATCAAAGGTGCAAGTAATAACAAGAAAAATAACAAAGTATACAATTTAAGGAAACCGCAATTATTAACAAGAAAAATGCCCAATATATACAAATCAGGGAGCAAACAGCTATCAATCAAAACGTTTCCATCAATCCAATCCAGAAAAGGCAGTCAGCTAATGACAATAAAGAAGTTCACACCAATGGAGGGGCAACCGCAGGATTATTTCGTGCAGCCTGATACAGTCGATCTGCAATGGTTCATTTTGCACGAATCAGGCCACCGCAGCACAGAAACACTTCACCTCTCTCTCTCTCTCTCTCTCTCTCTCTCTCTCTCTCTCTCTCTCTCTCTCTCTCACACACACACACACACACACACACACACACACACACACATTTGCAAGACCATTGAATCACACACAAAAGCATGTCAGGTAGTTGATTGTATATAGCATATTATTCAAAACAAACCGATTTTGGAATAACAGGCGCCCAATACTATATACTTGGTATATATTACTCGCTTCGATTGTGTTGAATATTTAACATGAGTGAAGTTAATCTGTTAAGCATTTGTAAATAACTGATCATGTCATTTGACTGTGTAATCGACAGAGCGTTACACGGTGGGTTCATGTCATGGTCTGACAGGATGAGGTCCGGGTTCTGACCCAAGTTCTGGGACCGTAACCCTGAGCCACAGTCAGCACTGGAGTCCTCCAGTCTGCTGTGTTGGGGTGGCTGAGGCTGCACTAGAGAGCTTGGCTGAGAGGGGCGGTACTCACTGCCTGCTGGCGGCCGTAAAGGAGGGAAGTGGTGCATGGACTGGAGAGTGGGCAGGGCCTGACTGCTGGGCCTACCATGACCGTTATAGCGGCCAAAGTCCTGATGGTGATGGGGGTAGGGGTCAAACTGAGGACCAGCGCTGTAAGCCTGCTGCAGGTTCTCAGGCTGAATGACAGTGTTATGATTGTGGCTGTGAGATGGCTGGGTGAAAGGATTCTGTGCATAGGCTGCACGAGATTGACGGCTATGACGGGTGAGATCATTTGACATGATAGGGGGCTGAACACCCTGAGGGATGTAGTTCAAGCTCTGCCTGTCACTGAGCTGAGCTTGTCCTGACTGGGAGTTTCTACGCCGTGGAGTTGTATCCTCCAACCAGTTTAGGATAGTGGTTTTGAACGTGGATGCTAAATGGGCTGTACCTTTATAACTAGGATGAATTAGATCATGGTACATGATGAGTTTGGGAGCACCGGAACTCGTAACAAAAGCATCCGTATTGTCAATAAAACTGATTTTGGAATCAAAACATGCTTGTCGGAGGTTACGGTTTGTAGGGTTGATAGAATTGTTAAAACTGTGTGTGTGTGTGTGTGTGTGTGTGTGTGTGTGTGTGTGTGTGTGTGTGTGTGTTAGATTTGTGGTGGTTGTTTTTTTTCCTTTTGTCCATCAGACAGACAAAAAAAAAAAATATATATATATATATATATGTGTGTGTGTGTGTGTGTGTGTGTGTGTGTGCGTGTGTGTGTGTGTGTGTGTGTGTGTGTGTGTGTGTGTGTTACAATAAATTGCAAGCTATCAGAACTGGATGAGTACTTTGTGTCGCCTAATGATGTTCAAAAATATGACTTTTGGAATGCTGTCCACCTGTCTTGTCTATCAATCTTTTACATATGAGCGCATGCACACACACTCACACACACACGCGCGCATACACACACACACACACACACACACACACACACACACACACACACACACACACACTAAAAAAGACACCGCCAAAGTCAAATGACCCATCAGTTCACGTTTCTGTAAGACAAACAAAATCAAAACTGCTGACATGATTAGTAAAACAAACATCGTTTCGGTTGTTTTAGAAGTTCTCAACATTATAATTTAGAAATGGAAAGTCCCGTACTGAATGGCCGAGCCTGTGCTAGCTGCTGGATGACCCAGTACGCAAAGTGCGTGGGTTGGCAGTGGAAGGTGTACCCCCCTAACTGACTCACAGCTATGTTCACCGGGCTGGTGTCGACCACCAGCTGACACACCGCGAGAAGGAGGATGAGTTCAACGTCCTCATAGCAGATTACTTTTAGGGACAAGATATCGCCACAGCCTAGGCTGTGACATGGTGACGTTTGTCTTGGCATAGACATTGTAGACTGGCAGGCTGGGTCAAGAAGTCTGGGTTAGCGTCGGGTGGAGGGTCCCAGGAAGGATGGCGCCATCACGCAGGAGCCTAGATGAGGTAGGTAGTCGTTAGGACCGCCGAGCGGTCGTCTGAAGGTAGTTCGGCTGCGGTTGATGTTGGTGATGTCGTCGTCGTCGTGGTTCCTCCAAGGCCGTCGTCAGGGCTACCGGGCAGCCGTCTTCATGCTGAGTGGCGACGGTCCTGTGCCGCGTGAGGCCGATTCGGGAGACGTACGAGGCACAAGTCGCCGAGCCGCTGCACGTAGGTTCATGCCCACTCTGCGCCCATGAGGGACGTTCCCACCCTACTCCCCCCAGCCAGGGAAGAGCCCTGCTAGACGTGCAGGCCACTGGGTAGTTCGCAGAGTGGCAGCGCCTCGTCGCCAAGTGTCACGCCGCCTCGAGAGCCGTCCCCCGGCGACACAGGCTGTCGTCACTCGTAGTGCAAGGAAGGAAATCTGTGCCGCCCTACAGCCATCTGCCACCTGGGTGCCTTCTGCTGATCTCTGCCACCGAGCAGCGTGACACACCGCCGCCACGTGCGCCTCTTGTATTGTTCCCCCCGCCCCCCACTCCACTCCTTGTGCCACCACCCCCTCCCCCTATCACGCATTGCACGGCTGTGGCCACACGCCACAGTTAGGATTTTGCTCTTTAACACTGTCTGCTCCATGTCAGCGTTTTGATGCTTACCATAACCTTGAGTCAGCATTTAATGTTCAACTGATAATTGATCAAAAGAAGAATTCCCCACCAATCATTTTCCTTGTTTGGGGGGATTTTTACCGATGACATCACAAACAGTGTTCCAATATATTGCTACCTAAAGTTAGACCTAGTCTCCAAACAAAAGAAAATGCACTACTCACTCGTCGTTTTCGGCAGCCATCCGGCCATCTTCCTCAGCGATGCTGTTGCTGACTGAGTGAACTCGATTCGGATCACGCGACCATGGGACGTACCCAGGTCACGTGACCGAATCAGTGACGCGTACACCGTGGGCAAGGTGTAGCGGCCCCGGTCCCTGTTGAGCGGGGGGTTGGTGGCTGCGATGTAGATGGTCTCCTTGACCCCTCGTTGGAACCACCTGTTTTCTCTGTCCAGGATGTTGACGTTGTCCGTGTTAAATTGGTGTTGCTCGGAGTGCAGGTGTGCTCCGACAGGTGAAGTCCCTCTTGTGTTCTGTGAGTCTCTTTTGGAGGGGACGTTCTGTTTCCCCGACATAGTGTTGGTTGCAGCCACGGCAGTCTGTTCTGTAGTGTTCCAATACATGACCTTCACCTTTGTTGTCATCCCATTTCAGGCCTTTGCATTCAGCCATGACCCTGTCTTTGTGCCACCTGGAAGCGCCCAGACGGTCACGTTCCTCTGAATTTGAAACAAATCTTAAAAGGAATTCAAATTAAATCCGCCAGTCCCTGCTCACACGCGCGCACACACACACACACACACACACACACACACACGCACCCATCACATACACACACACACACACACACACACACACACGACACACACACACACACACATGCATACGCACCCATCACACACACACACACACACACACACACACACACACACACACACACAGGCCCGTGCCCATACACCCACACACACATGTGTTTACACTCACCACACACACATTCAATGATAATAATGGCACAACCAGTGTTAGGTAGGTTCTCATAGTCTGACCAGCGTGTTGGGTTAGTGCGTAGGTCAGACATCTGCAGAGTCGTAACCACGAGACCCTCTTCTTCAATTCTCTCATCTTATTCATTAATTACTTTTCCATCAGCTTGAATAAAAGTAGCACCAGGAGTGGCGGTCAATGTTATGCCATACCAGCATCAAATATTGACAGCCACTTACATTCATTTTATTCTAGTTCTGTACGGCTGTGGAACTCACTGCCGGGTGCCATCAAGATTGCCACAAATGCAGTCTGATTTAAAAAATCAAATTGATACGAGTCTTGAAATCTGCATATTGACAACTTTTCTATTTTAACTTCCCCAGATATTAATTTTTATGGTTACCTGGGCCTGAATCTGGCCATTGCTTTTAACTTTTTGAATATCGTGTGCGACCCCTTGTTGCCGGGGTTTTGCTCCAGGGGCCAACAGGCTGAGTCGCACTTTCTTTTTATTTTATTTTACTTTTTAACATGCGCGCTGGTGACCTACTCGTTTTTGAGTGAACCAGTCTACTAGTAAGAAGAAGAAGAAATCATGCGCAATGTGGTCTCTAAACTTAGCAGATGAGATGTAGCGTATATGGACTAGTCCGCACACAGTGACACCTCCTTGATGAAACTGAAACTGAAAGTGGTTTTCGTCTGTCTGCTTGGAACCACCTGGTTTGAACTTTTTATGGTCATATGCAAGAAAACAAGGGGAATCAACTGTCAGGCACAATGAAAAAAACTCTCCAAATTATCTATAAATACTCGACTTCTTATACGAGGCCAGGGCGCCTTCATTTTTGGTGTGCAGCCTGTAATCAACAGCACTGACCCTCTCTGTGTTATCACTACACTGCACATATGGACGCTCCTTCGCAGGGTCACGTGACACAGAGTAGGGGAATCCCCTGTAAAATTTAATGCCGAGTCATTGCTCTTTGAACCAGCCTCTTTCTGCTTTACCATCTCAGATCGATGCCAGAGTCAATCACCTCAGCAAAAATGACATCAGGACTGAAGAACGGATTTTAAAATTAAGATGTATTCGCGACTGGCACAGTCTTGTTCATCTTGAATGTAATCAGACAAAGACATGGTCGAACAGCAACAAATACGGATAACCTCGTTTAATTTGAAGAAAAGAATATCTGAAATGAGGTAGGACACAGTAAACAATAACTAACAAACAGGTGGGGAAACTTTTGCTCCCATGATGAAATGAATACATGCCCATAACTCCAAACACAATGCTGCTTACAACACCGAACTGCCTAGTGGAAATGACAACACAGAGCACACAGAGCAAGCAAGGAGACACCCACCACAGGTTGTTCCAAGCTTGCCCATACACACAGTGCGTACTGATAAGTGTTCTCCATTGTCTTCACTTTTTTTCTCTCACAGTTTTTCTATACACACACAAAAATGTAGTGTTTTGCCTGAGATGAGCGTAAATACACGTAAAATACAATATTTTTGTGTTTGATTTGTTCCCACTCTTTATGTTCATTCAGTTGGTTTGGATGTAAATCGCTGCTGCTTTTATTCTTATGGGCATGAATTTTAAGCCATAGTACAGAGGCTGATAGATTCTCAGAGAGAGAGGGGGAGGGGGAGGGAGGGGCTGAGTTGGAAAAGGTTATTCTCGTGCGGAAAAAAAAAATCAAATTTTGATCATCAGTAATGACATGATATGAACATTGATTACAGTTACAAGACGCACATATTGGTGATTTGGATTTTGTTTGATTGATGTCAATGTTATTCAAAACAATGCACTGGATATAACCAATAGGTGACGATAATGAATGATGATGATGATGATGATTACTACTCACCAACCATCTGACGGAAGAACTGTGAACCTCTAAAAAAAATCTTTTTTATGGAGTGTAAGTGC
>CM065720.1:26015666-26017539 GCA_033310375.1 Conus canariensis
AAACATAAAAGAAAACACTGAACTCAATCTCTGGAAAAACACATATGAAGTAATACAATGGTTCAAAAACCTCAATAAACAAGAAAATACAGTTTTTATAACATTTGACATAGTAGATTTCTACCCATCTATAGATGAAAAGCTACTAACTAAAGCTATAAAATTTGCCAACAAGTACACAGAAATATCAGGGTCAGAAATGGAAATCATTTTCCACACAAAGAAAACTTTACTGCACAATAAAAATGAAACCTGGATTAAGAACACAAGCAGGAATTCAACTTTCGATGTCACAATGGGATCATACGATGGTGCCGAGACTTGCGAGCTTGTCGGACTATTCATGTTATCCAATATTCAAAAAAAACTTGGAAAACAAACTGGACTGTACAGGGATGACGGCCTTGCCGCTCTGAATGACAACCCTAGAAATATTGAAAATAAGAAAAAAGAATTGTGTAAAATTTTCCACAACCAAAACTTAAAAATCACAATAGAAGCAAACAAAAAGATAGTGAACTATTTAGACATAACGTTAGACCTCAACCAACACACATATAAACCATACAAGAAACCAAATGACACGCCTGTTTATGTAAACATCAAAAGCAATCACCCACCCTCCATACTGAAAACAATACCCAAAAGCATAAATAAAAGACTATCCAATTTGTCATGTAACGAAACAGTATTCAACAACGCTACAGCTGAATACCAAGAGGCGTTACATACAAGTGGCTACAATTACAAACTAAGATACGATCCAGACAATGATACAAAAAGATGCAGAAAGAACAGGAAAAGGAATATCATATGGTACAATCCCCCATATGATGCAAGAGTTAAAACAAATGTAGGGAAAGAATTCTTTAAAATCTTGACATCATCTTTCCCAAAAGACCATAAATTATTTAAGATATTCAACAAAAACAACATCAAATTATCATATTCATGTATGCCGAACCTTAAAAATGCCATCGATTCAGCAAACAAAATGAAAAGCAGCACAGAAAAAAAGGAGGGTAACGAAAGGAAATCTTGTAACTGTACCAAAAAAGAACAGTGCCCCCTAAGCAACAAATGCCTTTATAACAACATTGTGTACCAAGCCACTGTAACATCAGAGAACGCAAAAGAAACATATGTAGGTATCACGGAAAACCAATTCAAAACTAGATATGCAAACCATAAACAATCATTCAACAAAGAAAGATACAAAAACCAAACAGAATTGAGTAAATACATTTGGAAACTTAAAGAAAAAAACATAGACTACAACATATCTTGGAAAATTTTAAAAAGAGCAGCATCATACAACAACATTTCAAAAAAATGCAATCTATGCCTAACAGAGAAATACATTATACTATGTAAACCACAGTTGGCAACTCTAAATGTTAGAACAGAAATGGTTAACAATTGCAGACACAGATGGAAGTTCCTATCAGCGAAAAAAACCAACACCTGAGAAACACATGTAGCACGGGAAAAAAACAACAGCAAACCAGCTAGCTATATATATACGTGGCACTGGCAACACAAGCTCATCACATCCTGACGACCGCACAGCGTGAAACAAATTTGTAGATGTTTTTAGAAGCTTGATTTTAACTTGCTTTTAATATAACAAATATATATATATATATATATATATCTTTCTCCCTCTCCCTCTCTCCCCCTTTCTGTCTCCCCTCGTCCTCGCGCCCACTTCCCCCCCCCCCCCCGCCCCCCCTCATCCCCCATAGCATGCAGAGGCAGGCAAAGTCCGTTTCCCAATCATTGAATGGAGCGCCCCGTAATCGTTCTCTGCTGTCAGTCGTGAAGAACCCGTAGAACAGATTAACGGTTATCATTCAGTGGGTTCTCAGTAGCT
>CM065720.1:26017639-26065139 GCA_033310375.1 Conus canariensis
TTCATCTGGCCTATAAAGGGAGAAATAGTGTCTTTTCATTTCCATGCCATCATGAACATATTTTACACTATGACTGTGTAGTTCGTCATTGCCTAGCATTTCACTTGGGCTGCAGATTTTGCAAGTTTGGGTTTGGCCCATCTTTTGATAGCTGTTCTGTTAGCTTCAGTCACAGCAGTTTGTATCTAGAGCAGCCGTCCAGAAAATGTGTTTCATCTTCGACCTAAGCACATGCTGAGCATTTTCTGTCTTCTCTTGTAGTGTTCATGTAGCTACCTTTTTCTGTTTGTAGATTATGAGCACTGACGCGAAGTTTGCTGAGATCACGTCTCTGTTCGAATCTTTTGACGTTTATCATGTGTATTTCTAGTAGTTTTCTGGCAGGATATTTGCATGGTGTGAACGTTAAACACATAGGCTTCAGATTTCTGCTGTGAGAGAACGTGAAGACAGTGCAGCTCGTGTGAATGGCTACAGCAGATAGTATGATGCTTCCTCTGTTTTCTTCTCGTACGCTTGAACTTATTGCATGGTATGTATAATAGGATAGGAAATTGTTTTAAGTTATCCAACTGAGGACTTCATGACAAGCAAGCAGTGTATGAATTCACTAGTTAGAAGTAATTTGCGTGTTGTAGAATCACCAGCAAGCAGTGTGTGAATTCACTAATTAGAAGTACCATTGCGTGTGTTGTAGATCACTGTATGAATTCACTAGTTAGAAGAACCATTGCGTGTGTTCTAGATTCACCAGCAAGCAGTGTGTGAATTCACTAGTTAGAAGAACCATTGCGTGTGTTGTAGATTCACCGGATAAATTCACTAGTTAGAAGAACCATTGCGTGTGTTGTACATTCACCGGATGAATTCACTAGTTAGAAGTACCATTGTGTGTTGTAGATTCACCGGATGAATTCACTAGTTAGAAGTACCATTGTGTGTTGCAGATTCGCCAGCAGAAGGCCAGCAAGATGTTGACCTGGACACCATGGAGAGAGTGACTGCACAGCTGTACGTTTCCTTTTCCGTATTTTATGTGTGTTTATGAGAAGGAGAGAGACAGACAGACAGACAGGCAGACATACAGACAGAGAGAGAAAGAGAGAGTGTATGTGTGTCTGTGTGTGTGTGGGGGGGGGGGGGGGGTGCGTGCGTGCGTGCGTGTGTGTGTGTGTGTGTGTGTGTATGTGTGTGTGTGTGTGTGTGTGTGTGTGTGTGTGTGTGTGTGCCTTTGCGTGTACTTGCACATGCGTGTGTGTTCGTGTGCGCGCCCTCGCACGCGCTTGTGTGTGTGTGTGTCTGTCTGTCTGTCTGTAAAATTTGCCGTACTGCGTGATTTCCCACATTCATCCCATTTAATGCTTGGTTTTTGTCTGTATTTTTTCAGGGAGTATTACTTCAGCGTGCAGAATCTTGTGAAGGATGTTTTCCTTCGCAAGTGCATGACTCTGGATGGCTGGGTACCGGTAAGCCTCGTTGCTGGCTTTCCGCGTATGAGGATGCTGCTCTATCAGCAGCCTGAGCGCGGCCACCCCATCGTTGTTGAGGTGAGAGCTTTTTTCTAACGTGCTCTTTGATCAAACTAGTAAGAGAAGAAAGTTGTTGAGGCGAGAGCGTCTTTGTTCTAACATGCTATTTGATCAAACTAGTGACAGAAGAAATTTCTTGTGGTGGGAGCTTTTTTCTAACGTGCTCTTTGATTAAGCTAGTGACAGAAAAAAAGCATATTTACCAAAACATGGATTGAAGTCTACTTCTTTGGTGCGAGAACTTGGTAAAGTAAGAAACGTTTAGTCGTCATAACTTGTTAATATAGTAACTGTTTTTGATAATGAACTGAAATGGCCAGAGTATGCAACAAGATACAAAAAGATGAGTGTACTTGATAGATGGATTGTGTAATAAAAGTATGAGTCCGTTAGTGTGTGTACACCCACAATGGAAAATAGATCAACATCTCCGATCATTCGCAGATCTTGTAAAAACTTCAAATTGTCTATAATTTCTGGTACGGGTGTTTATGGAATGAAAATGATATTACGTTTAGAGTATTAGTCAAACATATCAGGCTTTGTCATTTCAATTTGTACAAAAAATCTGCTAAAATTGACTTTTATTATGATTGTTTTCATGACAAAAAGAAATATTGTTTTTAGTACGCTTGTAAACTTACCATTTTAATCCTTAGGCATTCTTTAGTATGTATCTTGAAAGAAACATAACTTCTGTTTGGTGTGGAATATTGATAACTGAATCATGAAAATGGGTATACCTTGAACGAACACATTTTCTGTTGGTTAGCTATAATCATGAAAAATGATATTGCTGGTGGTACATATTTCTTTTTTGTAATGGAAATGAATGATGATAATCTGGAATATTGATAACTGTAATCATGAACAATGATATTGCTGGTTCATTTTTGTCATGTAAATGAATTATAATAGTCTGGAATATTTATATTTCTTTGTTGTAATGTTAAGGAATTACACCAATCGTTCTGCATTCATCGTTTTTCTCTCAAGTTGTGTCTGATATGAAATGACCGAGATGAAACGCTTGTGCTGGTGGGCGAGTAGACTTCTATTTACCAGCATAGCGAGGAGAAGAGAGTTACGGTTCCTTTTCTCGAGATGTTAGTTGTTTGCTTTGGGTTGTTATTGTTTTTTTTTCTGTTTTTCGTTAACATTTATAAGGTATGCAAGACGAAGAAACAGGCATAGTCGTTCACCTGCATGTGTTTATTTTTCCTCCTCAGGCCGCCGGCCGCGGTAAGGCGACGGAGGTCAGCCAGGACGGGCTGTTCCTCAGACCGGCCAAAAATCCTGGCTACTGGCCATGGCCAAGGCCAGGGCCGAGGCCACTCCGCCCAGAGGCCCCGGCATTTGTACCGGGCCAGCCATGGATGGGGTAATGAGGAAGGTGAGTCTGGCCAACATGACTGGGCTTTGGTTCCCTCTGTTTCCCGCTTCTCTGACGCTTGGATGCAGAATGATACTTGGTTCATTTTTTGTGATGTATATGAATTATAGTAGTCTGGAATATTTATATTTCTTTGTTGTAATGTTAAGGAATTATACAATAATCGTTAACGGGGTGAAAACAAGAATTGCAAAATAGATACACTGATATAAGACGTAACATTTTCTTTCGAAATGTTCGTAGTTTCAGTTCTTCATTCCTCGTTTTTCTCTCAAGTTGTGTCTGATATGAAATGACCGAGATGAAACGCTTGTGCTGGTGGGCGAGCAGACTTCTATTTACCAGCATAGCGAGGAGAAGAGAGTTACTGTTCCTTCCTCGAGATGCTAGTTGTTTGTATTTTTCTGTTTTCCTTTGACATTTATAAGATGTGAAGACGAAGAAAGCAGGCACAGTCGTTCACCTGCCTGTGTTTATTTCTCCTCCTCAGGCCGCCGGACTCAGTGAAGTCCTCCAGGACGGTCGGTGCATCAGACCTGCCAGAAATCCTAGCTATTGGCCATGGCCAAAACCACTCCGCCCAGAGGCCCCGGCATTTGTACCAGGCCAGTCATCAGGTATCAGGTATCAGGTATGGGCCCTAAGCCTCGCGGCTTATTATGGGCTCCCTCACTTGCTTCCAGTCGTTGGCAAATGTGGTCTATTTTGTGCACCAATGTGTGCTTGAAAAAAATTTGTCTATTTTGCCTTTGAAATCATCCAAGCTGGTGCTCAGGACTATATCATCACTAAGCCTATTCCAGTCTTGAAAGACTCTTCTAGAGAAATGATACTTTCTACAATTTTTTATTCCATTTAATTTTTTTAACTTAAAGGTGTGTCCACGTGTTCTGTTACCTTTATTAAAGGTCACTAATTCGTTTATGTCAATGTTGTCCTTTCCGTTGATAAGTCTGTACATCTGAATCAGGTCCCCTCTTCTTCTTCGGTAGCTTAGTGAAAACAAATTCAAATGTCTCAGTCTGTCTTCGTATGTTAAGTCCTTCATGTATGACACTAGTCTTGTCGCTCTTCTCTGTACTGCCTCTAGGGTTGTTATATGTTTCTTTAACCATGGTGCCCAGATTATTTGTGCATATTCCAGTATTGGTCTGACCAATGTTGCATATAATGTTCTAAACATATCCTCATCCATGTATGAAAAAGATCTTCTTATTAGTCCAATCATCATGTTTGCTTTTTGGGCAATGTTTTGTATATGGGTATCAAACTTTAAGTCCGAATTGAATGTCACACCGATGTCCTTTTCAGCATCAGTCTCTGTCACATCAACCAAGTCTCCTTTATTATCTCTCATATTATATATCACTTTTGGGTTTTTACTTCCCATATGTAATACCTTACATTTTTGTGCATTAAAACTCATTTGCCACTTTTTTTACCATTCCACAGCTTTTCCAAGATCCTCTTGTAGTTCAATACCTGGTTTACCAAATATCTTTGTGTCATCGGCAAAAATTTTACAGTAACTTTTAATACTGTCCAGCAGATCATTTATAAAAATGATAAACAGCAACGGACCTAAGATACTACCTTGAGGTATGCCGCTCCTCACCTTTGCCCAGTCCGAGTATGCCCCCTCAACCCTTACCCTTTGTTGTCTATCTGCTAAGAAATCCTTAATAAAATCAAGAAGTGGGCCACTGATTCCAGCTGCTTTTATTTTCATCATTAGCCTTTTATGTGGAACTTTATCAAAAGCCTTTTGAAAGTCAAGGTATAAAATATCTGTACTCTCTCCCATGTCCTCTCTACTGGATAAGATTTCTGTTACTTGTAGTAGTTGTGTTACGCACGATCTACCTTTTCTAAAGCCATGCTGGCAATCATTGAAGTAATTCTTCTCTTCCAAGAAAGAGTATACATGTTCCTTAACAAAGCTTTCTGCCACTTCACAAAGTACACATGTTAGACTGACGGGTCTATAGTTTCCCGGCTGGCTACGCTCCCCTTTTTTAAAGATACAAGTAATGTTTGCCTTCCTCCAGTCTTCTGGTACCTTTCCAGTACTAAAACATTTATTAAATAATATGCACAATGGGTGAGCTGATTTAATTTTCCCAATTTTTGTTTCACAGCTTCTGGTGTAACTAGAATCTCATTTAAATATTCCCCTACAATCACTTTTTCTACGTTAGGGACATTTGTGCAGTCCTCCTGTGTAAATACTCCACAGAAGAAATCATTTAGGATCTGGGCTTTCTCTAGGTCCGTTTCTGCATAACCATCCTTGGATCTCAGTTTGCCAATTCCATCCCTAACTCCTGTTTTTGAACGGACGTATTTCCAAAAAGCTTTTGGATTTTCTTTGCTTTCCTGTGCTATACGTTTCTCAAAATTACGTTTCGTCTTTCTGATTTCACTATTTGTTTTATTTCGAATTTCTATATATCTTCTCTTATCATACTCCTTTTGTGTTTTTAAGTATTTCTTATACGCTCTATTTTTGTTCTTAATTTTTATAAGCAGTTCTGTTGTCATCCATCCTGGTTTTCTGATATCATGAATTGTTGTTCTTTTTGGTACGAACTTTTCCACCCCTTCTAATATTTTTTCTTTTATTAGGCACCATGTTTCCTCGACCCCCTGGCTTTGAGTTTGCGACCAATCTATCTTTGCAAAGTGTTTTCGCATAGCATCATAATCCCCTTTGTTGTATATCACAGAATGAAGCACATTTTCCTCCCGTTTTCTTCCATTTATTGTAAAAGATAACACCTCATGGTCACTCTCTCCTAATGGTGGCAGGTGCGTAACATCTGATGTTAAGAATTTATCATTTACCAAGACCAGATCTGGATGGGTGGGTCTTTGCCCATTCCTATAGCGAGTGGGCCCCTCTACCTTCTGCATCAAATAACAGTTTTTCAGAGTTTCCACAAATGCAGTACTCATAGGATTACCACCTTCCCATGTTGTCCAATTTATATCAGAGAAATTGAAATCTCCAACGACACATTTTAGTTCCGCAGGGTGATTTGAGATTGCCTCTAGGAGAGAGTTTAAACATTTTGCATTTTCTAAATCTCTCTTTGATATATAATATACATACATAAAGCATAAATACCCTCGCTACCTGCCTGAGGAATCCACTGTAATCTCTTTAGTAGACAGACCCATTTATATTGCGTGTTCGTAGGCCTTTCGTTCACTGGATCTGGCACATCGGAAAAACCCGCTGCTGTTGTCTGTGCTCTTAGCGTCAAAGAGAGATGCACCACAATCCATAATTTTGTGGTGTTCTCACCACCAAGGGATCAAACAAGAATCCAACAGCATCCCCAAAGCAGCCAGCGAAGGGTAGTAAATGAAACAACAAAAGTGTAGAGCGGAAAAAAGTTGCTGAAAAACCAGAAACATTATACAAACAGTATCAAATGTAGGGGACAACCTTTGAGCCTATGTTGAGGATGCATGCACGGATGCAAGGGAGAAAAATATATGGAACGGTCTGAGTGGTCAGCTCTGCTGTTCAATAACCCAAGCATTGTCAGCGGCTAAGAATTGTGCAGAACAACCTTTACTTGGATCTTCTAAGTGATGCGATCTCCCACTGATTAACCAAACAATATGATCCTGAACAATTAAGTAGTGGTGGAAAACAAGTGCAGGCTAACAATTCTTCTGTCATTACATAAATGACCTGGCACAGATTTGAACCTTAAGAGAAAAAAAAAAAGGGGGGGGGGGGTTGAAGATGAAGAAAATATATCATAAATATGAAAACCCCTTCACTAGCTGCATGAGGGAACCATTGTAATCCCTCTTGAAGGCAGATTTGGAGGCAGATCTATTTGTTTTGTCTGCTCCTAGGCCTTTCCTCCGCTGGATCGGACTCGTCATAGTGAGGGCTGTAAGACCCATTATTTGATGAGATGGGGACAGAGTGGACAAAAGTACCATATTTTCTCTACGTGGTCTACATGCTTTATGCTTGCAGATTTTGATATGTTCCAAAGTAGCACAGCAATAGTTTCCGAGAAACAGACGGTTTAATTCACAAAGCGTGGCGACCGTGGACAAATTATTGGTTGTGGTCGTGTCTTTGATAACCAACATTAATCATATGAAAAAAGACTCTTCGAATAGATTCACTATTTTAAATGAGTCATCGAAGAACCCACTGGATTCAAGGGAAACGAAGATTTATAGTTTTGTATTTGTAATTTTGTATTTCGCATTTTGTACTTGTTTATTTGTTATAAAAAAAAGTTAATTTTATCTTTTACTTTGTTTCAGGGTTGACCTTTTTGTTGCTGAAATTGGCAGTTGGCAAGCTTGTTTGATTTGCCAGCAAACAACTAGTGAGAAGTTGAACTGCCCCTTGAAGGCCCATGGGAGTCAAGACAAATCGCAGCCATATAAAAACTTTCTGTATGTCGTCAGTGAATTTCGGGGACTGCACATGCTACCTGTGACTCTTCCCTGGACGAAAGCATCACAGCAGACGACCTGGTCAATAACCAGGCTCAGTGGCAGAGAACTTGTTATGGCAAGTTCAGCAAATGCAAGTTAGAACGAGCTAAAACAAAAAAGAGTTTGGAGAAGCACGACCATCTGGTGAAGGTGTGCAAGAAAAGTGACAGAAGGTTCGTCATTCAGTGACAAAGAACAATTGTATGTTTTGTTCAAAGTATGACGGCCAGCTCCATGAATTTATGACAATGGGTGCTGACCAGAACATCAGACGAATGGCAACTGACCTACAGGATACAGCAGTGCTATCAAGAATTGCTGATGGAGATGTAGTAGCTGTAGATGGCATGTACCGTTTGAACTGTCTCACTGAGTTCTGGAACCACCATCACACTTTCTTGAGGGTTCAAAGAAAACAAAAAGATTCTGATGGGTGTCAAACTGAAAAAAAGAAAAAAACAAGCTCGGGCTTTTATTGAGCTTACAAGCTACATAGAGACTTCAGTAGAAGATGGAACTTTCTGTTTCAAATTTTCTTAGTTGCGGCACATGTATGAAGCACGTCTATCTGCACTTGGAATTCAGAAAGAAGTCAACAAAGTGCGCTTCATAGAACAAATTCTCCACTTCTTTCCTAAAGCACAAGAACAAAATGATGGAAAAAAACGTGGCTTATTTTTGATCAAGGAATGAGGCAATGCTGATACAAGCTTCACTGATTATGAAGGCGATGTTTCCATTTGGCAAAAGCTGCCAAAATCATCAGAGGACATTTTCAAGTTGAAGGATTTCATTTTGATGCAACCTTTCCACCAATTGCCAGAAGACTCAATACCAACAACACTGAAAATGCTTGTCTCATGATGGTGAAAGGACCTACTTGAAAATAAGAAACTCAAGATCACAGACTACGCTTACAATATGTCAGACAGTAATCTTCAACTGCACAGAAACGGCTAAGAGTGGGGCAAAGCAGCGACATTCTTTGTCCTCTGAGCCCCCATTGCCATTGTGCATAGGGTTGAATGAACACACACTGACGCGGTCCAAAAAAGGTATCACTCGTTTGCATGACGTGGGCCTCAATGTCAGCTATTCCCGGATTCTTCAGCTTGAGAATGAGCTAGCCTCTGCAGTTGCCAGAAAGCACAAAGAGAAGGCTTTGTCTGTCCGTCTCAGCTTCGTACTGGACTATTCACCGCGGTGCAATGGATAATCTGGACCACAATCCTTCAAGCACCACAGCCAAAGGTTCCTTCACGGAACTGGGATAAGCCTCTTTCAGTCGCCCACTTCCTCCAACAAAGGACAGGAAAGAGGGGCCATCACTCTTCCTCCACAGCGTGAAGAAAAAGATTTCTCCTTGCCCGACAATTTCAGTGTTGTGCCAGCTGTATCCCTAAAAGAATCTGCAGCTGAAGTTCCAAAGAAGAACCTCAGTCAGACTGTCATGACAGATATGGAGGCAGCCATGGAGAAGGAGAAACTGTGGCTTAAAACAGCTCTGGATCTGATTGAGAAAGACAAGCTGGACAAGGGGGACTGCGTGGCTTGGTCAGCTTATCATGCATCTCAGCAAGATGAGTCATCTTTCAAGGAGAGAGCTCCTGCTCTGAACCAACCGATACCTTTCTTCTATGAAAAGGCAGCTACAGCTGCAATGGTCAAACACGGTAATTGCAATAGATGCTCCACTTTTGCTCTTGCCAAGTACGTCCAATAAAACAAATTTTGAAAGGAATTCAGATTAAATCCGCCAGTTAACAGGGACAAACAAATTACAAGACAAAACACGACGCGTTTCGACCTCTTAGGTCTTCTTCAGGCAAGATAAACAACATTCAGAACAATAAAAACGAAGAACGAGTGATCACTTATCTTCTCAAATTTGTCGCAAGATATGATAGATAGTTGTGTATAATGTGACTATTGACAAATGAAAACTCCATACTTTAATCAAGCGCATTGAACCATTTTGGCTGTGGTGGCATATTTACGCCACTCCTATGCTACAAAAACGTCACCATTTTAACAGATGAATCAGTCATGAAAGTACGGTTTACGAATCGACATACACCAATCGACATACACCAATCGACATACACCAATCGGTACCATCTTATCCCACCTTTCTGCTAGGGTTTTTTGTTATTTTGCTGGGTTTTGTTTGTTCGGGTTTTTTTTTTTTTTTTTTTTGTTGTTTTTTTTTTTTTTAGTTTTTTTGTTTTTTTTTTAATGGGGTCGCAGGTTTAAGCTGATACTGGTGTTTTGTTGATTGAATGTTTGGCAAAACACACACATGCACGCACGCACGCACGCAAGTACACACACACATACACACACACACACGCGCGCGCGTTTTAGATAGTTATTACATTGCACACACGTTTTAGATAGTCGTTGCCTTGCTATCTGGCCTCCTTTGGTCTTCCTTGTCGCCATTTTTTTCTCTGCTATGAGGACAGACTTTCTGGGAAGAACCAACTCGTAATATAATGATTACAAGTGCCGTAATCCGTCTCACATCACAGTTGTTTTTTTCCTTCTGATTTCGTCTATTCATACCTTGTGTCATCCTTGGTGTTTCGTTGTCATTTTGTCCTTTGCTTTTTTTTTTTCTTTTTTTTGAAGCACGATTTCAGGATGATGGCGGATTTAAGTGGATAGGATGACAGTTTTTTGTGCTCTGTCAACATCAAACCATGTAATACAGTTTCAATGAAGCTGAGGCAAGATATCTATATCTATATGTTTAATGAGTTCATTAAAATTTAAAGAGAAAAGAAAAAATTCTGTGGTGTATGTGTCTTTGCAGCGGCGAGAGAGAGAGAGAGAGAGAGAGAGAGAGAGAGAGAGAGAGAAAAGAGAGAGAAGAGACAGACAGGAGTCGATCACAGCAGAAACGCACAATGACAGCATGACACTCCACAGCACACACACACACACACACAAACACAAACACACACAACAAGAGGTGTGTGATGCATTGCATGCTGCATCACACACACACACACACACACACACACAACACACACACACACACACACACAACACACACTACGTGGCCACATCTCATCACACACACACACACACACACACACACACACACACACACACACACACACACACACACACACACACACACACCACACACACAACACACACACAGAGCGTGTGTGCAGTGCAATGCATGCGTGCATACACACACACACACACACACACACACACACACACACAACACACACACACACACACACACACACACACTCCCGACCCACACCACACACACACACTACACTCACACACGCTCCGCCGCATAACATAACATACCTCCGCGAGGCGCGCGCGATACACGCACACACACCACACACACACACCACACACACACACCAACGCGACGCCACACACACACACACACACACACACACACACACACACACACACACAACACACACACACACACACACAAGAGCGTGTGTGCATGCAATTCAGCTGCATCGCACACACACACACACACCACACACACACACACACACACACACACACACACCACCACACAACACACCAACACACACACAGCGCGCGCGACACACACACACACACACACAAACACACACACACGCGCGCGACTCGACGCACGACACACACCACACAACACACACACACCCACACACACACACACACACACACACCACCACCACACACACACACATCTTCGATCATCGCCCACACACACCACATAGCATCATACTGTCACAACACGTCGACACAGCACGACGACTGACAACACATACACACCAACGACCACAGCCACACACCCACACACACACACAAACACCACAAACATTTAAAAAAAATAAGTCCAAAACAGAGCTGTATGTCATCGAACAAACAATACACATCAAGAACAAAATCCAGCACACACCACCACACACACACATACACCACATCAACACAACACACACTCGCCCACACGCGACACCAAATGCAACACACACACACACCCACACCCACCACCACAACCTGTGGCTTAGCACACACACACACACAATCCACAAACACACTCGCGCGCACACACCGCTACAACAACACGCACACACACACACCACACCACACAAACTACACCAACAACACACCGACACGCCAATATAACAATCTTATTTGATTACCGTGCCCCACAAAACACTCTGTTTTCATATGGCAATAAAATCTATGTTCTTGTTCTTACAGCACTGCTCACACACCACACCACAACACACACACACACACACACACGTGATGCGCACACTGACAACATGCAGTAAAAAGCTACTGGCGGGAATCTATTAAAAAAAGAATGTTCCGAAACAGCTTAAGGCTATTATGGATGAAGATAACTATTTATCAAATGGGAAAGTGAAACAGTAATTATGCACAACAGAGAGAGAGAGAGAGAGAGAGAGAGAGGAGAGAAGAGAGAGAGAGACGAAGAAGAGAGAGAGACGCGCGCCAAACCGTTTTATTCCATACCCGTTCCTCTTCTCTGATCGAATCACATAACGTGATCTGTGTGACCGACAGCTGACAAAAAACAGAGAGAGAGGGGAGAGAGAGAGAATATAATTCGATCAAGGATGGAGATTTTATTTAGGCAGAGCCTATCCTTCCAATCTGTCCTTAGAGAGAGAGAGAGAGAGAGAGAGGAGAGAGACAAAGACTCGCGTGCGCGCATGTAAGCAAGTTGCTGCGGCATCAGTAAGGGGCTTCGACCATCCTCTCGTTCTAAACTGACCATGAATCCTTTTGACTTTGCACGAAGGTAAATTTACTTATTTGTGTGTGTAAATCAGAATTAGAAACTACAACTCAAACTCTTTTCCTTCTTTGATTGTTTTTTCTTCTAATGTCAAATGTTTACACATTTTCACACATGGTTGGCGTAGAACTATTTCATTGTACTTTGAAAATCTCTTTCATTTATGAAATGCAGGTTTCCTTTTAATCGGGTAGACAACATTTCTCCTCAGCAAGAAAAAGCAAATGAATAGATGGAATACAAGCAAAAAATAATAATAAAACACATACATTCACCTCAGCACTCAAACACACTAAAAGACGCACCGACATCAATTATAGGTGTGCGAGAGTAGTATTGTTTCATTTGTAATGCTGCATTCATTGTAAAGTACGATAAGTTTTAATAATAATAATAATAGTAATGTAAAAATCGAAATGAAGGCAAAGTAGAAACACTAGTGAACTATAATATAGTCATAGTTTCAAATCCTGAGATTTACCATTTTTATGTTAAAGCTTGTTTTCATTTTAAAATGATCAAAAACAAACCATTTCTGCAGGTGGGCGAGAGGCATTGTGTTTGTTTGCTTGTTTGTTTTTTAAACCATCAAAGAGAAGAGGGTTACAGTTCCTTCCTGGAGACATCATTTTTTTAACGTTTCATAAGTGACGAAAATGAAGAAACAGACAGATTGTCAGCTAATGTGTATTTCTGCTAGTTAGGCCGCGCTTCACACTGATTGCAGGGGAGGTCACGCAAGACCGCCAACAAAACGTTCTGGTTACTGGCCATGGCTAACACAGTGACTCCATGGAGAGGTTCGTGGATTCATTCCAGGCCAACGATGGCTCATGAAACGTAGGTGAGCCTGCCAAACATGACTGGACTTGTGTTCCATTCGTTTTTCAGTTCCCTGAGGCTCGGAGATGGCGGAATATTTCAATCGGGGTGTCAACAGGCCACCAAGCGCATCTTGCACAGTGCGCCTCCATTCAAATGGTTTCTACTGTGTTTGGAGTGTATACAGTAACCTTTCTTGTCGTAATTTAGAGGTTTGTTATATCTATACTCCCTGTAGTGTGCAAAGCTTCGGATTATTCCTTTCCATTTTTTTTTTGAACGAAGATACACTATTTACAAACATGGAAGTCGTATCAAAATGCACGGTAAATATATCATTAGCCACCACCAAAAATACGGCAACATTACTGGCACGTATTTCTTTTATATTGTAATGTAATCTTGACATACGATACGCGGTATGTTCATTTTGAAAAAAAAAAAAAAAAAAAGAAATGGAGGAGGGTGACATGTGAGCGCCTTTTTCAGTTGACACGGGAAGGGGGGGGGGGGGGGGGGGGGGGGGGGGGGGGGGGGGGAGTTAGGTGTTTGATGAGTCGTAAAAATATCAGAATGAATATGCTAGCACACCATACATTAGTACATGGGTTAAACCTAAACGCTTCGTATGAAACGTTAAAACATTAATGTCAAAATGCGAGTGTCCATCTGGAAATAACACAAAGACATTGCACGCCGAACATGAGTTTGTCTTTATTAAAAAATAAAATAAAAAAAATAAAAAAAACTTTTAAAAAGGAAGAAAAAAGACGTTGGGCAAAATATGAGGATGGAGGCATCACCTCTTTGAAAAAAAAAGGAAAGGAAACAAAAAGGAAAAAATAAAGAAAAAAAGGCAGGGAACAAATGGAGGTGAGAGCACCTCCCCTTCCCCCCTCCCCCCCCCCCCCCCCCCCAAAAAAAAGGAGAAAAAAATAGAAAGAAAGAAAGAAAGAAAACAAAGCAAACCTATTTAATAGTTTTTTTGTTTTGTTTTGTTTTCACAGCAACTGTTCAACCGTCCCTTTCTCCTGTAAATAATGTTCACCTTTTTCTTCTTTGCCTTTTTCTCTTGGTTACTTCTCACTGTTTTTAGTTTTACTTCTGTCTCGGTTTTGCTCTCTTCTCTTCTTCATTCCTTACTTTTCTCCCTATGAAGAAGGGCCTAGGGCTCGAAACGCCGGGAAATCAAATCTCACCTTCAGGACCAGCTACCACATTCAGGTCAGTTTGACCCTTTTTCCTCCTATTTGAAGTCCTGCAGTCAAGATTTCCTCTTCTTCAAACTTGATAACATTCCTTCAGCTGTAATCGACCTTCTAACAGCAAAAATGAATCAAACAACACTTCAACGAAGGGCAAAATACTCATCGTATCCGTGCCAGCTCTTCATCCAGCTATACAAGACACTAGCAAGGCCTATCCTCGAGTATGGACAAATTGTGTGGCACCCCCGACATAAAACACTCTGCAAAGAACTAGAGGATGTGCAGCGCCGAGCCACAAAGTTGATCTCCTCAATCAGAGAACTACCATACCCAGCAAGACTAGAGCGACTTGGCCTGCCCAGCCTGGAGCACCGACGTCTCAGAGGGGATATGATTGACACCTTCAAATATGTCCACAGAATCTACAAGACCGAAAAACCAAAGCTTGAAACTCCCGAGTATGTAGGTATCAGAGGAAATGTAATGAAACTGTCCACGCACCACACCCACTGCGATACCAGGAAACACTTCTTCAGCGGAAGAATCACCAAAACGTGGAACAGTCTCCCAGACGAAGTGGTCCTGGCACCTTCTGTAAACGCTTTCAAGAGTAGGTTGGATGCTTGCTGGAAGAAGAATCCCAACCAGTACGATCGGTCTTGCCAATAAGCCACGCATGCAAAGTTTTTAGTCTACTAGCCGTATAACCCACACGGATCGATGAACAGGACTTTATACTACAAGACATCAAACATCGTATAGTTAAGTTCATGTTCAAGTATCATGTAAACAAGACTTACGATTGTCTCCCTTGTGTTTTCGTTATTTACTCAGCCGTTAAAGAAGTTGTGAATAATTTGAAAAATAAAAAAAAACAACGTTTTCACCGAGCGAGTGATGATTTCCTCGTACCGTCGGTTCTTTTGTCTGTCTATTGGTAATTTTACCCAAAGGCTACGAAATAAAATTTAAAGAAACCTAATCAGTAAAAAAAAAAAAAAAAAAAAATTAAATGCGGTCGAAGGACGAATCCATGAAATGTGGTGTGGACTGGTGATATAGTGTGGATCCCCATCAAAGACAGCATCACGGATTTGTTTAGCATTATAAGGCAACATCCACCACTAGTGCACCGACTGTGGCAAGGCATGATGGGAAGCACGGGCTGCGGCCCAAGAAATGACACAGCACATTTGGGGGCAGTTGCGTGTTGTAGATACTGAATCACACATTACATTGTGGACAGAACTACGGTGCTGGCAAGGATCTATCTGTTGATTTTCGCAACAGATCCGCGGAGCAAATGCGTGATGCAAATAAGGATGTGACCATTGCATTGTGCGGTATTTGTTTCATCTGGGAATGGCCTACCCTGATCCATGAGTGAATTAACTAGGTCATCTAAACGTGGTTATATTTCCTATTATCGCCTCAAACAGGATTACCGTGATAACACACTCTGAATGGCTTGGGTCCTCTTTCTTCACTGCTTTGTCATAATCATCCCCTGTTATTTCCTGTCATCAGCAGCATACGTTTAGAGTTAGGGGCGTGTATTGATTTCAACATGGGAGCAAGAGTTACTTCACGTGTTTGTTATTCACTCTTTACTGTTACCTGCCTCATTTCAGATTTCCTTAGAAGAAACAAGTGTTCTTTAATATAGTGTGGCATCTGTAGTGAAACGTTTTGTTGAATATCTCTACTAGATTACTGCATTTATAGGCCTACTATAATTATTGTTTTCCCACCCATTTAGGGGTTTTAGAAAATAAAACACGTAAAGACCTGTATTTCAAAGTTCATACTTTTAATAGCCACAGTATTTTTGCTGGAGAACCACAAATGCAGTTCATTTTGAATGTTCCTGTACAAGGACCAAACCTGCAAATAGATATGTGTTTCAGATTTGTAAATATGTTTTGTATGGTGAGAAGGTATAGTAGTACATCTCATATGATTATCCACTCATTATGACATACATACAGTAAAATGACACGGTTAATGTGACATAGACACATTACAGCAGACTATGGTGACCTTGTGTAGAGAAATTATCTAGGAAATGTAATTTTGTAGTGTATCAAAGATATAAATACTTTTCGTATGTTTACTGAACGGTGTATGAATATAATTGTGTATACAGTGTTGATATTGACATACTGTTAAACCACCCCCATCCCCACCCCACCACGTGTCTCCCTGCATGTATGCTGGAAGCAAAACAACGGAAATGATAACTCCAAATGGGCATTGAAACAGAACACGGGAATTTAGGCGTGAAAACATTATACTTTTGTGGCTCTATGTTCTCCGAATCAACTTTGAAAACAATCAGTATCCAAAACAAATTCTAAACAGTTTAAGGACCGTTCGAATATGGAAGACAAACAGATTCCATCAAATTCTTCCGCTGTTTCCCCCCCCCCCCCCCCCCCCCCCCCCCATTACTTGTGTCTGTTCTGTTCAGAACATGAACTTTTCACATCGTGTGCGGGCTGAATGATGTGATATTGTGGAATTCGACCTCACCAAACAAACAATAAAAACAAAATCTCTTCACACAGCGTTGTATAGAAGACGCACACACACACACACACACACACACACACACACACACACACACACACACACACACACACACACACAACCGTTTCAGTTCTTGCATTTGATGTTACTATGGAATACACAAAACGTTGCTATCATGTTATGGAAGATATCTGGAAAAAAAAAAAGATTGTCCCGCTCAGTGGGAATATCTGACAACTGCAACAGATGAACGTGTTCAAGAACTTTTACGGAGTAGTAAAATGTTATACAAACTGTTCATACAGTGTTATGGAATACACAAGTGTTTCATCATATTCGTGTTATATGCAACGCACAACTAATTTATCATAATCGTGTTATAAGCAATACACAAATAATTTATAATAATCGTGTTATATGCAATGCATAAATAATTTATCATAATCGTGTTATATGCAATACACAAATAATTTATCATATTCGTGTTATATGCAATACACAAATAATTTATCATGTAGGTGTTATATGCAATACACAAGTAATTTATCATAATCGTGTTATATGCAATACACAAGTAATTTATCACATTCGTGTTATATGCAATACACAAGTGAAGATCTCACATTCCCGTAATATGCAACGTACAAGTACAGTCGATCTGTTCATGTTCATAGGATAGAAAATAAAATGTGGTGTGTGTGTGTGTGTGTGTGTGTGTGTGTGTGTGTGTGTGTGTGTGTGTGTGTGTTTTAACATACATCGAACACGATAACATTAAAAAAAAAAACCCTTGTATTTAGTTGAGCCAGTAGTTACTTCCAAGAAAGGAGTTTAAAACATGTATAATGACCGTGAATGTATCAATGATTTCTAACATTCTTTAAAATCGTCAGCAGACTGATATTTTTATATACGTTTACACAGTAAAAACAGTTCTCTCTCTCTCTCTCTCTCTCTCTCTCTCTCTCTCTCTCTCTCTCTCTCTCTCTCTCTCTCTCTCTCTCTCTCACACACACACACACACACACACACACACACACACACACACACACACATATGTGTGTATATATATATATATATATATATATATATATATATATATAATAAACTAATAAATTCCAAGGATAAGTACCGAGCACCATTCCAGCAACTTACAGAGCAGCTAGGTGTTGCAATGACTGCAAGAAATATTCAATTATAAACAAAGCTTGCTCTTATGTCTTAGATTGAAGAAATAGGGGGAGATAAGCATTCATATCTGCAGTGGTAGATCATTCTGCCAACTAACAGTATGTGCTTGAGTGGGTGAATGGGGAAAAATAAAATAAATGCTTCTCAAAATGAGCCTTTAGCAAGCTTATAGTCTCCAAGTGGGAGACGATCTCCAGTGGGGAGAAAACCCACTAACATATAACTCCTGGTCAGATACCGATATTTCGAAACAAACATACTATGGTATTGCACACCAGCCTTTTCTGGGATAGCATTCTTCTTAAAACCGAAAAGGCAGAGGAGTCAAATTACCACTTTCCGCGGTCACTGAGGAGAAACAATCAGGTTTCGAAATATCGGTATCTGACCAGGAGTTATATGTTAGTGGGTTTTCTCCCCACTGGAGATCGTCTCCCACTTGGAGACTATAAGCTTGCTAAAGGCTCATTTTGAGAAGCATTTATTTTATTTTTCCCCATTCACCCACTCAAGCACATACTGTTAGTTGGCAGAATGATCTACCACTGCAGATATGAATGCTTATCTCCCCCTATTTCTTCAATCTAAGACATAAGAGCAAGCTTTGTTTATAATTGAATATATATATATATATATATATATATATATATATATATATAAAAGACTTTTGTTACAGAGTGTAATTGTCTCAATTTTCTCATGGTGAAATTTTCAGATACAAACAGGTTGTGTGTGTCAATAGTGCAATTTTTTCTCTTACATTATTTCCAAATTCGCATGACAAGTGTCTGTATGTTCACCAGTAGCTGTTTTGACTGCTTTAGTGGTAATGATCTTTTACCAAGTAGACCACTCGAAGTGACTGGCTTCTGTCCATGTGCTTTTTTGGCAGGTGCAAAGTAGACACCTGTTGAACAAGACCAGGGTGAAAAGCGGATAGCTGACGCTTTCGTGAAGAAAAATATCCAATTGAAAATCCAAGTAAAGAAACAACTGATCAACCTTGGGTTTGTGTGTGTGTTCAACTGTTTCTTTATTTCAACCAACATATGCTGTCCAAAAGAAAAACACATACTGATGATGTCTGTCACAACCTTAAATTTTGCCTGAAGCCTTTTGAGGTTAAACAGGTTTCCATCTGTGCTGAATCTAATGTTGATGCCCACGTCTCCTTCTCTGAAGGCATCAAACAGCACTGCAGAGAACATGATGCTGAACAGAGTGGGTGCCAAAACACAGCCTTGCTTTACACCATTTGTGACAGGGAATGGGCTGGATGTCTCTGCATTGTCCTGGATACGGGCCTGCATGCCATCATGGAATTGCCGCACCACAGAGATGAGTTTCGGTGGGCATCCATATTTTGCCATGATGTTCCTCAGGCCCTGTGTGTTGACAGTATCGAAGGCCTTGGTCAGGTTGACATAGCTGGAGAACAGGTCAGCATTTTGTTCCTGACATTTTTCTTTTGAGCTGTCTAGCAACAAATGCCAAATTCATGGTCCCTCTGTCTTTTCTGAAGCCTCACTGGCTCTCCAGTAAAAGCTCTTGCTCAAGGTGTGTTATAAGGCGGTTCAGCAAAATCCTGGCAAGTATCTTGCCTGCTGTAGAAAGGACGGATTGGCGAGGTGGTTGTCACAAGCCTGGATGTTCCCTTTGTGCTTGTACAAATGAAATATAGACGCATCTTTGAACTCCTGAGGGATCGTCTCCTGTTGCCACATCAGGAGAAACAAGTGAAGCTTTTCAGTCAGAGCTGTGCCACCTTCTTTGTAGACAAAAAAAAGAGAGAGAAATCAGTCTCCTATCGAACAAAAAAGAACACTACCGTCAAAATGCATACCTGTCAGTGTTGTACTGGATTGCAATCACCTTATGTTTTCAGGTATGCCATTGGAATCATGGTAGTAATTATGTGGTAACCATGGTAAAGTCATAGTGGTAACTACGTGGTAACCTGTGTTAAAGTCATAATGGTTAGTATGAGTAACCGATGTTAAAGTCATGGTGGTAACTATGTGGTAACCTGTGTTAAGATCATGGTGGTAACAACGTGGTAACCTGTGTTAAAGTCATGTTGGTAACTATGTGTTAAACTACGTTAATGTCATGGTGATAACTATGTGGTAACCTGTGTTAAAGTCATAATGGTTAGTATGTGGTAACCGGTGTTAAAGTCACGGTGGTAACTATGTGGTAACCTGTGTTAAATTCATGGTTGTAACAACGTGGTAACCTGTGTTAAAGTCATGATGGTAACCTGTGTTAAAGTCATGGTGGTAACTATGTGGTAAACTGTGTTAATGTCATGGTGATAACTATGTGGTAACCTGTGTTAAAGTCATGGTGGACACTACGTGGTAACCTGTGTTCAGGTCGCGGCGCGCGCGCGCGCGCGCGCGTGTGTGTGTGTGTGTGTGTGTGTGTGTTTCTGTTGTGTGTATATATGTGAGTGTGTGTGTGTGCCCCAAGGTCCTGGCTGAATATGGGTAAGTCAATGTGTGTGTGTGTGTGTGTGTGTGTGTGTTGTTTTGTGTTGTTTTGTGTTGTGTGTGTGTGTGTGTGCGCGCGCGCGCGCGAGTGTGTGTGTGTTGTGTTGTGTTGTGTTGTGTGTGTGCGTGTGTGTGTGCGCGCGCGCGAGAGAGAGAGAGAGAGGAGAGAGAGAGAGAGAGAGAGAGAGTGTGTGTGTGTGTGTGTGTGTGTGTGTGTGTGAGTGCGCGCGCGCGTTTGTGTGTGTGTGTGTGTGTGTGTGTGTGTGTGTGCTCAGTTTAGTTCATACTTTGATTACTTATATTCGGGCCTTTTCAATGAAACGTTTCCGTACAAGCATACAACGGCTGTCAAATATTCTTTTTAATTCTCACTTTTGCAACAAAAATCAACAGCGGCAGCAGCATAATGGTAATGTTGTAGTTCAAACATACCGTAAAATGCGTGTATCTCAAATAAAACAACGTAGGAAAAAGTAAGTATGTCCCACACGCTTTCGTGCTAAACGTCCACATGCGTGCGCACGAAAATAGTGTTAAGCAATGTTTTCTGTCGTCCACTGACAAAGAGAGAGAGAGAGAGAGAGAGAGAGAGAGAGAGAGAAGAAGAAGAAGAAGAAGAAGGACTCAAAGTAAATTTCTAATCAGAGAAATAAAAAGCAGACATGTAACACAACAGTATTCCTTTCATCTATTAACCGTGTAATTCATTCATGTCAGGGATAGAAAAATTGGGAATGTATTTCGCGTCACGTCCTGACTGTGAAACACCCTACAACTTCCGGTAGGATTCGTCATTTCTTTTACGTTTCCTGTTTGTGATACAACATTTGAAAATGATGCCAAGCTATTACTGCTATCTCTACTACTACTACTAATGCAATAAATGATCATCATCGTCTTCTTCTTCTCAATGTTATTGTAAATAATGACAAATCAGTTTAGAATTAACTTTGCGAGTTCGATTTCTTTCTTTATTTTTTTTTCCTTGAGAGTACGAGCCACGTGATCAAGCCCAGTCCAGCCGTGGACCAGTGGCCAGCCCCCATTCCGAGCTAGTGACTGACAGGGTCCAGCCAAGATGAACTTTGACCCTGGCACCTGGCCACTCTGCCCAGCCATACTGTCCACGTGGACTATCTGACCCACAGCAGGACTGCATTGGAGAGGTCGAACAACGGCCCGCCCCCTGCAGGACTGCATTCAAGAGGTCGAACAACGGATGTAACTTGAATCGGATGTAGCTTGATGTCTTCTTTGTGAGCATTTCAGTTACAGGATTACAGTTTTATTTGTGTGTATTTTATTTCCAGAAATACAATATTAAAGGTCTGAACATTCAAGTAGTGGGGGAAAACATGTGCAGGCCAACAAATCATCCGTCATTATAGTGGTAACTTGGGCAAACATTTGAACTTTAACAACAACAACAACAACAACAACAAAAAGGGGGGGGGGGGGGATCGTAGATAAAAGAGAGTTGGGGGGGGGTGTAGATAAAGAACATGGGTTAATAAAATCAAGAAGATGTATTATGTATATGAAAACCCTTCACTAGCTGCGTGAAGGAACCATTGTAAGCTTTCTCGAAGGCAGATCTATGTATATTGCCTGTTCCTAGGCCTTTCGTCCACTGGTTCAGACTCATCAGGGAGACACGGCTTATTATCCTTGTGTTCTTGGCGTCAAATAGAGACACACCACAGTCCATAATTCTGTGGTGTTCTCACCACCAAGGGTTCGAAAAAAAAAAAAAAAAGTCAGGCACAAGAAAGGGGAAACAAACTTTTAAAAAAAGTTTTATCCCCATGACCATCCAACTTTTACACAAATGACTCTTTTTTACATGCGACGATTGAGAACTTGAACTGTGTGTGTGTGTGGTGTGTGTGTGTGTGTGTGTGTGTGAGTGTGTGTGTGTGTGTGTGTTGGTGCAAAGTGTTGTATTAAAATGCATAACATAAAATGACATAAATCGAATGATATTATATTGGATATGCAATTTGTACTTTAAAAAAAATTGATTGTTATGTTGTTAAAATCAAAAGACGTTGCTACATTGAATTTCACGTTTTGTGATAATAAAGTTGTTTGAATTACCCACACTTGTTTCCGTCCAGTTACTGTTCAGTGTATATATTGCTTTGCGAGACCAGTTGCAAGCTACGAGGTCTGTTTTAGTCTTGGTATCAAAAGAATTTCTTCACATACACTTACAGGTGCGCGCACACCTACCCACGTGTGTGCACACGCACTCTCAAGCACACACATATACACACAAATGTTCAAGCACATATAACAGAGAGAAAGACAGACAGACTTACACACAGACAGACAGAGGAGGTGCAGGGATAGTGGGTTACAGAAAAACACGGCTACAATGAATGTACGTTTCAATCAGTGACTTTATTGAAACCTGGCAGGCATGGCACAAGGTATACACAGTGATTTAGATATGACCAATGAATACAATTGTATGGAAGTGTACACACTCTTCACTATTACAATACTGTGTATATACCTCTACAGCAATGGACGGCCACTTCTGAAGAAACACGCAAAACATTAACAATGATACAAACACTTTCTCAATGATTCGAGTGAACAAACTATGATGATCATTTTGTTGATCAAGGAATGTTAACCTAGAATGCAAAAGTGTCATTTTTTTCCTGAACGCACGTTTAAAAGCTATAGATTTTAACTTCTCAGACGAGAAAAACAAATGAAACATGGAAAAGATCTTTCAGAACAACTGGCCGCTGTGGCAATGTGAGTAGCGTCGCAGACTCCCATCTGGGAGGTCGTGGGTTTGACTCCCATCAGAACCATTTATTTGTGGGATTTTTTTTAACCCAGCCGGCTCCTGAGTTTGCTACAGGCTCAATTGAGAAGACTGGAACCACACAGTCATGTTTCATCTATTCAATGGATACATCTTCTACATTCTATGTCTATGCTCATGGTTTGGTTCTTTCAGGGTCACCGAAATCAGGAAATATGTGGGGACTGTCATAAAAAAGCGTTGGACAGATGTGGTGGCGCCCTCTGGAGGGACAGCTCCATCATGCTGGCTCCACGACTAAGCAAGTACTGTCATCAGTAGAGGCTTAGTTGGTGGTGTCCTGCGCATGTTGGATCAGAAAAGACACAACTGAACACCACCGAAGTGAATCGGCAGCAGTGCAGTGTCTCCTTTGGCGGGTTGTTTCATGATGATCTGACACCGACTGCTCCCCGTGGATTGCTAATGCAGGCGTTGTGGCGGGATGAGCCACGCTGTGGCTTTGGATGGGAGGCCAGAATGAGCAGCATGGGTGCAATGTGTTCTTTCTGGAAAATGGAGTTTTAGTTGTAAAAAATTCTAAATGGTAAATCCACAATCAAGAATGACAAAAATTATGAAAGGCTGAAACATATGTGAATTAAGAATCTCCATTTCAGTTTCAAAATAGCCATATTTACCACTCCGGGTCCCAAGCCGAAAAGTGCTATAAATTAAGGAAACAAACTTTCAGCATTCCTGTCTGTTCCGTTTCTCACATGGTACTATCCTCAAAGTGCGCAAATGCATTTGCTCTAATCTTACAGAAGCTGCAGTCAAGTCCTGATCACAGGTGACATGCATGACATGCAGGGTGCTGGCTTGCCCAGTGGTGACAAGATTCTGCTCACATAGCAGTGAGACAAGTCCCAGGTTCAAACCCAGGAATCTTTTCTGAATTGTCTTCTGAAGCTGGCAGTGTGGGGCGACAGTCTTTCAGAAGACCAAGCTCTTGTGTGCAGCATGTATGCTCCTGTTATGAGCGAGAGAACCCATTGCTACGAAGATGTTGTCCAATGCTAAAAAGATTTTCCTTTCACAGGCAGACCAATATACTTATATACAGAAAAACTGAGGATCAAAACTTTAAAATGCACTCTGTGGCTGAGAGGCTTTTTTTCTCTTTTGTTTTTTTTTTTTCCAGAAATGTCAGAAGATCGGACAGAAATATCTAGAAAAGCCAATAATTATACGACCAGGAAGAAAACCATGGTGGATAGCAAATTATTAAGAAATACAACCATTCACAAGTAAAAATAGTATCTATTTTATGGGCTGCAGCTTTTAAACGTTACGAATACACGTGACAGACATATGCAAAATATACTTATGTCTGAAACCACAGAGAGTTTATACATAACAACTCGGTACACTTTTGTTAACAATCCATACATTACACACTTACAAAACACCCTCACACCAGAGTGAACACCACAGTGCAAAAACCAACGTGCTTTCTTTTCAACGGACACATAAAACAACGTTATCATTGTAACACCACTTCTCTACTCTTTCACTCATGAATGCCTGGGCCGATTTGAGTCTTAATGCACTTCTGCTTCCGCTGATGTTAAATGCTGGACTTGACCCAGTGATCCCAGTACAATTTAATGGTGAACATGTTCTTTCATGGGATGCCATTTTCTCACTGACTGCTTGATTTGTTTACTTTTAATACATTTTGGTTTAGTGATAACAGCTGTAAACAAGACTAAGGTGAGGTAAACTAGGTCCTGAATTTGGATTCCTAATCACCCTTTATGGAGTATTATATGATATACAAAAAAAAAAGGAAAAAAAAAGAAAAGAAAAGAAAAAAGAAATAAACATTCAGACTTCACAAGTTATAAAGAAGTACTGCTACTTCTTATGTACGCTATATGCAAAAAAAAAAAAAAAAAAAAAAAAAAAAGGGGGTGCTACCTTGCTGTTTGTATCCAGCCGGTTATGCTCACTATGTAGCAGTCAACAGAACCAGGGCATGATGCCTCGAGGCCAATATCTAATCAGCCTAATAATACTGTATGAACAAGAACTGCAGGTGGAACACGTATCAATGAACGGACATTATTTCCTCCATCTGCTTTATAAACACACAAACACATCACATGACAGAGGTCATAGGTCAGATATTCTGGCTACGAGTCAGTGTCAGACCACCTGAGAAAAGATTCTGTGATGGGATTGAAAGCTAGCAATAGTTCAACATCTGGACCTCAGCTAGTCTACACAGCTTCTTTTGCATGTATCAAATCTTTTTCATATTATCTTCACTCCCTGTCAACAAATTCTGATTTACAAATGTATGTACAATTTGCAAAATACGCCTGAATTGCCTTAAGGAAAAATCAGTTAAAAAGGTTTTGTTTTCTTACTTTTCTGATTCTTCTTAAAATGTACTAATATGAAATTTACTTCAAATATTTGTCTCTACACAAATCAATCAAAAACAAATATTTATTGAAAAGAAAGTGTGATAGTTGTTTTATCATTTAGAATATACCAACAAAATTGTAGGTACAAAGGAACATAACATGTAAATTTAATAATGTGTCTGACTGTTCACTAGGATTAAATCTGCCTGTGTAAAGATTGTAATACATGACTCTTTATGCAGTCCAGTCTGATAGATTCAGGATTCTTCTTTACAATGACTGAAAAATATAACTTAATATACAATGACCTTTTACCATGTTACCATGTTTTTTCTCTTCAAGCTTTACTCTGTAGAGTATGCTATCATAGATGACTAGTTCTACTCAGTTCTTCTCTTAATCTCTCTATATTATTTGTTTTTACACACACACACACACACACACACACACACACACACTCACACACATACAGACACAACAAACACAATCCAAAATAAATGAAGAAACAAGCCAAAAACTGAAACAAGAAAGCAAAGAAATAAAACAGAAACACACAAATGTCATGAAAAAAAAAAAAAAAAAAAAAACTTGCAATTCATCACTATAGAGAGTTTTAAATATTATCAAATCAAACTTGATGAATTCATTGTCTCACTTGACAAAATTCCCCCTGAAGTTCCCAGCCCAGTGTGTACACTCTCTGAATTTAGCTGAATGTGTTATTGGCACAAACGACACATATATGTTAAGCAGCCACACAGAAATGGACACAATGGAAAAGAATTTTTTTTTTAAAAAGAAAAGAAAAACTAATAGCTTGCCCTGTAGCACTTTGTAAGCAAGGAGAGCAAACTAATACAACGAGCCAAAACTACCCGTGGATGGAACATCCCAGGCCAAGAAGACTTCCTATGGATGAAATAATCAAAGAAAAGACTACCAAACCCCCACTAAGTCTATCTGTGGACAAATTATTCTTGCCGAAGACTATCATTTCCCAAACTTAAGGCTATCCATCAATGAAGCGTCCTACACTTTGAGACTGTCTAAGAATGCAATATACCAAACTCTGACCAACTCTCAATGTTGAGACTGTCTAAGAATGCAATATACCAAACTCTGACCAACTCTTCATGTTGAGACTGTCTAAGAATGCAATATACCAAACTCTGACCAACTCTCAATGAAACATTCTAAGCCACAGGAAAGTAGGGACGAAATTTTTTTAGATAAACTATCTATGGATGAAACTTCCCTAGTAATGACTATCGACTGAGGAAACATCCCAAACTAGGACTAGCTATTCAGGAAACATCCCAAACCAAGACTAGCTATTCTGGAAACATCCAGAATGAAGACTAGCTAATCAGGAAACATTCATAACCAAGACTGTCTGTTGATGAAATATCCCAGGCAAAGACTATTTGTTGATGAAATATCCTGTGCATTTGGCTGTAACAGTTCTGAAAGATTACCTAAAAATCTAATCATCATGATATATTTGACCATGAAATCAAAGTTCATAGTCTAAAAATCAATAAGAAATCTATTCTTCTTACGAGCATGCTATACGCTAGAGTTTATGTTCAAGATTGTAGTCTTTCCAGAACCTTTCTGACATTACATCAAACTGACCCAAGTCATGATTATATTTCTAGTCATATATGCTATTGAGACATCACTATTCCTGCTTGATGGGTGATATTCATGCGCTCACATATTCATGAGCATTTTATATTGAACAGAGAAAATGCTAAAATATGAAGAAAAAAAAAAGCAGAACTCCAGACAAAGCCTAAAATCAATGGACAAACAACAGACCAGGAAAGTCATACTCATGCCCATTACAGATCGCATGGATTTTTTCCCCTTTAAGTTTCTTCAGTTCTTCTTTTTCTTATCTTAGATTTTGAGTCTTGTTTTTCATCTTACCTCTCTCATTGTTTTGTTGCTGTTCATATTCTAAATTCCTCTCAAAGTTGAGGATCTAGAATGCAAACTTTGATGGAAAATTCAACAGATCAGTGGTTGGCTAATTGTGAATGACAAGGGTTGAAAATGGTTTTCCCCCCTTTAAAAAACAAAACAAACAGACAACAACAACAAAAACAATACTGTTTTCCCCCCTCGGATTATGTTATTAGAGTGTGGTTGTACTCTGACAACAGTAACCAGTTTAGCTGTCATGAACATAAGTAAAGAAAGGCACAGTGTCCGTCACTGCACGGCAATGTTTTGTGTTGTGCTGATCTGTATTATATTTCATTGTGTAGTATCTGGATTTTCGTGGGGTTTTTTTTTAACATCAGTTTGGCAGATTAGGACATTGTTTAGTGTATCCCCCCCCCCCCCCCCCCCCTGTACTCTTTCTGCACTAGGCAAATAATAGTACTCATTTAATCTAAAAATCATTGTTAAAATATTTTCTTTCTCCAATGTCCTATTTTTGAGGGAAAAAAGAATCTTATCAATTGAAAAATCAACTGTTGGTCAGTTTCTAACATCTTTTAGCAGCATACCAAAAGTACCCTCTTAAGCAGACAATTTCTCACATTCCTTAAATCTAAAAAAAACAATTCTTAATTAACAATTTACAATCATTCTGAATCTTAAAAGGCAGACAGGAATTACAGACACAAATATGTGAACAATATGTTACATGTACTGATCACAGGAACAATACTCAGAGGGCTACACATCAATGACTGGATACAAGGGGAAATAATTAGATTAAAAGTAAATGCAGCCATCATCACTCAAAGATACGGTAAGCGTAAGAAAATAAAGGCTATTTATCCACACTGGACTGTATGAAATACATTGATATTTATTGATATCATGGAACGATAAAGTATGAAATGTATGAAAAGTTTTAATATAATCACAGCCATAGTAAAATATGTACCTATGTACATGCACACACACACACACACACACAACACACACACATAGTCACAGATAAGCAGTGGAAAAAATCAAGTCTTGACATGCAATTCATCCATCATTATGACAACGATGAATTAAAGACTGCTATGTTTTGCTTTTTCAAGTCCGAAAAAATCAAGTCTTGACATGCAATTCATCCATCATTATGACAACGATGAATTAAAGACTGCTGTTTTGCTTTTTCAAGTCCTCGTTGTATAGAACAATTTTTTCACTCATGCATAAAAACATGCTCACAAACACAGAAGCATCCCCCCCCCAAAAAAAAAGATAAAGATGGACCAAAAAAAAATTCAACACACACACACACACACACACACACACACCACACTAAGCCCTAAGAAACAGAAAAATTGAGAGAGACAGACAGACACAGAGAGAGGGGAAGAGACATAGAACAGAGGGAGAAAAAAATGGCAGAGGGAGAGAAGAGAGCACTCAATCAATCTGAAAACCGTATTCAAATGGAAACATACAAAAAATGATTGTGTTTAAGCCCTTTTCAACAATCATACACAGACACAGACACACATATTAATTTAATGAGTGAATGAATTGATTATCACTGTTATTATTAAGATACACACCCATGAGTATTAACCTGCAGCTGTCAAACTAATTTTAGCGCATTTTCTCAGGTAATATCCTGAACAAGTTCATAACAACAAGGACATTCACATACATATACACAAAATTTGCACTCTTGCTAATGTTAACACATGATTTTTAGAGTGCATTTACAGTGTATTTGTTTCCTACTTCCTATCACACCACACAGTACTACTTATTTACACTAATCTACAGATTACTCTATGTTTACCCAGCACACAGCAGGGCTGGGTATCACTTTTCAGCCTTCTCTGGCTCATGAAAATTGATTCAAAACCATTTAAACTCATTCCCTTCAAACTGTAAAGGGCTGTAACCATGCTTGATGTCTGTGAACACATTACTTTTTATAGGATCTCTTGCATGAAATGCCGCAAACCCCCCCCCCCCTCCCCCCACCCCCTCCAAAAAAAAAAAAAAAATGCCAATTCAAAGCATGAGCATTAAAAACCATTTCCTGAACTTTCTTCCGTCGACAAACAAACTCATAAACAGACAAATCATCAAAATGTACTGGGCTGTCTATATAATCGATACCTATAAGTGCTCAAATTTTGAATTTTATGAGCCTAAAACATGAAACTGAAGGATTAAAACTGTTTGACATTCACTCAGACGTTTTACCAATTCCTGTGAGGCAGTTAACAGAGCTATTGTTGGACAGATCACTGATAGCAGTTTGCCTGGTAGCCATAGGGTTCATACTGTATATCTCCATCATCGTAACCGACTTCCCGTGTGAAATGTGAGCAGCTCTCCTGGTTAGAAGAGTCTCACAATGGTATGGCTCAACCCTCTTTTTTTTCTGTTTTCTTTTTAGTTTTCATGTATGATTACCTGTCAAAGTGGAGCGTCTTTTGACTTTTGCCACAGAAGACTAATTGTTCTGGTTACTCTGACTATGTTGGGAGCATGCTGCACAAAGAAACTCCCGTTTATCCTCTCATCTTTACTATTAATATCAAATAAAGGGGGGAAAAAAGGGACTGTTTTGAAGTGTGGGGTGATGGTGTATAAGAGGATGGAGATATTCAAGCACATGTTGGTGTGGAGTTTTAGGTTTCAGAGGGCTAATGATGAGCCATGAGAGGTAAGGGAGCCTGGGTAATGCTAACGTCCACAGTGATGGTTTCAGAGTGGGGCAGCTGCAGACAGAAATTGAAACAACAACAAAGTCTGAATTGTTGTGCTGCCAAATGAGAGAACAAACAAACTACAAAACCAACACAACGTCCAAGTTCAAGCAGATAACTGACTGCCTGTTCGTCCTTCGTTTTCATTGTCTTAAAGTTATTCATCTTGCCTGATGAAGACTGGATAGGTTGAAATGTGTTGCGTTTGTTTTGTGATTTGTTTCTTCTCTCGTTTGGCGGCACAGCAATTCTGCGTTTGTTCTTGATCCACAATACTGACTTTTTTCTTCAAAATGGCAGAATTTTGGTTGGATGAGCAATGCAACACGAGGGGAAAGGGAGGGGGTTGGAAGACAGAGCGTGTGCGTGTGTGTGTGTGTGTGTGTGTGTGTGTGTACGCTGCATTTGTAAAGGATATGATTTCATATCTATTGATCTGAAGTCTAGCATATTCATTAAAAAAATGAAAGGGTCTACCAAAGTATATAAGAGTTAGCAATCAAACACATACAATCATCAACTACATATCAAACACAAACCTAGAAAATCAATGATAAAACTTCACAGTATCTTAAAAGGACAAATCACGATACACCAAATAATGTAAAAAAAAAAAAAAAAAGAAAGAAACAGAGAAAACTGAATCTATAAAAAAAAAAAAAGAAGACCACAAACCTATCACAGAAGTAGACTCGTTACCTCCTTGTCTGCTACATGTCTGCTATGTTGCAGTTTTTGTATCCTCAGAAGCCCCTATCTGCATCTTTTTCACGCTTTTTTTGTTAAATGATTTCTGAACAAATGTTGGAAGTGTTCCAGCATGCTTCCATTAGCTCACAGATTCATTAGCATCAAACTGGCAAGACCAATGAGACTCCATTCAAGCTCACTGGAATCCTGCTGGCATTTGAGCCCCCTTCCCCCCCCCCCCCCCCCCCCCCCTCCCCTTCACCTCTTCTGGTTCACTGCCAAACATCGGCTATGAGTCAGTAGCTGTGTGATCTAGATCCTGTAATGTTCACATGCTCAAATTTGGGGTTTCTAACATATTTTGCTGCGTGGTATGTCTACTGACAGTTGACTGATGCCTTCAGAGGACATTAGTCTTGAACTGCAGTATGAGAACAGGACCTGAAGTGTCATCCTCTTTGGGAGAGTGGCTCAAGCGTTTCATTCACTCACTGGCTTTGCCGATGTCAAAACAATGAAAGGGCATCGCTTTTTGCAAGGCTATTCTTACAGCAGAAAGGTCAAACAAAAATTCCATTCTTGCTCCGGCATTTAGGAAATGAAAAGGCCTATAACTCCACGGCAGTCAAGGGATTGACAAGTAAATACTGTTTTACAGCGGAATGCATACAATTCCATCTGCCTTCCTTTGTGTACTTGGATCAGTGATATGTCCATTAACAATCTTACCTCATTAACAATAATCACAGCAACATGTTTTTTGATGGGCGTAATAACAGATAACAAAAACAACAGCAATAACAGTACAAGTTCATCAGACCACAGAACCATCCATCCAGCGTACATTCACAAATGACATCGGCAATGTCAGACACACACGTCACCACAGTCAGCTTTTTGTTGTTTACAACCAACTCAACAAAAGGGGAGACAAATCAGGGTCGAAATCAATTCCATATATTATGTATATATTCAAGAAAAAAAAAAAGAGCGACAACAAACCACTCCACTGAATCATGACAAGAATGACTAAAACAGAATCTATCGCCAATAACATTTTACAGCGTCAGAAAAACATTATTCTCATTTAAAAAGTCAAAAACCGCATCTGGTTGAACATTTCTGAACAAGGCCTTCACGGAGTGTGCGGTACAAAGCTTTCGTCTGATGTATATAAGCCCTGGAATTCTTTTAGAACATTTTTTAGAGAACAGCTCATCACATGGCATGAACCCTGGAGTATTCCCATTGTGAGTAAAAGAAGTGGTCTGTGTGGAAGCATTAGATATTTCTTCTTTGTAGCCACCAGTGGTAGATGGTGAAAACTCTTTTTAAAAGATTTGCATGAATCTGAAAACGTTCAATGTCTCTTTGTATGCCCACCTAGGATTATGCAATGTAAACACACACACACACACGGTCACACGCGCACACACGCACACACCCTTCTTCATCTTAAGTAAGTACATCATTTTCAGGTGTGTGAATTACCCACTCTGCATCTCAACCATACATTCATTCAACAACAAAAATGGAGTAACACAAACATAAACACATACAAATATGAAGGCACCTAGACTAACTCTCTCTCTCACTATCGGTTGCCAAATGTGCAACTCTCGTTTTTATACCCCTTAAAACATGCATATGATCAGTTTTCAACACACACACACACACACACACACACACTGAGTTGAGTGGTTGCAGAAAGGAGAAGACTTTCACCAAGAAAGCCAGAAAACTCCAAGTCTGCTGCTCAAGTTTTGCATGGTGTGGTCTGAATTCTAGTCCCACAGACTGGGTGATATATTTGAGGTACCATGTGCAGCAGCAGCATGTGCACGTAAAAGAACCCACCACAACAAGACAGTTGTCCCTGGCAACATTCTTGCAGGACACTCCTCTCTGAGAGGTAAACGAGAGCAATCCCAGACAAAAAAAAAAAAGCCTTACTGCAGTGACACGCTCTCCTAGAAGATCAGCCTATATTTCACATGGAAAATCTGCTGTGACTATGAAGTTGTACAGTACTATATGAGTGGAAAATGAGCATGTCCAGAGGGTCATGGGTTCGAATCCCAGCCATGGCTCGTCCCAAGATGGGGGAAAAAAAAAAAAGGGGGCAGCAGAGGGACATCCGGAGTCATGAACCGGGTGTGGCCCAACCCCCCTAGAGTGTCAGGAGATAAGGGCCGAAACACTTGCTTGAAGGGGGCTTCTCTTCTGAGGACTCTCTGCTGCCACGCTCTCCACAAGTTTCTTTCTACTAAATATACACCTCACTCTCTTTCTCTCTCTCTCTCTCTTTCTCTCTCTCTCTCTCTCTCTCTTTCTACCTCATTCTCTCTCATCTTGAAATCCCTTCTCACACCACAATGCTACATATACATGTCTGAAGATGTGAATGGTCCTACATTCCAAACCTATGTAGCAGCTCTTTCTTTCTTTCCTTCTCTTTTTTCATTTCACTCACTTTCCAATCATCATGCACAACTACTCCGAAACAAACAACTGCCACTACGGCAACTAATGTGAGAAGTTTAAGACTGAAAACACAAAATTCATAACAGGACGGGTGACCAGATAATTGGCAGAAGCACCAGCCAGGAACTTTTATTTATCTCTTGAGAACAAAAAAAGCCCCATAAACCCATGGATTCAATTCTGATTCTTCTTCTCTTTTCATGTTAATTGCGAAACACACACAACACACACACACACACCACACACACACACACACGACCTCTCCCAGACACAACAATGATAAAAAGCTATCAATATCAGTCCCATGAGATGAGAATTCCGGTTTCCCACATGAGGCAAATTCACACACCAATTCTTCCTTTTCCAAATCGAATTCCTCTAGCAACCATGCACACGCACACAAAATCTGGGCGACACGCGTGGAAGTGAAAAAGGTGACTGGAAGAGGGAAGGCGGGGCACTTCACTGCTGGGACTGGTTGCGTCCTGACTTGTTGACCTTGAGGGGTCGAAGGTCGGTGTGTCGAGGAGACGTGGATTCATGGTGATCCTCAAGGCCGACCACTGTGGGTCTCCGACTCTTGTGTTCTGAGCTCCCCCACCGCCTGTCAGCCCCTGATGGCCGGACACAATGACAGTAACATTGAAATATCACAGACATGTAGAGAAACCTTCTCAATGAATCTCTTAAAGGAGGCCATAGAGAAACCACAAACACAAGTATCGGGAAAATTGTTCTGACAAAGCCTTTCCTTTACAATTATTTTGTGACTAGCACCAATGTAAATGTTTAATCTCCAGGTTCTCATACTTCCTGTTACACTTTTTTTACTTGAAAGAAGAGTGAAAGTAAACGTCATTCCTAACTTGAAAAAAAAAACACAAAAAAAACCCCCATAAACTCTCACAAAATGGGGGAAAGAAATGGAGAGGTTAACTAAAATTTCAGTTTCATCAAGGAGTCACTGCGTGCGGACAAGTCAGTGTACTCTACACCACATCCTTAAAGTTTGCAAGATCACATTGCGCATGATTTAACGCTGATGGATAAATGAATTAATGACTAAGATGAGAGAATTGAAGAAGAGGGTCTCATGGCTATGACTTAACGGATGTCTGACCTACACACCCAACGCGCGGGTTAGACTCTGGGTACCTACCCAACATTGGTTGTGCTAGTATTATCATTGTATGTGTATGTGGTTATCTAAAATAAGTTGTAAAAGACTTTCATGGGGAAAATGTGTAATCAGTCACCTAAAAACAGAGAGTGAAAAAAAAGGAAAAAAAAAAAAAAAAAGAAAGGAAAGACTTGAAATAAAGCCAATCCAACAAAATCACTCCTGAGCTCAAATCTTCTCCCCCTCCCCCACCCTCCCCTCCTCCGTTCCCAACATTTTCCTTCTCTGTCAAAAGGAAGTAACACCGCTTTCTACTGCACAATTACTTCCCTTGTGGCATGGAACATTATGTATAGCCTCCTCTGAATCAAACGGATTCAGTGGGGAGACTTCACTCCTGAATGGATACAATTAATGCAAAGCAGCATCGAACTGAAAACCTTGTTGAGGTTAAAGAATGCAATGCCATGGAGGCAGTGGTTTCTGTCGACAGCATGTGATTAATCCATTTCTGTCTCAGATGCCAAAAGAGCACTCAACCTAACCAGTTGCCATGGGAAGTTGCTTTGATTCTAATCAGATCTCTTTCTTTGTGAGATTTTTCTAACATGACTAGTTTTTATCGAAAGTTGAATCTGCTCTGGGCTCAAATGGGTAGACTAGGACCTCACAGTCCAGTTCATTCGGTTAAAGGAGGCATCTCTGACGGTGTTGCTGAAATTTCCTAACTAACCCTGCAGGTGTCTGTATCTCTTGGTCCTGGTTGACTCCCAAGGTATATCATGAAAATAAGCATCAGACCAGAATGAAAATTCATAGCTTCATCAACCTCATTGATCAGCATAAAAAGCATTAAAATCTCAACGTGTTCTATCAGAAAAGGTACCACTTCAGACCATCAAAGTGAATCTGCTGCAGTACAGTTCCTCCTCTGGTGGGTTGCCTCATGACATCTTGACATTAGACTGCCTTCTGAAAACTGCTGCTGCCAGGGCTTCCTTGAGACAAGCAAGACTGTGGCTGTGAGTCCAAATGAATGTACTGGCCACAATTCACAAGAAAAATCCTAGAGCTGGCTAACCAACAACAACTAAAAAAAAAAAAAAAAGGAAAAGAAACCACAACACAGTAACATAAATGTCAAACCCCAGAAGCTGAAGATTAACACTGGCTGTATAATAAGTTGACAGGACAAAAAATCCACTGTTTGTCTCCAGCAGCCTCATATTTGTGATGATAGTATATGTGTGTGTGTGTGTGTGTGTGTGTGTGTGTGTGTGTGTGTGTGTGTGTGTGTGTGCGCGTGCGTGTGTGCGTGCGTGCGTGCGTGTGTGTGTGTAGGGAGAGGGGCGGGAGATACTCACAAGTATGTTGGGGTGCAAGAATGTGGAACTGTATGCCTGCAGTCAATCAGCATGCAGGCAGATACACACACATGCGACAGTGACAGCGGCTTTTCTCACCTTGGAATTGCTGGCATTTCTCTGAGGAAGATCTGAACTGTGGGGACCCAGGGAGATCTGTGTCAGATTCATCAGGGGCTGTAACCTTGTGCCCTGTGGACAAGCCACCCAGTTCAGAACGCAGCTTTTATACAAATGTTGTTTCACCGGCTCTTCCAAATGTGCCACAGACTTCGCATTTTCTTTCCAATTGACACCCCCCCCCCCCCCCCCCCCCACTGCAAAAAACTATTTGCAAGACTTCATCTCATCCTTACCCTGTTACTTGAAAGTGTTGTGCCTGTTCTTTCTCTCTCTCTCTTTCTTTTTTTTTTTCTTGTTTAGGTAAAGTGACTGTTCCTTTCCTGCATAAAGCCCGAACGTTGTTGTTCCACTATATCTGTTTCTTCTGGTTTAATGCGCGTTTTATATGACATTTGAAATTCATCCTCTTCCACAGCTAGCTTTGATGATGAACCCTGTTGCTGTTGGCATGCCCAAGCATGAGCATGTGTGTGTGTGTGTGTGTGTGTGTGTGTGTGTGTGTGTGTGTGTGTGTGTGTTGGTTTAAAGAAAGTGGCTCAGCAGAAGTTTAAACTGTGACAAAGTTTGGGCAAAAAATCAAAACAAACACAGAACAACCAGATTTTAGTCTGACATAAAACCGTTTTCTTCAGATGGTTTTCTTCAAGGCACCAAGTGAACTAGGGTACATACATGTTCACACAAGTGCCTCATCGGAAAAAAAACAAAAAACTTCACCTAAACCAGCACAGTACTAAGAACTTGAACGTTATGATTTCAGATCTTTAAAGCTCTACTCTTGAGTAAAAATGATAACAAAAAAATCATTTTATAGATGCAACTGCCGAAAACTGAGGAAAAAAAAAATGAAACTGGGATCCAGAGACCAAAAGCCCCTGATTTTTTTCATGGCATTTTTTTTCTTTTTTTCTTTCTACCAGGAATGAGAAACACACACAAAAGTACACTTATATTTGACAACAAATGTCGCTTCGCTCCACCGGGTTCTTGTGAGCAGACAAAGAAAAGTTCTGTTTACAGAAGACAACAGTTTTCTTGCACATGTTCTACTGTCTTTCTTTGTCTCTTTCTTCTTCTTCTTTTTTCGTTTTGATTGTTTGTGTGTTTGTTTTTGATTAGACAGATCTTCTGTTAAATATGTCAGTCTTATCAACTGTTCCCCCTTTTTTTTTCTATAATTTTGGTTCTATGTTTCCAAGACAGTGTGCCTGCATAGATGTGTGCAAGACCCTGTGTATGATGCAAGACTTCCATTTGTTTATATACATTCAAATAGTTTTTTCTTTTCTTTTTTTTCCTTCAAACTAATGATTTTCTTTTACCTAGGAATATTAATAACAGGATTCAGTGCTTTCTATGACAAGCAGTCTGAGAACACACAGACAGACAGGCCAACATACTGTTCTTTACACACACACACATACACACACACACACACACACACACACACACACACACACACACACACACACAAACACACACACACACACACACACACACATATAGAAACAAACACAACCTGCAGACTAAAGTATAAAAGAAAAACTTCTCTCTCTCTCACACACACACACACACACACACACACACACACAACACACACACACACTACACACACACACACACACACACACACACACACACACACACACACCACACACACACAAAACTTGTAAAGAAATAAAACAAACAACCTAGAAACAGCAAGAGAACATAATTATTTTGAAGAAAGATTGAAAAAAAGCATGAATTTCTAGCCAGACAAATTGTGCAACACAGTTTCTGTCCCAAAATATGACAACAGCTATACCTTCAAAGTCTGCTCTCTTCTAAATGCATATCTGAGTATGTGAATTTGAGCACAGTGGTCTTCTTTAATGTCTCTTGATTAAAAATGATATTATTCAACAAATAACTATTTCAAAAGAAACACAAAAACCTTACAAAGAGAAAAACAAAAAAACTGACCAATCTCTTTTAGACCTGAAATAGTACATTTTCAGCTGAACAATACCTTCCCAGAATGTGGTATGTTTGGGGAAAAAAAATGGGTGTACTCTATTAACAATTCTGTATGTATCATTTGTGCAGATTATTTCATATGGAACACTTTTTTTTTTCCTGCCACACCTCCCAGTTATGGTAATAGCTCAGTCAAGTTGAAGCGTAAAGCCCTCCCGCAGCTTGATGGCTGGAGAGGCAGTGAACTGTCAGAGGGTCAACATGTCTGGGACATGGCATCATGAAGGCTGCAACACTCTCTCTTCTTCTGCTGCCCTGAACCTTCCCTGACCCGAATCAAGTATTCATTTATGCTGAGTCGACAAGAGAGGGTTTTCAAGCTGTAATAATCTGACCCATGAGTGGTTCAAATTCACCACTGTCAGCTTCACAGGCACGTGTCTGGCCATTTGATGACACGCTCCTTAAACACTAACGGAAGTCAGTCACAACAGTGATGACCATGGGATACTGTTTACCTCCCTTATTTGTCAAATTTGCAGACACACAGATACCCCCTGGCTAGAGTTCTTCACAGAGTTGACTTGATGTCCACCACCATCTCTCTGCTGATGATGACGGTGGCATTTGTTCTTGCACAGCTGTAACTTTTTTCCGTCCTACTGGAAATGTTCTCCTGACCTCATGAACTATACCTGGCTTTCAGGTACAATGTCCACACTATTGAATGGCAGTTTCACTTTAACTATTTAGCTTTGGCATGAACAGTACCCTTTCTTCAGGCAAGGTATTTGTGCACACACAAAAGTCCTGGGCAATTTCATTTTCTAACCCTCCACTTACCCCAGTCTCCCTGCCTTTCCTGCTCTTCCATACACATAAGTTTCATTTTTTTCTTTTTGTATGGAAAAAGGAAAAGGTAAAGGGAAGAGAGGGGTTGATGAGGGGGGAAGGGAAGGCAGCCTCTGAAATAGGACTTTGCCAGGTCCTGATGCTCAGAGAACCTGCAACGGCATGCCAAATTATCAGGCACTCCTGCTGATGTGATTTTTGGCTGCAGTACTGCTTGATTGTGAACTTTCTGGTGTAGGCTGTTAGGTCCAACTGACAATGGCTACATAAGTACTCCTAATCACTTTTTACTGTGACTTGGTAATCAATTCAACAAGACAGAATATCACACAAAATACATAAACATTTAGATAATGCTTTCAGTTGACATCACTTTAGGAAATGGGAAACGTATTACACAGATGAATACAGTTTGTATGTTTGCAGCAATGACATAACTGAAAAGATCAAGAAGCATCAAGTAAAGTACATCAAATAAGAAATCAGCATTTGTTTGAAATAATCATCAGATACAGAATACTTAATGTCTAACCCTCAACTTTCTGCTTGTGAACTTAAGCTTTTTGAAAGCGGGTCACCTCACACTAAAAAAAAAAAAATCAGTAAGAGAAATCTGCAGCACAATAGCTGTTGTACACTTAGTCTGATAATTTCACTGACCTGGACTTTCGGTGAAGGAGAGATGTGAAAGCATGTCACAGATCAGTTTTTTTGTTGTTGTTTTTTAAAGAAAGAAAAAGAGAGACGCAACAGATTCCATTTCGCACAGGAAATTCCACACCAATTTGTCACCGATTTTGGAATGACAGGTATGATGAACATAATCCACATTGACCATTCCCAGACCCTGACCCTAAGAACTCAGACGGCACCCCCAAAGCATGGCATACCCTATCTCGGGGAGTGTAGGTGGTGCGCCGTAAGCTGATTGGCTGTTTGTAAAGGCGACGCTGGTCGCGACCTCCTGCCCCCGAGTCATGAAAACTCTGCTCTCTCAGTTTGAATGTGAACCCAAGCTGCTCTCTGTCTCGAGGAGTGAACAGTTCCTTCACTGACTCTGCGTCCTCCCGGTTGTCCTCAAGACGAGAGAGACGCGAGGGGTTGCGAAGAGTGACGGAGGGGGAAAGGCGACCATCTTCGATGGCCTCAGGCACCTGGTATTGATATTAGTCATACAGGTAGAGGTTAGTAAGTAAACAGACTGTCAGATGGTGAGAGTGCTTGCAAAGACTCAGCAGCCAAAACACATCATTCTACCCTGTGGTAGCTGTACTCAAGTTCTGGTTTATAAAGAAAAAAATATAAACAAAAAAAAAGGACGAATACATAATACACTAGCAATGAACCTAAACTCTAAGCTTTTATACGGTGTGATAAAGACTAGCGACAGCAATACAACTTGATTCTTTCAGCTTTTTAGCTCCAATATCCAGTTCATTAAAAAAAGAATTGGTATTCTGTCCCCATGTGTGGAAAAAGGGGGTGAATGGACTTCACTTGCAGTGATGTTAATTAACTTTTCAAAAAAGACAGATGTTTTGGGTCTAAAATTCCAAACAGGAGAATGAAACGCTCCCCTTCAAACCTGTTTTCTCATCAGCTATCATCTCCCCCTCAAAGCTGGCTGTCATAATTTTTTTTTTTTTTTTGCTGTCCCAACCTCTGCGCCACTTCAGAGGCAGTGCACCCACGCCGCTCATTCCGACAGCCACAGCCAGGTCAGCCCCGCCATAGGCAATCCACAGGGAGCAGTCAGTGTCAAGTCGTCAAGAGGCAACCCACCGTTGGAGACACTGCACTGCTGCCGAGTCACTTCGGTGGTGTTCAGTGGCGCCTGTTCTGATCTAACATATGCAGGACACCACCTACTAAGCTCCCTACTGACGACAATAATTGCTTAGTCGCGGAGCCGGCGTGAGTGATCTCTCCCTCCGGAGGGCGCCACCACGTCCGTCCGTCCGTCCGCCACAACGACAGCCCCCATGGACTCGCCGATACCGGTGACCCCGACAGAACCAAACCAAGGCCAAAGACATGGAGAGGACATCGAAATTGAGGTCACCATGAGAGCAGGGCATGAAGGGCCAGAGAACTTGAGACATTTTTTTTTTTAATGCCGATCGATGAGAATGAGGGTGATTAAGATGATGCTACGGATTTCCATTTCAGTCTGAGACTACATGACAGGGCTGTACTCTACGCTTCCTTTCATAATATATCCCGGCGTCAACCAGGCCCGAGAGATACAGGCACCTGCAGTGTTGGTCAGGAAATTTGAGCAACACTCTCAGAAACGCATCCATTAAGTGGATGAAACTCGACTGTGTGGTCCCAGTCTTCCCAACTGAGTCCATAGCAAACTCAACTCTGGGTAGGAGCCGGTCGGGGCAGAAAAACCCACATGACTCTGATGGGATTCGAACCCACGACCTCCCAGCCGGGAGTGCGCGACGCTAACCACTTCGCCACGGCGGCTGGTGGCTGTCATAATTCTTATCAACCATCACCTCCACCTTAGTTCCTCAGTCATCATTTTCATCAGCTATCATCTTTATTTCAAAAGTTTGTCATCATAATTCTCATCAACTATCATCTCCACTTCAGAACCTGTTGTCATGATCATTAACAGATAATATCTATATCTAAAAAAAAAATGAAAAGCAAGCAAACAACCAAAACAGAAAAGCTGACAGCTGGTGAGAATGATGAAAACAGTCCCTTAATGAGGCTTTCCCCCATTTTATCAGATCTTGCCGAGTGCCAGACTCTCCTCCTCCTTTGCAAGCAAACTCTGGTGAATATCAGTTGTACTTTTTACAACACATAAACTGAACACAACATCAAACACTGTGCACCTTAACATCACACAGCATACACACAGAGTTATCATGAACAGTCAGTACAAGTGTCTTAGTATGCCTCAAACCACAAGATACTGTGCTTATGGACAAAGCCTCAGGGTAGGTATGCAATAAACTCAAACACTTGTTACATACATACTACACTTCACATGTACAGTGTGCTGATAAGCCCTTTCACCTCTTTACTTTCTGACTGGCTGCCCTACAGGAAATCCCTGTACACTGTTCACTGACCTTAAGAAGATCTGCTATAGTCACCAATGGTCACCCAGTGTTAGCTTGTGTGTAAGTCTATATGTTTCCCATCAGCAGTGTGTTAAATGTGCTACTCACCAAAGGTGGAAATGTAAGAGTTAAAGGGTAACATGTACTGAACTACTCACCTGAAGTGGAAATGTAAGAGTTAAAGGATATCATGTACTGAAAATTGGTTCTCTTTCAGCTAAAATGTCTTTAGTTTTTATTCCTTGGGCGGGAAGAAAACTTGATTCATTTGAGATGATTTAGGAGATAGCTGCCAACAAGATCGCTACTGTACCAGCCGAGTTGCACGATAACTTTGGATAGCAAGTGAGGTGAAAATATTTCCACAAGTGGTTCCACTTTGGACCACGTTTTCATCAGAAAGCCGTGTGTGTGTTGTCATTGCATTGGAGCCTTAACATCATTATTTCTGGAGTCTTTCTTTCTTTTTTTTCTCCAGGCAGCCATGCCACAAGACTTAAGTTTGCTTTGGCGACTGATTCAGAAATGAAATCAACAATGCCAGGATTGTGGTTTAATCTGAAAAATGCTTTGCAATGCATTAACAATCAAATGGAACAGATGACTGAAACAGTGCTGAGTGTTGTTGTCATGACCTGAATTCACAATTCAGGAAGAACAAAACTGCTTGTTTCACTTCATTGAGTGTCAAATATTAAGACAAGGTTTTTGTCTGTGATTCTCTCAATTTGAGGACAACAGTCCTGATCCCCCCCCCCCCCCCCCCCACCCCCACCCCCCTTCCCCAAATTTCAACACAACATTCATTTTAAATGAACTGCCTGTTCAACCAATGTGATCCTTTACTTGTAAAGTACAGAAACAGAGTCAGCAAGACCAGTCAGTCTTCCCAGTGAATGCATCGTCAGGAGAAAGCAGTATGCAGCTTATACTGCACAGATCATCTGCATACACCCACTGCCGAATGGTACATACACACAGCCAGACTGTAGCGATGAAAAGGTGGACAGAATGACTCAGTACAGCTGACAGTGTGGTCACTACAGGCCAAACGAAACACAGTTCATGGGGGAACTGCTCCTTACCGGAATGAACTTCTTGTTCTTCTTCTTCTTGGCCAGGTTGTAGACGGTGCCGCCTCCTTGGCTGACTGAGTCTGATGCTCTCCTGAAACAAGAGATGTGAGAAAAAGAGTGACAAGAGCCAACCACAGTGGTCTGTCAGGTAGTGCATTACTTGACTAATGACTGAACCACAGAAGCTTTCACAATACTCTTCTCAAATGTACATGTCCAATCCAGTCTTATCACTGCTAAATGATGGAGAGGCTTGTAAAATAGTTGGGCCTGTAAAGAAAAAAAAAAAGACATATTCATGCATCAAATATCATTTAAATATTTCATGGTTATTACCACGTTGTGTTGTGTTTGTTCATTGACATCTCCTTTTCTTTTGTTCAATTTGGAAGTTTCTCAATTCTGAATATCAATTCTTTTTACCAGGAAAGGTTTTTCAAGTGTGTCAAATCTTAAAGACTTTCTAATCTGTTTGAATTTACTATTCATCAAGTTTAAAGTTTTGCGGTCCCTATCATTGTAAATGTGTGAAATAAATGCTTTTTGATTAACTGTGTGCTTTGCACGTGACCTGCTTCATACCTCCTCATGGTCAGATAATATGGTACACTTCACTCGACCAAACAGTTGTACTCCAGAGTTTTCCTCAACTGCAGAACATTCTGCTAATATCAGTTTGGACTCTGCAATACCACTTTCACAGGACCATGTCTGATGGTAAAGCCCCAAATCATTTCCTTTACTTGATTGGCTTTCATGTCACACCAATATAATTATAACCAAAAATATAAAGAAAAGAAAAAATGAAATTTAAGAACAGAATACAGCTTCATCAAACAATCTTTAACAGCATTAACACAATCATTTCATGGGCGATTTGCTGCTATCGAAATCATTTTACAGATCAGAGAACACAGCAGACGTAAAGATACTGAAAATTATTTTCAAGTTCTGTGATTCTTCAAAATCTGTGTTCTATGACTTTGCAATCAATTTTGTCAACCAATCTTGTGATTTGGGTTCTCATCAGGTTTTTTTCTTCATCTCTGTCTCATCTTTGGTATCCTCTCAGTGTGGCGAATCCCGCACTGTTTATCCATGTTTTTCTTAAATGCTACTCCATGTAAGTAAACATGTGACAAAACGCAAAAGTGCATTTACAATTGTACGACATGAGAGGCTGTATAAAATGCACAACTGACACAACATCCAAACAGCACACCTCCAAAGGTAGCTACCAGCCTGTTCTGCCTGTATATCAATAATGACACTAACAATAAAAAATGAATGATGACAGTAACTGTGTCTTACCACGTTGTGGAAGATACACCCCCTGAAGAAGCATCCGTAATCAGATTGTACGTTTGGGGAGTGGCAAAGCGGATGGAAGTCCGTGAAGGGGTGCTGAGATAGCGATTGTCATAGGGAATATCACGCTGGGGAAATCCTGGTTCTGCAACAGAGAATCAATCATCACAAAGGCTCTAGGTGAAGCTGCTGACAAATCTCCCCTAGCTCTAAAGTGAATGAAATACAACTGTAACATTCATAGAATTCTTTGAAATCAATGGAAATGCATCCCAAGTTCATTCAAACCCATTGGCAAGCACCCAAAGAGTTCACTGAAATCCATCCACAATCCATAAAAATCCACTGAAATGTATCTATAGGGTTCAGTAATATTGATCTTTTAAGCCCATTAAAATCCACTGATGTGCATTCAGACAGTTCATTCAGGTTCGACATAGAGTCCCTTCATGTCCATGAACATGTGCATATGTATCCACGGAGTTCATTGAAATCTGTAGCAGTGCATCCACGCATTTCACTGAAATCCATGGAAATGCATTCATACATGTTTAATATCCATGAATATGTATCCTTGGAGTTCAATGAAATCCACAGAAATGTATCCACAGAATTCGCTGAAACCTGTGGAAACACATGCATAAAGTTCATTGAAATCTACAGAATGACATCTACAGAGTTCACTGAAATGCACAGAAATCTATCTACAGAGTTCACTGAAATGCACATAAATGCATCCACAGAGTTCACTGAAATGCACATAAATCCATCTACAGAATTTAGAAAGAGAGGGGGTTAGTTACTGCCAAGGGCACAGTGTACACAGACATAGTGTCTAGTCCTGTACTCTCTTGTCTGTGTCCTTGGCGGTAACTAACCCCCTCTCTTTCTAAATTTTGCTTCATTTTCCGCCCACAGTCACTCCATTTTAAACTCCATCTGCAGAGTTCACTGAAATGCACATAATTCCATCTACAGAGTTCACTAAAATGCTCTGAAATCCATCTACAGAGCTCACTAAAATGCTCAGAAATCCATCTACAGAGTTCACTGAAATCCATTGAAAAGGCGTCAGCAGAGAATTACCGAGTTATAATCCTTGCAGACAGAAGTCTTGAGTGGAAAGCAGAAATGTGTGTGTGTGTGTGTATGTGTGTCTGTGTGTGTGTGTGTGTGTGTGTGTGTGTGTGTAGGTTGTGTGTGTGTGTGTGTGTGTGTGTGTGGTGTGTGTGTGTGTGTGTGTGTGTGGTTTGTGTGTGTATGTGAAAGCGCGTGTGTGTGTGCATACATACATGTGTGCGTGTGCAACCCTGTGTGTGTGCAAGCTTGTGGTGTGTGTGCAAGCTTGTGCGTGTGTGCGTGCATGCGTGCGTGCGTGCGTGCGTGCGTGCGTGCGTGCTTGCGCACGTGCGCGCATGCGTGCGTGCGTGCATGTGTGTGTGTGCAGATGTGTGCATGGTGCATCTCTTTAATACTTTCTTTACTGAAATTAACAACCTTTTTTTTCAAAATTCAGTATTCAAGTTAAATAATAAAAAAAAAAAAGGCCTCTACAAAGACACAGTTTTTCATGGCACAACCCCATGCAGCAGTCACATGTACTGAATGTATATACTGCTGACACCACACAGGCCATTCCTGCTAATCAACATTGTTACATTTCTTCTGCATGTGGTGTTATGCATGTCTCTTCTATTGGTACCATTCTAGATAACTTTGTTCACCTGAATTAACATGTCATATAACCACTGCCAATTCATAAAATCATTCACTGTATTTTCAGTTTTCAGTTGCTCCATTGCAATTATTATAATAAGGCCCAAACAACTGTTATGTTACATTCAAGAACAATTAAAACTGTTGTTTTTTTGTGACTAACAATGCTTTATTCATGTATTGTTATTATCATCATCATCATCATCATTATTATTATTATTGTTACCATTACTATCATTATTCTTATTATTATTGATCTAGTTGCAAAGTGAGAGGACTGCAGGCGGAAATCTAAACAAATCTTAAATAAATGTTAGCGAACCGCCCAGAGAACATGGACAAACGAGTCACAAGACGAAACACAACGCGTTTCGACCTCTTAGGTCTTCATCAGGTGAGACATAAACGAATAAAACAACGAAAATTCACTTAGCTTTGATCGCTTCAGATCACTTCACAGGGTTCAGCGCCTTCTTCCTTGCGCTGAACCCTGTGAAGTGATCTGAAGCGATCAAAGCTAAGTGAATTTTCGTTGTTTTATTCGTTTATGTCTCACCTGATGAAGACCTAAGAGGTCGAAACGCGTTGTGTTTCGTCTTGTGACTCATTTGTCCACGTTCTCTGGGCGGTTCCCTTATTATTATTACTAATCAATCAATCAATCAATTAAAGGGTTAGCTTTTCAAAGTGTTTGTCTTCCACAAAATGGTTTAGCTCATTCTCGACATTGCCACTCTTATCTTAAAGAAAAAAACTTTCATTTCTGTTTTGAGCTAACTCACTGATGTTAATCTCATTTCGGCTTGAACCCCTGTCTCAGGTTTCCGAATTACGTGTCATACCAAACAAAAAGTTGTGACTGTATTTTGTTTAATTAATCAAGAGTGCAAATGTTCATTATTCTTTGCATGCGTGTGCCTATGTATACTTGCACGAGATAAACAGAGACAGACACAAAAGAGAGAGACACCCACACAGTCAGAAACAGATAGCAAGGGAGGGACAGAGAGAGGGGGGGGAGGGAAGCGGGAGAGAGAGAGAGAGAGAGAGAGAGAGAGAGACAGAGAGAGACAGAGAGAGAGAGACAGAGACAGAGAGAAAAGAAAGTTAAGGAGGAGGATAACATGTACGGAGTATATTTAAAGAAAAATTAGCAAAACAGTGGGGGCAAAAAAAAATCAAAACTCTTTTCGCGTGATAGCTGAATCACAGCAAACAAAATACAGTAAATTCTAAGCAAGGTGAAACAAGAAACACGGCTAAGTTACAACAGAAAGACAATGCAGAGATTTACACACTGACACACCTCAGAGACAAAGCCAACAGATCATTCCAACAGTGCCACTGACAGCGGACTGTGACAAGGACTTGGGGCAGGGAGGTGGGGAACCCAGTGGGGGGGG
>CM065720.1:26072639-26100139 GCA_033310375.1 Conus canariensis
CCACTGACACAGTCTATTTCAATGTATTTCACCTACCACTGACACAGTCTATTTCAATGTATTTCACCTACCACTGACACAGTCTATTTCAATGTATTTCACCTACCACTGACACAGTCTATTTCAATGTATTTCACCTACCACTGACACAGTCTACTTCACTGTATTTCACCTACCACTGACACAGTCTACTTCACTGTATTTCACCTATCACTGACACAGTCTACTTCACTGTATTTCACAAATTACTGACACAGTCTACTTCACTGTATTTCACCAATTACTGACAGTCTATTTCACTGCATTTCACCAATTACTGACAGTCTACTTCACTGTATTTCACCAATTACTCACAGTCTACTTCACTGTATTCACCAATTACTGACAGTCTACTTCACTGTATTTCACCAATTACTGACAGTCTACTTCACTGTATTTCACCAATTACTGACAGTCTACTTCACTGTATTTCACCAATTACTCACAGTCTACTTCACTGTATTTCACCAATTACTGACAGTCTACTTCACTGTATTTCACCAATTACTGACAGTCTATTTCATTGCATTCCACCAATCAGTGACAGTGTATCAGAGGCATGCCCAGACCTTGCTATCCGACGTCTTCTCCGCCACAGCCTGGTCCCGTGCCTTCTTCTTGCTCAGGGTGCTGGATCGGATGCGCTGAATCTCCTCTTGGGTTGCCTGCGTGAGGAACTACACACAGAACAGCACAGTCTGTAGTACTGACGCTGGTCTAGGAGGTGGAGCAAGAATACTGCTCCTCACTGAACACTTATGGAAAACTTTCTGAACATTTGCAGTGGCCATGTACTAAAATTTTTAAAAAGATGAGAATCGGGAATTTCTTTCATCGACATGGAGTTGGGAGGGGTAGGGCAGGGAAACAAGGGAAGTAATTCCTGTTCTTCATATCTAGCTGGGCAAAAGGTGTGTGTTATCTTTGCGTGTGTGTGAGTGTGTTTCTTTTTCTTGTCCATTGAACACAAAGGCCACAAAGCCCCATCATCTGTACATCTTCAAGCCACAGCAACTGCATATCCCCAAATCAGGCAAATAAGACAAGCAAGCAACTGATGTGATTGATGCAATAGTTTTCTGTTGAGCTGCTGCCACCAGCTGTGCCTGTCAAAGTTTTACAAGTCATGTGTCAGCTCCTAGATTCAAACACTTCATATGCACTGGCTATCTTTACACATTTCACACACACACACACACACACACATGCACGCACGCACGCACACACACACACACACACATGCACACACACACATGCACACACACACACACACACACACACACACACAGAGTCACAAACACATACCCATCTGTGAAAAATAGTAAAATGTCAAACTTGTGTTAAACTTACAAGAAAAAGATCCCCTTCTAGCCCTCCCTTGTTTCACTTGCTTGAATACAACTGACTAAATCAAGCGTCTACTGTCCAGTCAAGTCATAGTGGGTTTGGCTGATTTTTTTTTATGTTGCCTAGCCAATCATAGAGCTCCTCGTAGACCTGAAAGCCAGTGGAAATTCTTTTAAAATTCAATTTATGGGAACAAAAGACCAGTGTAAAGCAAATTTGATCATGATCCATACCTCAGTCGAATCAAACATTTATTGTCACTAATGTCAGGTTAACTTCATCTTTTGTTCTACTGACAAATGAACACCTCTCCCCCAAAGAAATTCTTCTGAAAACACTCAACTGCAGGTGAAATCAAAACAATCTGACTGATATGAAAAGACCAAGTTTAAAACAATAGACTGATTCTTCAAATAGAATATCATCAGAAAACCATGAATGGGACAGAATCTGTTGGTATATGTTTATATGCACATGCACAGAAAACATTCATGAATGCATGCACACATGCACATACACATACATACACACATGTACAAACATACAAACACGTGCACATGCTCTAACACACACTATAACTAACACACACACACACACACACACACACACACACACACACACACAGTGACACACACACATGTGCATGCACAGGCACACGCACGCGTACACATCAACAAAAATGCAATTCAACTTCAAATAATTATTAGACTTTATCAGAGTGCACATGAACACATGCAGCAATACATCATCATCCTTCCTCTTCACATGCAACCATTCCATACACATATTACTTTCCATACACACACACACACACACACACACACACACCATATACCTTAAGGACCTTGTTAAACTAACAGCAAACTTTTGGCTAACAGTGTTTATTTTGAGAACCACCAAAGGAAAAAATGGAGAGACTGGATGAACAGAGGACATGAGAGGGAGACTGTATAGCCAGGTGGTGAGGGAGACTGGATGAGAGGGAGACTGTATAGCCAGATGGTGAAGGAGACTGGATGAGAGGGAGACTGTATAGCCAGATGGTGAAGGAGACTGGATGAACAGAGGACATGAGAGGGAGACTGTACAGCCAGGTGGTGAGGGAGACTGGATGAGAGGGAGACTGTATAGCCAGGTGGTGAGGGAGACTGGATGAACAGAGGACATGAGAGGGAGACTGTACAGCCAGGTGGTGAGGGAGACTGGATGAGAGGGAGACTGTATAGCCAGGTGGTGAGGGAGACTGGATGAACAGAGGACATGAGAGGGAGACTGTATAGCCAGGTGGTGAGGGAGACTGGATGAACAGAGGACATGACAGGGAGACTGTACAGCCAGGTGGTGAGGGAGACTGGATGAACAGAGGACATGAGAGGAGACTGTACAGCCAGGTGGTGAGGGAGACTGGATGAGAGGGAGACTGTATAGCCAGGTGGTGAGGGAGACTGGATGAACAGAGGACATGAGAGGGAGACTGTATAGCCAGATGGTGAGGGAGACTGGATGAACAGAGGACATGAGAGGGAGACTGTACAGCCAGGTGGTGAGGGAGACTGGATGAGAGGGAGACTGTATAGCCAGGTGGTGAGGGAGACTTGATGAACAGAGGACATGAGAGGGAGACTGTACAGCCAGGTGGTGAGGGAGACTGGATGAGAGGGAGACTGTACAGTCAGGTGGTGAGGGAGACTGGATGAACAGAGGACATGAGAGGGAGACTGTACAGCCAGGTGGTGAGGGAGACTGGATGAGAGGGAGACTGTACAGCCAGGTGGTGAGGGAGACTTGATGAATAGAGTACATGAGAGGGAGACTGCATAGCCAGGTGGTGAGGGAGACTGGATGGACAGAGACTGGATGGACAGAGGACATGGGAGGGAGACTGTATAGCCAGGTGGTGAGGGAGACTGGATGAACAGAGGACATGAGAGGGAGACTGTATAGCCAGGTGGTGAGGGAGACTGGATGAACAGAGGACATGACAGGGAGACTGTATAGCCAGGTGGTGAGGGAGACTGGATGAATAGAGGACATGACAGGGAGACTGTATAGCCAGGTGGTGAGGGAGACTGGATGAACAGAGGACATGACAGGGAGACTGTATAGCCAGGTGGTGAGGGAGACTGGATGAATAGAGGACATGAGAGGGAGACTGTATAGCCAGGTGGTGAGGGAGACTGGATGAGAGGGAGACTGTATAGCCAGATGGTGAGGGAGACTGGATGAACAGAGGACATGAGAGGGAGACTGTATAGCCAGGTGGTGAGGGAGACTGGATGAGAGGGAGACTGTACAGCCAGGTGGTGAGGGAGACTGGATGAGAGGGAGACTGTACAGCCAGGTGGTGAGGGAGATGTGATGAACGGAGGACATGAAAGGGAGGCAGCATGGCAAGGAGGTGAGGAAGCAGAACTCAAAGGAGAGGCACTGACCTTCTTTTTGTCCCCACTGTCTTTGGCCTTTCCGCCCACTGCACCAGTGGAGGGCTGCCCTCCATGCGAACTGTTGGCAGTGACGTTCATCACATAGGTACTGTTGCTGCCCTGACCCCCGTCCTCTTGCTGCCTCTCCTCCACCCCACCACCACCCCCAGCCCCCCGTCCACCCTGCTCCCCTACCCCCACTGCTGTCCGAGGGGCGTCCTCTGTGGAGGACTGCGTGCTGTCCATGGGCTCACTGTCCCCACTGACACTGGCCGTGCTGGCGTCACTGCGCTTCGACTTGAGGTACTTGGATTCGCAGGGCGTCCAGTCCATCTCCTCCGGCAAGGAGGTCGCGAACCCTGCGCCCCCATCCTCCATCCTCTCCACCTCCTCCTTCTCCAACCTCCGCTGGTGGAAGTCCAGGATGTTGCCGTTGCGGAAGTCGGAGAAGGTGCTGTGGTGGCGGTTCTCCGCCACCGACAGTTTCTTCCCCTCCGACAGCTTCCGAAGCCCGCGCCCTTCAGCGTCTGTCTCGTGACTGCGATTGTCCGTATCAGATTTTGATTTTTCAGCCTTGACAGGCAGGGGAGTGGGGAAGACGGCAGCAATCATGTCCTTCCTGGCCACGGGCTTGTTGTCCTCGGGGAGCTGCTGCTGCTGGTGCACACGGCTCAACACGATGGGTTTGTTGCTGCTTTCTGGGGTGCTGTGATTGCGGCTCTGCTTGATGTACTTGCCGGAGGCGGGCGGAGCCTGGATGACGTAAGACCCCTGGTCTTTGCCGTCCATGTCCACCTCGTTGGTGTCCATTTTCTCTGACTGGGGAGGACGTGGGGAGCTGTCTCCGGACGGGGGATCTTTCTTCTCCACACCACTGCCAGCAGTCATACAGAAACAACACGGTCAGCATCTAATGTGTAAAAAAAAAAAATTCAAGCTAAGCAGAATGATAATAATCTTTCTTTGTTTGTTCATCCCTCTCATATTTTCCTTTTCTTCTCTCTCTCCCTTTCTGCCCCCCTCCCCTATCCTTTTAACCTCTGATACATTTTTCCTCACGATCCTAGAGCAAAGATGCCAAAGTGCTGTACTTAATTAATAAAGAGTTCACATTCACAAGTGCATTCTCTGCCTATGTCTCCATCTGTCTGTCTATTTCTCTCATGATGACCACAGCAATATACAGCAATCAAAACCCCACTTGTATAAAACACCCAAGAACGTCCTCTCTACTTTTCAGATCAGTTAAAGTGCAAAAATCCCCCCTTCCTACATTATCTGCATAGACGCCCCCATCCTACAGCCCCCAGCGTGTCAAAGCCAGCCCCAGTCACCCACGTGTCCTGCTTCTCCATGCTCTCGGTGCGGCGCTTCTTGCTGAGGCTGTGAGCGCTGAGGGAGCGGACGGGGACCCGTGTGCTGCGGTCCATGGCGCGCTCCGTCTGGAAGACCTGGTGCTCCAGACACTCCTCCACCCTCAGCCGCTCCTCAGGGTCCAGCCTCAGTGTGGACTGCACACCGTCAACTCTGAACTCAGATGGTTTATTCATGTAAAGGCTATTTCCCCTTATGAAGGGGGGGGGGGGACGGTATGGAGAATGTAACAACATATGAATTTTACAGAGCACTAGAAAGACTGGATGGGGGGAGAGACACACAGTGAGAGAGAGAGAGAGAGAATTCAGAATTAAGATAGTTTATTCTATCAAGGCCACTGCCCCTCATGAAGGGGGGGGGGGGGGGGTATGGAGAATCTAACAAGAATACATGAATTTTACAGAGCACAAGAAAGACTGGATGGAGGAAGAGACACAGAGAGAGAGAGAGAACTCAGGTTTATTCATATAAAGGTCATTGCCCTTATAAAGGGGGGTATGAAGAATCTAACAACAAAATATGCATTTTGTAGAACACTAGAAAGACTGGATGGACTTCTCTCTCTTTCTCTCTCTGTCATAACTGATCGAAACTGAAATGCCTTGAAGAAGTAAACTGAGAAATTTCTTACTATGCTTTCATTCTGAGATGCCATATGAAGCAGACTGAACCGATACTGACAGGGATCCCTGGAAAACTTGATTGGTATATCTTGCGCTCCTCAGACTGGGTAACTTGTATCAGCACCTGGGTTTGGTGGTGTATCAGCACAAAACTAAATGCACATTATGAGGATGGACGCCAGTCAGTATCATCAGATCAATTCTGTCGTTGACCTCAAAGAGCCTTGTTCCCCCCTTTCTTCTCTGGGCCTCACTGTCCTGCACTGAGCCCCAGTTGTGACTTCCTCTCCGCACTCCATGCTGTGGCGAGCTCTTTTCAAAGCGCTCGGTATCAGGTGATTCATGGAGACTGCTACAGTGCCATGCAGAGGAGGTGGAAGTCATCTATAGTCTGAGGCAACTGAGACTTCCCCTCCACACTACATGCCTCTGTTGAGTTCTTTGCTCAGTATCAGGTGACTGATGGATACTGCTATGCAAGGGAGGTGAGGTGGTCTATAGTCAGAGGCAGGTCCCTCCACACTCCATGTCTCTGCTGAGTTCTTCTCAAAGCGCTCTGTATCCGGCGATTCATGGAGACTGCTATGCAAAGGAGGTGGAGGTGGTCTACAGACAGAGGCAGATGCTCACTCAGCCTGGCCTCACGTCTCAGTTCTTTCACTCATCAGAAGGGAGGCTCAGATGGTGGTGTTCTGCACCAATGTTAAACCACAACAGGAACCACTGAATTCCAGCAATTGTGCAAGATCCTCTCTGGTGGGGGCCTGTAATGGGCGGCTTCAGAAGCTGACAGTGATCAGTCCTGTTAAACTGATGCAGGAAAACCTGGGTTTGGCGGTGTACAAGGAAGCCAGAATGAACAGATCCTGAGAAGACTTGCACAGTACAGCACACACACTGTGGGTGTGAATTAAGTAGTACTTTAATAAGTCAAACTGAATGACTAAATTGTCTCTTTTTCACCAGTTGCAGAAAGGAATCTTCAGCCACTGTAATAAGTACCAAACAGTTGTAGTCAATGTACAATTTTGCAGAATTTTTCAATAATACCTGATTAAGTTCGTAAAAGTTATGTTGTTTCTGTTATTTGTGACCTCATTCCTGAACTGAAATGCAGCTTATGAAACGGGCTGTACTTGATGGCAATACACTTTAATTTCCTCTCATGACAGATTTACTCTATTGTACAAAACAATACTGCTTTGCATTGAAGTGTACCACACACTACCCATTGAAATAAACAATGACAATGCCAACAAAGAAATTACTAGCTTAGGAAATGAAAGCACACAACAAATAGGGAGAATATTCATCACCATCATCAGAACAGTCCACTCTGTTTCAACAAAACTTTACCTTTGATGATCTTCATTGCAAGATGAGAACAGTTACAAGAGAACTCCCAATAGGGAATCCTGTAAATGATTCAATAAACACTGCTGCAGTTGACAGAGTATCTTTTTCTTTCACTCATGTTGACTCACATTCATGAAGTTGATCAGCAGACTGGTGAGAGTGCCCTGGTAGTGTTTCTCTAGGGTCTTTGGTTTCTTCACTGCAGGAAACTGGAAAAAAACAATGAGTCTGACATATCTGGAATCTGTAAACATAACTCAAGTTTCTATTGCTTCTTCCGTCATTTAAGCAGTCATACATCAAACTGTATAAACGTTACAAAGCACAGATGCAATATCACCATTTTCTGACCACAAGGTGCTTTAGATTGTATGGTTGTTACTCCACCCAATGTGGCAGTTCAGAAATTTTCTGCAAATTGCTAAAAAAAAAAAAAAAAAAAACCGTTAAAGGGTAACCCATGACATATAACACACTGAGTCAAAACATGATGGCGAGTCCCCCTAATATGTCACAATCTACAATAAATCGTGGCGAGAGAACCAGTATTGTGAAATTTGTTTGTTTGTGATGTTTTTAGGAGGTAAAAATCTCTATCTGTCACTGCCTCCTCCTTCCCTCTCTCTCTCTCTCTCTCTCTCTCTCTCTCTGTCCCACACCTTGTTTATTTCTATCTCTCTGTCTGCCTCTCCCCCGTCTGCTCCTCTGTCACTTGTTCACTCACAAAATACAAGTCTTCAAAACAACAAAGGACGCGATTTAGTACAGTCTACACTGTTTGAACACTGTCCCTGAATCCGGGGACAGAAATAGCAGTTGGTATATTCATGCACAAAGCCGGAGATAAATAAACCACACACACACACACACACACACACAATCACACACACACACACACACGCACACGCACACGCACACACGCAGACAAACCACATACATGTGAAAACACAAATATGTACTAATGTCTACAGAAAGAAAGGAGAAGGAAACGAAAGAATAGCAATAAAAGAAAGAAAGGAAGAAACGCAAGAAACACAGAATTAAAAAGAAAATGAAAGGAATAAAAGCAAGAATGAAAGAAGGCATGAAAGAAAGAAAAAGAAATGTAGGAAGCAATGAAACAATAAAGAATGAGCAAATAATACAAAAAAAAAAAAAACAAAAAAAAAAAGTATGAATGCAGAACAGACAGAGAGAGAAAGGCAGAGCATGAATGACAGAAGGAAAGCAATAACGCACCATTTTTTTTTTTTTTTCAAGAGCGATGGAATACACACAATGAACCAACCGAACCTCTCTGTGTGAAAGGAAAGGAGAAATGACCTGACCCTTGCCAAGGCACAAATTTTATGCATATGTACACGAATAACAAACCTGGACACTTTTCTGGTTCTCGACAACTTTTAAAACATTAAAAGAGAATCTTTCACCTTCCATCACATGACCGTCACTTTTCTGGTAAAAACAAAAACGTAACGCAGATTTGAATATGAATTATCTGAGTGTTTCACTAGTCTAAACCAGCTGGAGATGCAATTAACTGTAGACACATCAGATGATGACTAGCAGCCAAGCTCTCCGTAAAGCAAGTTACCTGATGTGTGGGTCTGGACACTTAAACCCTTTTGTAGATGATAAATAATGTACTCATTTTGTCTGCACTGTTAAAATAACCCTTTATATTTCTGATGAATATAACAAAGAAAGCACTATTTGTGTATCAAAAAGCTAAAAGAAATTTCTGAATGAATTAGCACCCGGTTGCCTTATAGTATTCAATATTTCAATAGTCTTCTCTGCTTTCAGAATAAAGCCCTCAGTTGCCTCAGTGAAACTCTACAATGTAGACATTGTTCGGTCCTAGGAGAGAGAGAGAGAGAGAGAGAGAGAGAGAGAGAGAGAGAGAGAGAGATTGATTGATTGATTAATTGATCTTTAATACACAAGGATGAAGATTTTAGGCCAAAGCCTAGTCTTACAATCTGTCCTTGTCATGCATACATTATTTCAGCACATATCATTCATACTGACAATTCAACATAGCAACATGGTAATCTAATTCTACAATGATAAGCAAGCAATTCATAAAAGCACTAATGAGATGGGGGATGGTAAAACAGAAGGAAACTTACAAACAAACAAACAAGACTACAGAGAGAGAGGTCAGAGGAGGGTGGGAAAGAGAGAATGGTAGATAGGGGGAGGAGAAAAGGGATGGTAGACAGAGTGGGAGTGGGGATGAGCGATTTTAACGGAGTAGGTTGTATGTTTAGACGATTTATTCAAAGTATGGTTCACAGAAGACTTTGCGAATGGGCGCTAATCATTGTAATTGAATAATTTAATTACTGAGACATAAAATGTTTATGCAAATGTTCCTTGAAAAGTTTAAAGTATTCATGTTTTGTAGATTCGGTGGAAGTGAGTTCCAGACATATGGTCCAGAGTAAGTTAGGCTTGTTTTGAATAGATCAATGCGTGGGTAGGGAAGACGGAATTTCGTCGTGCCAGAAAAGCTGTTCGATCTTGTAAAAAGGGCATTGATATAACATGGCATAGTATCTGTCAAGATTGTAAACATAAATGATGCCTTGTTGAATTCCAATTGCCTATTCAGAGGAAGTATGTTCAGCGCTTTTAGTTTTTCGTCTGTTGTTAGAGATACAGCTGGATGGAGTAGCTTTGCTGCACGTCTATGGAGAGAATTCAGCCTTTTTTGGTGGACGTCACTACTGCCGTCCCACACTGTTGAGGCGTAATTGATACGTGACATTATGTGTGCATTGAAGAAAAGTTTAAGCACATTACTGCTGATGTAGCGCTTTAATTGAGATAACAGGAAAAGATGTTTTGAGACTACCTTGCAAACGTTATTGAGATGAGATTGCTATTTCAATTCTTTATCTATCGTTAACCCTAAAACACGATGCTCGTCTACCTGCTCGATAGAAGTGCCATTCAACTGAAGTTTTAGGCAAAGAGGAGTCAACTGGTGTTTTTGGCGGGTAGCTATAATCATAGATTTGGTTTTGGCTGAGTGTATGACCATTGAGTTTGAATGACACCAGTCTGACACGTCGTTTTGACTTTCCTGGAGAGAAGTTTCTATTGTCTGTAGATCACTACCATTCGTTTGGAGTGACGAGTCATCAGCAAATAAATCTGTCGTGACCTTTTCATCTGATACGGACAATGGTAAATCATTGATGAAAATGCAGAATAGTAGGGGGCCTAGTACAGAGCCCTGTGGGACTCCATGTCTGACAAAGTCTGAAGCGGAAGTTTTGCCATTAAGCACCACATACTGAGTCCTATCGTTCAAGTATGATTGGAATAATGAGACTGTCGGGGTATGGTTCAAGTAGACAGATAGTTTCTTTAGAAGAATGGAATGATCAACAAGATCAAACGCCTTTTTGAAGTCAAGAAAGACAACCCCTGTCATTTGTGATTGGTTCATATTTGAAAGCCATGAGTCACACATTCGTGATAATGCTGTGTGGCAGGAATGATTAGATCAGAATCCAGATTGGAGTGGGTGAAATAGTTTGTTTTTCTCCATGAACTGAGATACGTGTGTGTGTATGTGTCTTTCAAGGGGTTTGGATAGAATCGAAAGTAAGGATATAGGTCTGAAATTATTTGGATCCGTCAAATCATTTGATTTTGGAAGGGGGATCACTTTGGCGTTTTTGAACGCCTGAGGGAAAACATTAGTTTCAATGGATAAATTATATATGTATGTAAGAGACTCATCAATGTAAGGTAGAGCGAGTTTGAGAAGAAATGCGGGTATGTTATCAGGACCCATGGATTTTTTATTCTTTAATTGCGCTATGTGCATACCTACTTCATGTACAGCAAGAAGGGGAATTTTGACTGAGTTACTGGATCCAAGTTTTTGTTTGCAAAATGATATTAGGGAAGTCGGGCATGTATATTCATTTGGTGCTCTTATAGTCTGTGAAGCTTGAGTAAGGGTATCTGATAATGACAGAAAGTGGGTATTAAATTTGTCCGGGGTGATGTTTGTGCTTGAATTTTGTGAATCTGTATGCTTGTTGCGTACAATAGTGTTTATTGCCCTCCACATTGGCGCTGTGGATTTTGCGTCCGTTATCATTTGACTGAAGTAGTCTCGTTTGGCTTTTTCAACTTCGTTTGAAACAAAGTTTCTCTGCTCTTTATATTCGTCAAACAAATTTGCTGCCTTGAGTTGGTCACGTAGTACCATTTCTTGCAGCAATTCTGGCGTTAACCACGGGTTCATCTGCGGATGCCTAACTCTTTTTTGATGTAATGGCGCGTGTTTATTTATGATGGTGAGGAATGTTTGGTACCAGAAGGACAGTGCATCACTGACGTCTGAGTAATTATAAGTTAAGTGAAATGGGGAAGTGTTTAAGTCATAGAGGTATGCTGCTTCATTAAACTTTTTGAAAGAGCGGTATTGGATGGTCATGTGACCTTTGGGTGGTGGTTTTGGGAGCCTTAAGGACCACGTGCAGAAAACTGGACAGTGATCACTAATACCAGAATGTACCACTGAAACATCTAGTATTGCAGGTTTGTTGTTAGTGTATACATGATCAATAAGAGTCGCAGTTGTTTTAGTTATTCTCGTTGGGGTTTGCACTAACTGATGGAGTGCATGAAGTGATAGTGTACTTGTCCAAGCTGGTTGTTGTTTTAACATATCAATATTAAAGTCCCCTAACAGTAGTATATTTGAATTGTTGTGACAGATCCAATCCATCATTTGTACAAAGTTGTCATACCATTCGTATGTGGAAGATGGGTGTCTATATAAATGTCCGATAAATAATGGCGGTGATTTGGAGTTTTTTTATTTCAATCCAGATACATTCGACAGTATTAGTTTCAAGATCAGTTCTGCGTCGGGTAATGTGGGCAATTGATTGATGAATGTATACGGCAAGGCCAGTATGTTGGGGTTGTTCACTGTCGCGTCGTTCTATGTTGTATTCAGGAATGCTAATAAGGTTATCTGTGATGCGAGAGTCTAACCTTGTTTCACTTATGCCAAATACTTGTACTGGATGGGGTGACTGTTTTAAGAGTGATGAGATTTCATAGAGAGAGACAGACAGACAGACAGACAGACAGACAGACAGACAGACAGACAGACAGACTGATAGACAGAGACAGACAAAGAGTAAGAGACAGACAGATCAGAAGAGACAGACAGACAGATAAGAAGACTGAGAGAGAGAGAAAGAGAGAGAGAGAAGGAGAAAGAGAGAGACAGACAGACAGACAAAGAGAGAGAGAGACAGAAAGTGAGACACTGAGGCAATGCAACCAGAAGAGACAGACATTCTTCTCTACAAATCTTTGCTGAGCCACAGTAGTGATGACAGAGAGATGGTAGATCTGCACTTGTTTCATCCTGCTTCTTATTGTTTAGGATATGCATTAAAAACCACATCTTGCTTGTTTGGTACATGTGTGTGTGTGTGTGTGTGTGTGTGTGTGTGTGTGTGTGTGTGTGTGTGTGTGCGTGTGCGTGCATGCGTGCGTGCATGCGTGTGTACAAGCATGCATGCATGCATGCGTGCATGCGTGTGTGTGTGTGTGCATGTACATGCATGTGTGTGTGTGTGTGTGTGTGTGTGTGTGTGTGTGTGTGTGTGTGTGTGTGTGTGTGTGTGTGTGTGAGTGTGCTAAATAATAGTTGTAATGACAGATTGCTTGTAGGATTGGAATTGTTTAAAATGAGTTCAAACTCACTTGGTGTATTTGTGTGTGTGCGCGAATGTGTGTAGACAACACAAACACACACATACATATTTGCCAAGTCATTAATGTAATGACTGAGTTGGCCTGCACTTATTTTTCCCCATTATTAAATTGTTCAACATATCACTGTTTGGTCAATCAGTAGGAGATTGCATCTCTTAGGAGATCCAAGTAAAGGCTGTTCTGCACAACTCTTAGCTGCTATCGGCACTGATGAACAATGCTTGGGTTATTTAACAGTAGAGCTGACCACTCTGACTGTTGACACCTTTTCTTTTTTTTTTACCTCCCTTGCATCCTTATGGATCCTCAAGAACTGGCCCAAAGATTTACCCTTATACTTTACACCATTTACATAATGATTTCAGTAACTTATTTCCTTACCACAACTTCTTTTTGGCTTACTTTTCTACCTTTCGTTGGCTGCTTTGGGGCGCTGCTGGATTTCGTTTTTGAATCCTTGGTGGTGAGAATACCACAGAATTGTAGACTGTGGTGCATCTCTATCTGATGCCAAGGGAGCCCAGACACAATCAGAATAAACACACTTTTTTGCACCTTTTTCAAAACCCAAACACAATCAGCTGTGCCTACCTGCTGAATCTGATCCAGCAGATGAAAGGCCTCAGTGCAGGCAATATGGAAGGTTCTGTCTACAGAACAGGTTAAAAATGGCCCCCATAAACTGCTAAGAAGGGAAATTATATCTTGTAATATCTTACCCTGTTTTGAAAATACATCTTGTAATGTATTACCCTGTTTTCTTTCTATCTTCCCACATTTCACCCTCCCTCCTCCTTTTTTTTATTTTCTTTGAATACTTGCCAAGTCATTAATGTAAAGATGGAGGAAATGTTAGCCTGCCCTTGTTTTCCTCTACTACTACATTCACATATATAAAATTACATCACCACTAACCTTCAGCCCTGAAAAGCGTGGGTTCTTGTGGAACAGGTTCATCTGGTATGCTGGCAGAGGCCCCAGGATCTTCTGTATGACGTACAGCTGGTCAATCTCACTCTCGCCAGGAAACAAAGGCTGTCCATCACTCAGCTCTCCCATAATGCATCCAATGGCCCAGATGTCCACTGCCTTCCCATATGGGGCCCTGGAGGTGTGGTAACAGGTATCAATTCTGCATTTTTTTTTTTTCACAGACTTTGGAAACAGACACCCATAAGTCATCACAAGCATGGTCACACTAGCGGTGGGGGCAAATTTAACCTTCTTTTTTTTCTTGATGAACAAATACCTTTATTAAAAAAGCTCACAATAAACAGGCTTGATCTGTTCAAAATGGGTTAATAAATCACCTTAAATTCATGGGTGAATGGCTGTGAGTGAGTCATTTGTTTATACAACATTGGATTCATGCATATAGAACATGAATTTTTCTTAATCAGATGCGGTGGATTTGACATCAGTTTGGCAAACTGTGGTAAATACTGAAGATCAAACGCAGCTGGAAAACTGCCCACCTTGAAAAAAAAAACAAACTTTAACTTCTGTCTGGGTAAGATTTCATACCACATACACATCATGAATTGCATCTCATCTAGTTTTTTATTTTAAAAAAAAATTTTTTTGCATAAACACACCTCAGTAAGTCCAAATTCTGACTTATGATTAGTTTTGCTGGAAACGGTCACAAATACTAGCAGACACATGCTAGTTCACCTCCCTCTACCTAACACCATCACTCCCCCTACCATCCCCCCTCTACTCTCTCCCTCTCCCAGCTGTAGCAAGTGTGTTGAAAATGAGAGACTTCAGAAGCAACGTCCGCTGATGCTCCTCCGCAGTTTCATCGTGTTTCCATCCTGTGCAAGGTTTACAAGCAGTGAACACAGATTCTATCAAAACATATGAAAACACTCAAATCTAAAAAAAACTGTCTGTTAGATTCTATCAAAACATATGAAAACACTCAAATCTAAAAAAACTGTTTTGTGTGAGTGTGCGCGCGCGCGCGCGCGTGTGTGTGTGTGTGTGTGTGTGTGTGTGTGTTCCATGCCCCCTTTGACAGCACTGCTCCAACACCAATCATTCCAGCCATCCGATACATAGCCACACCCAGTCCCATTTTAGCACTGCAGTCCACAGGAAGCAGTGGAGTCATCATGATGCACTACCACAGAGGAGACACTGGGTTGCTGCCCAGTCCTTTCAGTGGTATTCAGTGCTGCCTGTTCTAACTGAACACACACACCACACCAATCTATAAGCGCCCTGCTAATGACAATAATTGCTTAGTTGGGCCACTAACAGGAGTGAGCATCCCCATCTGAACAAACGGCAGTCCCCACAAAGTTGTTGGCACTGAGGCAGCGGCATATAACTCACTGGCATGGGCATAGACAGAAAATCAAAACCAAAGTCACCATGGGGACAAGGGCATGAACCGCCACAGAATGTCTTTTTTTTTTTTTTTGCTGGTTATATAACGGTCAATGATGATGATGCTGCTGCTATGTAGTTCCATTTTGCTGCTGACAGGGCGGTACCCTGTGCTTCCTTTAATACATCCTAGACTCAACATGGCATGAATGGTACAGACACCTGCTGTTGGACAGAATATTTGGATGAAATTTGGATATATATATATATATATATATGTGTGTGTGTGTGTGTGTGTGTGTGTGTGTGTGTGTGTGTGTGTGTGTGTGTGTGGTTGCAGACATCCCATCTGAACCCATCAGCACATTTCACTCTGGACAGGAGCTAGCCAGGGCCACAAAAAAGAACAACTAATAAATGTCCCTAGGGGGACTCAAAGTAGCCCCAGCTCACCACACTAATGATTGTAGCACTGCAGCCATTTCCTTCACTGCCATGTTACCAAATGGAACACAGAAGGAGGCAGACATCAATAATGACACCACACTAATGATTGTAGCACTGCAGCCATTTCCTTCACTGCCATGTTACCAAATGGAACACAGAAGGAGGCAGACATCAATAATGACACCACACTAATGATTGTAGCACTGCAGCCAATTCCTTCAGTGCCATGTTACCAAATGGAACACAGAAGGAGGCAGACATCAATAATGACACCACATTAATGACTGTAGCACTGTAGCTAATTCCTTTAGTGCCATGTTACCAAATGGACTACAGAAGGAGGCAGACATCAATAATGACACCACACTAACAATGACTGTAGCACTGTAGTTAATTCCTTTAGTGCCATGTTACCAAATGGACTACAGAAGGAGGCAGAAATCAGTGATGGAAATTCAGACACACCCAAGAAGCAGCTCTGGCGATCTGTACCAGCGTGTGGCCACGTAGTCCGTGTAGAGGCCATTGGAGCCATTGGAGATGTTGCGGGCAAACCCTGAAAGCAGACAGGCATGCACGTTGAACACCCATAGGAATCCCTGCTACAGTATTAGCAGCAATACATTGTTCAGAGTGTACCTGCCACACACATTTTCACTGTCAGTGACCTCAAACATTCCTTGCATACAGGGCCTTGAATGGGAGGGTATTGTAGACAGGGAACAACTCTAGTACAGCACAAAGAAAAATGATAAGGCTTTAAAACAATCAAAACAACTATTCAAAAAGGGAGAAGGGGAGGGGGGTGATGTCTTGAGTATCTTTATCAGAAAACTTCACTGTAAGAAAAAAAACAAAAAAAAACAGCATGACAAAGATACACTCAAAGATAAGATTTAAGATTCTTTCATTGGTGAACTCTGTGAAAATGTTGATTCTTATACCTAGACCACAGATTCTACTTTCTGATGATAATAGACACCAGTTAGAATTATGTTACAACAGATTCTCACATGTTATTAAGCTCTAAAGCTTATTCTTACCAAAAACATCATAATTTTGTTTTTTAGGGTGAAATTTATAAGGACTATGATGCTAAGCCAGAAAGAAAGGATGGTTCTTAATTGTAAACTGTTCAATCTACTTTTCCGTTGTTTATTAAAACTTATCCATTCTTTGTTCTTCTTTTCCTTTTCTTCTTTTCTGCCAGTATTGTGTGCCATCCAAACATCAACAGCATCAAGCTGCTCCATCTGACTGCCTCAAACACTGTCACATCCAGGCTCAGCCTATCACAGTACCAAGGCTAAGGCTTGGGCAGGTCCAAAGGAAATTATCAATAACAGGTCGCTGTGATGCCACTTACCAAAGAAGTCAGAGCACAGATACCCACACCAGAATGCAGGACACCACCTCCTTATTACACCAAAACATATCTGAATCTGAAGACCTTCAAATCGGATTGTCTGAGCCAAGGAGAGCTTCAAATACCTTGAAAGGTTTCAGATGAAAACAGAAAAGCATTGGTTTTTGGTTTTTTCTTCATGCCATATCAGGGGAGGTGAGATTACTTCAGACCAATGTGTGTGGCATGGTTGCACTTCATAAAGGAACAGAGAGCCAGTATAATTGATGAAAGTTTCAAATCAAAGCCCTCCCACAACAATTCACACACACACACACACACACACACACACACACACACACACACACACATACACACACACAAATACACACAGTACAGATTCAAACACACAAACACACTTATATTACACACGCGTACATGCAAACACAAACGTTTGCAGAGATTCAAGCACACAAACACACAAACTTTTTTATGTGCACAGGCACATAAACGCACACACGCACACACACATGCATACACACACACTCCCCATCCCTCCTCCTCCACACACACACACTCCCACACCCACACACACGCACACAGAGATTGAGAGAACTGAACAACTCACCAAAGTCACACAGCTTTAAAATACCATTCTTGCTGATTAGGAGGTTTTCTGGCTTGATATCTGTAACAAACACACAAAACCTGTTCAGTCTTTGCTGCCTGTTCTAACTGAGCACACACAGGACACCATCTGTCAGCCCCCTGCTACTGGAAACAATTGCTTAGTTGTGCCTCTAACAGTAATGAAGCTGATGGTGCAGATAATGATGATGAAAAACCAATCATGAATGCAAACTATTAACCAGATAAAATAAAAAACTGCTATATAAAATTAACAACCAACACTTTTTCTAAAAGAAAATCAGCCAATGAAAAAGATCAAGACACAGAGGGAGTCAACTCAAGTTTAGTCATGTTCATTTAGTTAGAGCCCAAATGACTACAGAAGCGACACCAGGACTGATACAACGTAAACACCACAACTATGTAGGCACTAAAATCCTCATACTCCAAGCCAAAGTCATTCTTTATCATGTGCGAGCCTGTGGTGAATTTGTTTGAAAAGTGTCGCCATCCGTAGCTTCAAGGGGACTACTGTTGGACGGACATGACGGCACCATCTGGATGGTGATGCTCATTCACACTGGCTCCACCTCCAAGTAATTTGAGTCATCAGACCCAGGGCTTAGTAGTAGGGGAGCTGTTTGTGCTGAAAAAGCTCCTAACATCGCACATCCCATTCGGGGGACCCGTAATGAAGAAGGACATCTTCAGAGGTGTTTTCATTTCTTTTACAGCTGCTTTTCCTTCACTGAACTCCACTCTCAATGAACAGGAATCTTAATAGTGAGGCAGGGAACAGTAAACAGAAAATAACAAACAAGAACAGAAACTCTTACTCCTGTGTGCATCTTCCTAACGCCAAAATAACACCGCATATGGCACCATAAACAGAAAAAAAAACTTGCTCCCATAATCAGAAGATGCTGTTCACTGAGTAAGATTTAAAAAAAACAAAAAAACAACACTCAGTTCATTAAGATATACAGCAAGAGGAAAAAAAACAGAGGTGAGTGTGAGTGAGTGTGAGGGGATCTGGGGGTGGGGGTGGAGATGGGAAAATGAGGGTAGGGGGAAGGAAGAAACAGAAAAGGAAAAGCAGCCAGCAGCGCCGGTGAACCATGGAGGTCTCCACCGACAAAAGACAGCCATTAGCTAACCACCAGTTCATGCCCAACCTGCACTTAAGTTCCCCGGCACCACGAGCGTCAGTCTAAACCCTCAATCTGTTGCTAGCTTTCCACAAAGACCCCAAGCCAGCCGGCTGTCAACCTTATCTGTCTGTCACCCCTGGCTCAGCAGGGGGGTGACATGGAATGCCCAAAGTCAACAGTTTGCCTTGGCTTGCGGGGACCAAAAATATGGCGGGCCAGATATGGCCAAAAGGGGCAGGAAAATTGTCTGTGTTTTACTGAAGTTCTGATCTTTTTTTTCCATCCAACCCTTCTTGTCTTTGAAAACTGTCAGTGTTTCACTGAAGTTCTGATCTTTTTTTTCCATCCAACCCTTCTTGTCTTTGAAAACTGTCAGTGTTTTACTGAAGTTCTGATCTTTTTTTTCCATCCAACCTTCTTGTCTTTGAAAACTGTCAGTGTTTTACTGAAGTTCTGATCTTTTTTTTCCATCCAACCCTTCTTGTCTTTGAAAACTGTCAGTGTTTTACTGAAGTTCTGATCTTTTTTTTCCATCCAACCCTTCTTGTCTTTGAAAACTGTCAGTGTTTTACTGAAGTTCTGATCTTTTTTTTCCATCCAACCCTTCTTGTCTTTGAAAACTGTCAGTGTTTTACTGAAGTTCTGATCTTTTTTTTCCATCCAACCCTTCTTGTCTTTGAAAACTGTCAGTGTTTTACTGAAGTTCTGATCTTTTTTTCCATCCAACCCTTCTTGTCTTTGAAAACTGTCAGTGTTTTACTGAAGTTCTGATCTTTTTTTTCCATCCAACCCTTCTTGTCTTTGAAAACTGTCAGTGTTTTACTGAAGTTCTGATCTTTTTTTTCCATCCAACCCTTCTTGTCTTTGAAAACTGTCAGTGTTTTACTGAAGTTCTGATCTTTTTTTTCCATCCAACCCTTCTTGTCTTTGAAAACTGTCAGTGTTTTACTGAAGTTCTGATCTTTTTTTCCATCCAACCCTTCTTGTCTTTGAAAACTGTCAGTGTTTCACTGAAGTTCTGATCTTTTTTTTCCATCCAACCCTTCTTGTCTTTGAAAACTGTCAGTGTTTTACTGAAGTTCTGATCTTTTTTTTCCATCCAACCCTTCTTGTCTTTGAAAACTGTCAGTGTTTTACTGAAGTTCTGATCTTTTTTTCCATCCAACCCTTCTTGTCTTTGAAAACTGTCAGTGTTTTACTGAAGTTCTGATCTTTTTTTTCCATCCAACCCTTCTTGTCTTTGAAAACTGTCAGTGTTTTACTGAAGTTCTGATCTTTTTTTTCCATCCAACCCTTCTTGTCTTTGAAAACTGTCAGTGTTTTACTGAAGTTCTGATCTTTTTTTTCCATCCAACCCTTCTTGTCTTTGAAAACTGTCAGTGTTTCACTGAAGTTCTGATCTTTTTTTTCCATCCAACCCTTCTTGTCTTTGAAAACTGTCAGTGTTTTACTGAAGTTCTGATCTTTTTTTCCATCCAACCCTTCTTGTCTTTGAAAACTGTCAGTGTTTTACTGAAGTTCTGATCTTTTTTTTCCATCCAACCCTTCTTGTCTTTGAAAACTGTCAGTGTTTTACTGAAGTTCTGATCTTTTTTTTCCATCCAACCCTTCTTGTCTTTGAAAATTGTCAGTGTTTTACTGAAGTTCTGATCTTTTTGCCATCCAACCCTTCTTGTCTTTGAAAACTGTCAGTGTTTTACTGAAGTTCTGATCTTTTTTTCCATCCAACCCTTCTTGTCTTTGAAAACTGTCAGTGTTTTACTGAAGTTCTGATCTTTTTTTTCCATCCAACCCTTCTTGTCTTTGAAAATTGTCAGTGTTTTACTGAAGTTCTGATCTTTTTTGCCATCCAACCCTTCTTGTCTTTGAAAACTGTCAGTGTTTCACTGAAGTTCTGATCTTTTTTTTCCATCCAACCCTTCTTGTCTTTGAAAACTGTCAGTGTTTTACTGAAGTTCTGATCTTTTTTTTTCCATCCAACCCTTCTTGTCTTTGAAAACTGTCAGTGTTTCACTGAAGTTCTGATCTTTTTTTTCCATCCAACCCTTCTTGTCTTTGAAAACTGTCAGTGTTTTCACTGAAGTTCTGATCTTTTTTTTCCATCCAACCCTTCTTGTCTTTGAAAACTGTCAGTGTTTTACTGAAGTTCTGATCTTTTTTTTCCATCCAACCCTTCTTGTCTTTGAAAACTGTCAGTGTTTTACTGAAGTTCTGATCTTTTTTTTCCATCCAACCCTTCTTGTCTTTGAAAACTGTCAGTGTTTTACTGAAGTTCTGATCTTTTTTTTCCATCCAACCCTTCTTGTCTTTGAAAACTGTCAGTGTTTTACTGAAGTTCTGATCTTTTTTTTCCATCCAACCCTTCTTGTCTTTGAAAACTGTCAGTGTTTTACTGAAGTTCTGATCTTTTTTTTCCATCCAACCCTTCTTGTCTTTGAAAACTGTCAGTGTTTTACTGAAGTTCTGATCTTTTTTTTCCATCCAACCCTTCTTGTCTTTGAAAACTGTCAGTGTTTCACTGAAGTTCTGATCTTTTTGCCATCCAACCCTTCTTGTCTTTGAAAACTGTCAGTGTTTTACTGAAGTTCTGATCTTTTTGCCATCCAACCCTTCTTGTCTTTGAAAATTGTCAGTGTTTTACTGAAGTTCTGATCTTTTTTCCATCCAACCCTTCTTGTCTTTGAAAATTGTCAGTGTTTTACTGAAGTTCTGATCTTTTTTTCCATCCAACCCTTTTTGTCTTTGAAAATTGTCAGTGTTTTACCAAAGTTCTGATCTTTTTCCCATCCAACCTTTTCTCTTTCTCTTGAAATATAAGAAACAAAAAGAACTGGAAACATTAAAAACAAATTGGAACTTAGCTACATGCGCACGTGCGCACACACATACACACACATTTACACTACACGCATACACACACAACACACAACACACACACACAACCACACACACATACTCATTACCCACACACACACACACACACACACACACACACACAAACACACACACGCACACAAACACACACACACACACACATCACACACACACACACACACAAAACACACACACACACACACACACACACACACACAAACAAACACACACACACACACACACACACACACACACACACACACACACAGCACCATAATGAACCCCCCTACAGTTCAACAGATCTGTGAGCACAATCTGTCAGTGTTACATGCTCTTGAAGCTGGCCGACCACCATACATTAGCTTCCCTGCTGAAGAGGTGTGTTTGTCAGGCAGTGATAAGTACCCAGCACAGGCCCTCTTGGAAAAGGGGGGGCGTGAGTGTCATAATGCACACACAACCTTAACCGTTTACCCACCCTACCAGTCAAATGTAACAGAGCCACCAAGCACTCTTAACGACTGGCTACAGTCAGACTAAACAGCCTGATTGTTTGATCCTCCGCTCTTTCTTTCTTCCTTGAAACACAGAGGGAAACTGCATCAGCTGACCTCCCTCCCCACCCTTTCCTCCATTCCCCCCATCACAACAGAACTGATCCCTCCACAAACACTGCACGCAAACAGGAAGTCATGAAAACAGATTCACAGTGGAGGCTTTTCCCTTTAGCAGGTCATTGTCATGCACGACATGTGCTTTGGTGGAGGTGGAAAGATGGGAAAAACACGAAGCAGACGCTCACGGTTAGATGTTTAAAAAAAATAGTTTAAACATTACTGCAGTAATGAGATTGATATTACAAGATTGTATTCTATGCAGTCACCGTATCTTCTTTTCATGCAGTTATGTCCCTTGATGTTTAAATGGAATGCCCTGTAAGTGCCTGCACCCTACATCAAAACAGCGCAGGTTTCTAAGGCTAGTGGAGGATTGCTTCCAGCTGTTATGTTCAGCAGCTGAAGACAGTACTGTTCTGGGTCCCACTAGCTGAATCCTTTTCTTCTCTGCATTTTGGCCAACTCTGGAGAAAAGCCAGTGACCACAGGGAAAGTCCCGCTGACAACAGGAAAGACTGCAACCCAGGAAATGTATGGCAAAAGCCTGGCTGTGTCTGGAGTTGTACTGATTTGACCTGTCAGTGAAGCAGCAACTAGCGGGGCTGCTGGATACATGCAGCAGTTTGCCTGATGATGAAATCTTTTGCCAGTGGACTCTGCAGTCATGTAACACGGGCTGGTATACCCATGGGGACATTTCCCTGGCAATTCTTTTGTGTTGCATCCAGGGCCATCACATAATGGCATCTGACAGAGAGCAGTTATGTCCTTTGACATCTTAACTGACTACTCTGTATGAGCCTGCACCCTATGTTGACACAGTGCAGGTTTTCAAGGATGATGCAGGATTGCTTCCAGCTGGTTGGTTGGGCAGTGGAGGACAGTACTTCTCTAGGTCCCAAAGGCACCTTCTGATGGATCTTTTACATGCTCTGCCTTTTGGCTGAGTCTGGGGAAAGGTCCAGTGATGGTGAGGGAAGACCCACTGACCACAAGGAAAGTCCTGTTGACAGCAGGAATTACTGCAAGTTGCAGTGGTTGCAGAGCAACCCGAGATCCTCTTCTGGGATCTTCTGTGTGGCAAAAGGTTGGCTGTGTCTGGAATTGTACTGGTTTCACCTGCAAGTGAAATAGCAACACATGGGCGTGCAGGATGCATGCATCAGTTTGCCAGAAGATGGCATCTTTTGCTGGTGGGCTCTGCAGTCATCAAATATGGACTGGTAAAACCATGGGTATGCTTCCATGGAGGCTTTGTTGCATCTGGTGGACATCACATAATAGCATCCGCAAGGCATCAGTTATATCCTTTGATGTCTTAATGGAATACTACATGCGTGTGCCTGCACTCGATGTCAACACAGTGCAGCTTTGAAAGAGAAGTGCAGCACTGATCTCTGCTGGTTGGTCTGGCAGTTGAAGACAGTACTTTCTGGCTCCCATGGACACTTTGGGGTGTATCTTTTTCTTTCTTCTCTAACGGCTGTGACCCATGAGCTTATTTCAAAATCTTGTTGAAAGATTCCATGTTGTTTTTGTTTGTTTTTTTTTCCTTTTCATTTCGTTTTTGCAGGACCTTTTTCATTGAAATAACTATTCATACTAATATGAAAATATCTGTAAAATTCTGTTTCTTGAACAAAAGAAACCAGGTCTGTTGTCTCATGTCAGTGTACAGTATCTTGTGTCTGCCTGTGTTATACTGATCATACAGAAATTAAAAAGAAAAAAATTAACAAAATGATGTAATATGAAAAGCTGAGCTCTCAAGGGAGAAACTTCATCAATGAACACCCTTTTCATGGAATTGTTTATTTTCTTTCAGCACAACAGACACATTTTTATCGATCACATTACATTTAAAACTTGGTAGGGCCAGGATGAAAAGAAAATTTGCTTTTAGGAGGGTGGGAGTTGAGCGGAGGTGAGGGTTAGAATGGTGGTAGAGGGTTTTCTTTTTTTTTTTTTTAACTATTTTCACAAAATCTGAGCCTCTATTTTTCCACTTATATTACATCAAAAACAACCTCAAAAGAATCAATAATAACAATAATAATAATGATAAAATTAATAACAACAGCAATCAAATAACAATAGGAACGGTTCCCGACAGATTTAAAGAAAAATAAGTTGTGTTAAAAAGAAAATATGCAAAGAAGAAAAAAAAAAAAAGGAAAAAAAAAAAAAGAAATAAAATGTCTAAGAATAGAAGCACAGCTATGTAAAAGACACTTCCTCAAGGGCAAAGCAAGAACACTCTATAAAAAAAATGAGAAACCTACTGGGACAATAATCTGCAGAACAGAACACAATCAAGTGTCATGACTCCCCATCACCCTTCATCATACAACATCGTGGTCATCACAACAAGTTATCAGTGACCAGAGAGCATTGTCCAGCGCATGTTCAGTACAATGCAGCATGAGCAGCTCGCAGCAATGTACTGACAACTCAAAGGATTCCTTCGCTATGCAGAGCTTCGCAGCCAAAATGCCTGCAAAAAAATGACTGAAGCTCCATTCAAGTTTCACATCGGGAAATATGCGAGAAGGGGATTTATCACCCTTGCAGACCCGTTTAGGTGGGTCCTGTCTACCACCAACTTGATGCCGACAGAAAGGTTCAGCATTAAGACGGGCAAACAGAACAATTTTTACACTGGATGTCCATCAGGTCAAACATGCATCTATCTGTGTATGTGAGACTTGTACACCCAGCCAACCAGATCAACCATGTCCCTGCATGAACACATACTCCACGCTGCTTGACATACAGCAAGGAAAAAAAGTCTTCCAGTTCAAATCAAGTACATAACACAGTCATGATAAAGAACATCTGTGAATAGGTGTTTTTGTTTTTTTTTTTTATCTAAACTGGATGCTTTTAAAACGAAAACTCAAACTTAAGCTAAAAAACAAAAACAAAACAAAAACAAAGTAAAACAAAACCAAACAGGAATACAAAGAACAAAAGGGATAGGTGTCACAATCAGAGAGTTCAAAACAGCCAACAAAGGCAGTAAAACCAAATACACCAGCAACAATGAAAAAAAAAGATCCTTCCTATGGCTGTACCGTTACGTTCTATCACTCAACTCACTTTCCCTCCCCTAAACCCCCTCTCAAGAGCAACCCCAACAGGGCCTCTCCTGTTGACAGGGCTATAAACAAAACAAGACAACATGAATTCAATCACCATGGGCCCCTCTCTGCATCCCCTGAGGGACAATCATTTCCCCACCTGCCCACCCACCAAGTTGAGTGTGAAAAAACATCCTCCTAAAATGTTGTTTTTTTTTTCAATTAATACTTTATAAATCTACCCTCAAAGGGAGAAAGTTTATTCATTTTGTCAACAACAATGACAACAAAAGAATATGGTATATTGTTCATGGAACTGCTCCATCCCTTTCACTCTATATACAAACACATGTGCATGCAGCACATGCAAGCAAATGTGTGCACACACACACACACACACACAACACACACACACACACACACACGTGCAAGCACAAGCATGTGCATGAACCCTTCGTTTTCCTCATACTGAAGAAAAACCTGTCAAATCAAGCACAAAATGAGCATGCACTCTCTTAAACCAAAACTAACAAACAAACAAACGAACCCCAGACAAGTGAACAAACAACAGCAACAAAACTCTTGCAAAACAGGAGCTGTTTCTGAGGCCATCCAAAACCTTCCCCTAAAATCGTAACAAACAGCAATCCAAAAGACCTTCTTCCAAGCCTCCTGTGATGCCCTTCTGAATTCCATCCCTCCCATCCCCCCCCCCCCCGACCCTCACCCCAGCCTCTTGCATTGTGGGCTGTTGAACCACACTGTAGCTGAATAAGGGAGGGGATTAAGCCCAGGGTGGGAACCTAAAGTTAATCCAGGGACATCCTGCAGCTGAAAGGCTGGTACCGATACGTATCAAACAATACTGAGAGTCTTTGTCGGAACGGCAGCTAGGATCAATGACAGTACTTGTCACTGTGGCTTGCATACCCGGACCTTGGCTACAGTTTTGACAACAGGGAAAAACATAACATGGCATAAACCTGCATGCATATGTGCCTGCATGTGTTCATGCCTGCGTGCATGTGTATGTATGTGTGTGTGCGTGTGCGCGCGCACATGCATTCGTGTGTGTGTATGATGGCTGCCAGGATGATTGCATGCATGCGTGTGTGTGTGTGGATGTGAGTGTGGTGTGAATGTGGTGTGTGTGTGTGTGTGTGTGTGTGTGTTGTGTGTTGTGTGTGTGTGTGTGTGTGTGTGTGTGTGTGTGTGTGTGTGTGTGTGTGTGTGTGTGTGTGTGTTTACAAGCATGCATGTGAACATGCACAAATGCAGAATGTTTGTAATCTTGACACCTGCATCTACCTATATTACTGGATTAGTATAGCGCTTAAATTTCTCCCTCACTTGTTTTACATTGTCAATTTTATTTACTATTTCTGTCAATGCTTGGACTGCAAATCATCTTTAGATAAGATATGAATGCAGATTAAAGAGAAATCACTTGGTTGTTTTATGTTTGCACTGTAATGTATTACATCATCTTTACACACAGATTTACAGAGCGAAATCACAAGTTTGATTAGTTGATTTACAGAAAAGAGTAATCACTTGGTTGATTATGTTTGCACTGTATTGTGTTACATCATCTTTCACGTAGATTTGATTTATAAAAGAGAGGTTGCATGATGGATTGCATGCACATTTACATCATCTTTGCTGGTAAATTTGGATAAAAGAGAGATCACAAGACTGATCAAGTCTGCATTGTATCAAATCCTATGTCTCATTGCTCCGCATTGCCTTGCCTGTGCCTCCTTGCCTGGCCTTGCCTTGTATTTTGTGTTGTGTAACTTCATTGCCACAACACATTTCTCTGTTAAAAGTCGGGCTGCTCTCACCAAGGTGAGTGCATCACCACACTACAGCACCAACATAAATTTTTCCTCTCCCCCTTTCCATTCCCCCATACCCCCCCTCCCCCAATTGCACCAGTGGATTACAATTTGTTCTAATATTTTAACTTAATGCCTACACAACAATATAATGTCTATCCGTAGTGCTAAAACAGCTGGCTCTACAAGTAGAGTGCACGTCGAACCAACACACTAGGCCCGAAGTCACCTGAACACTCTAGTTCAGATAGTTGAA
>CM065720.1:26115139-26117639 GCA_033310375.1 Conus canariensis
CCTTTTCACATCCTCGTTTTCTGCAATTCCAAAAAAAAAGAGAAAAGAAATTAGAGATAATACTGTGTTCAGCTTCAGTTTCATTGAGATGATAATATATACATACACAAATGAATAAATGTACAAGGAAATAATAAACAAATTCAAGTAGAAAGACCAGCTGCCATGGCAACGTAGTTAGCGTCACGGACTCCCCGCAAGGAGGTTGTGGGTTTGATTCCCATCAGTGCATCGACCGGCTCCTACCCAGAGATGAGTTTGCTATGAGCTCAGTTGGAAGAGTGGGGCCACACAGTCGACTTTCATCCACTTAATGGATGCATCTCTGAGAGTGTTGCTCAAATTTCCTCACCAACACTGCAGGTGTCTTATATCTCTCAGGCCTGGCTGACGCCAGGATATATTATGAAAGTAAGCATGGAGTACAGCCCTGTCATGCAGTCTCAGACCGGAATAGAAATCCACATCACCTTCATCATCCTCATTCTCATCGATCAGCATAAAAAAAAAGTCTCAAATTTGGTGGCCCTTCATGCCCTGCTGTCATGGTGACCACGTCTGTGGCCTTAGTTTGATTCCTTCGGGGTCACCATACTGGCAAATTCATGGGGGCTGTCGTTGGACAGCGAGGTGGCGCCCTCCAGAGTCTCCCTCACTGTCTCTCTCATTCATGCCGGCTCCGTCACTGAGCAGTTATTGTCATCCATATGGGCCTAGTAGGTGGTGTCCTGTGTATGCTGGATCAGAACAGACACCACTGAACACCCCCAAAGTGACTCGGTAGCAGTGCAGTGTCTCCTCCAGAAGATTGCCTCTTGACAACTCGACACTGACAGCTCCCTGTGGATTGCCGGTACCAGGGCTGTGGCTGTGGATGGGGGCTGGGAACGAGCAGTGTGGGTGCAGTGCCACTGAGGTAGCACAGAAGATGGGACAGCTAAAAGAAAAATTAAGTATAAAGCATTAATCAGACTATGTGGAAGAGCACATCCTCAAAATACAAAGTCTGTAAACAGAGAGATATAAGTACTGAAAAATAATAAAATGAGGAACTAAACTATGCGGATGAATTTTTCTCAAAAGCCAATGCCAGAGACTGTAAACAGCTTCCTTTTTTTCTTTCTGAGCTCCAATGAGGTTCAGAGTCCAGAACAATCCATTCACATTTGACTCTTCTGACTGTACCATCACTTAAGGCCTCTGGCTAGCTGTCAAAGGTGCAGTGACTCATAATGCAGTGTCCAGTTTCTATTCTGGATTAAACATTTTCTAATGATCTACTGGATCGCTGGTTACTGGCCCAACAGACTTTTGTGTTTTCCTATTTTGATATTAAGCAAATTAAAAATCTCACATCCCGAAGTCTTGTTAACAAACCTTTGCAACTGTTTTCTTTCTGCAAGAAGAACTGTGTCTCTCCACTTGTTTTCTCCGGTTACTTATTTGTTCCATAAAACTACTTGGTTCACCTGTGGTGGCATTATATCTCTCATAACATTTCACACAATTCTGACTTATCAGAGCTGATTTGACTGGCAATGTTTGGGACACTACACTGCAGGACTGACAACTCCTGCTGCTGACATGTATTTTTTACCTGCTTTGCTTCCTTTCCAGCCTCCAAATAACAGGCTCAAACATTCTTTCTTTAATTCATTATTCCTTTTATCTATTTTGACCATCCATTCATGCCATTGGAGTACTACCTTCCAGTTCTTCTGTGCTACTCTTCACAATCTGATTTGGGTGCCAGTGGTGAGAAAATCACTGAATTGTGAGTGGCATGTCTCTTACCAGGGATGGGTAGGTTTCACTGTTGATGCCACGATTTCTGGTCAGCCTGACCCACAAGACAAAAACCTAACAAAAAAACCAAGCTATTGGAAACGGTTCCCTCCACAACATAGAATCCACTGCGTCTCATAGCTGTCAGTGATGGGTTTTAAACTTACAGCTTAACATCTGTTTTACAGGCATGGTCCAGAAACCTTTTTCTAGGTTTTCTTATGTTTCTAAGTTTTGTTTTTAGTTCATTGGTTTTTACACACACACACACACACACACACACACACAGAGAGAGAGAGAGAGAGAGAGAGAGAGAGAGAGAGAGAGAGGAGAGAGAAAGAAAGAAACTAAGCAAGCAGACAATGCTGCAGCCTGAATATATCTTTTCGCCAGAAAATGATATAACACAAATCTCTGCACCCCAATGCACCCAACATACTTTAAGCCCATCACATCAAGGTGTCTTGTGCAAGTGACACTGCCACACACTCTGTTGTGGTGTGGGGCACTCAGTCAAGTGGTTAAGAACCTTCAGCTGTAGGTCTGAGTTTGAACAACTCCAGGGATCAACTGTTCACACCTTGATAACCACAAACACACACAAACACACACACACACACACACACACACAACACACACACACAACATCACTGTGTGCACCAGTGTCAATGGTCCGGATCTGTTCAGGGAGTAAGGTGTGACACACACTGTCTGT
>CM065720.1:26122639-26132639 GCA_033310375.1 Conus canariensis
AAGGCGGCTACATTCCCCACCACATCTGTCGCTTTGTTTGTTTGCCTGTCAGGCAGGGCGATCGCACAAAATACTAAACACCCATTATAAAGAAACTTAGTGGAGACAAAGAAAGTTGCCCAAAGACAATCTGTTGGTGCAGATCTGATTAAAAAAAAAAAAAAAGGCAGATGCTATGGGATGGAATCTTAGTTAGGGTTTGAATGAAGCTTGCAGAATATGATCTTAGTGGAGGTCTGTGGTCTCCTGAATGCCCTTCCAGTTGTTTCTGTTGTTCTAGTTGCCGTTGCTGTTGTCAGTGGTGTTGAAAGCTATCATCAACATGCTGCACTGTTTCTTACCCAATGATAAGCCAAATCATGCTAAGGACACGCTGGTTCATCTTTAAACTATGACCTCAATTAAAAGCAGGCTTTGTTCCGACCCTCCTGATAGCTGAAATCATGAGGATAGAGAAAAAAAAAGAAGAAGAAAAAGAATTTTTAAAAAAGAAACTATATTTGCTTTCACTGTGTCAGACTCTCTTCTCTAGATAATAGGCCAAGGTAACATTTTCACGATATGAATCACCTACAGACCAATGTGAAAGTGGCCTGTTGGGTAAAGCAAGAAGTGAGAGAGTTACTTGAACCTTAGATCGAGTCCTGCCTGCGGTAGGTATTCCCCTACCCCACCCCACCCTTTCCACTAGAGACCTTAAGCAGTGGTCTTGATGGCTAGTCACTGGGGTGAAACAACAAACTGAAGTTCATAGTGGTCTGGATGGCTAGTCACTGGGGTGAACCAACAAACTGAGGTTCACAGTGGTCTGGATGGCTAGTCACTGGGGTGAAACAATAAACTGAGGTTCACAGTGGTCCGGATGGCTAGTCACTGGGGTGAAACAACAAACTGAAGTTCATAGTGGTCTGGATGGCTAGTCACTGGGGTGAACCAACAAACTGAGGTTCATAGCGGTCTTGATGGCTAGTCACTGGGGTGAAACAACAAACTGAGGTTCACAGTGGTCTGGATGGCTAGTCACTGGGGTGAACCAACAAACTGAGGTTCATAGCGGTCTTGATGGCTAGTCACAACAAACTGAGGTTCATAATGGTCTTGATGGCTAGTCACAACAAACTGAGGTTCATAGTGGTCTGGATGGCTAGTCACTGGGGTGAAACAATAAACTGAGGTTCACAGTGGTCTGGATGGCTAGTCACTGGGGTGAAACAATAAACTGAGGTTCATGGTGGTCTGGATGGCTAGTCACTGGGGTGAAACAATAAACTGAGGTTCATAGTGGTCTGGATGGCTAGTCACTGGGGTGAGACAATAAACTGAGGTTCACAGTGGTCTGGATGGCTAGTCACTGGGGTGAAACAATAAACTGAGGTTCATAGTGGTCTGGATGGCTAGTCACTGGGGTGAAACAATAAACTGAGGTTCATAGTGGTCTGGATGGCTAGTCACTGGGTGAGACAATAAACTGAGGTTCATGTCAAGCATGCACCGTGTGCACTGTTTGAAGCGCCACAGTGACAAAGTTGTGCTGGGTAAAAATTCAGTTAGAAAACAATGATAATGATAACTACAATACTAGTATGAAATACATTAGCATGGCATTTCTCATGTAAATTCACAGCAGTTCTTCATACGAATATTTCACACACCACACAGACATCCAACAACACACCCACAAAACCCACGCACATGCCCACACACACAACATCAGGACTCCACTTCCCAACAAAACATATTTCAAAGAAAGGACCTGTGTGTGTGTGTGTGTGGTGTGTGTGTGTGTGTGTGTGTGTGTGTGTAGAGAGAGAGAGAGAGAGAGAGAGAGAGAAGCAGGGAAGAGCAGGGAGAAGGGGGAAGGGAATAGGAGGGAAGGTGGATGAGGGGTAAGGCCAATACAGCTAAACCACTCTGGTAGGCAAAACAAAACAATATATACAGACGCTAACACACACACACACACACACACACACACACACACACACACACACACACACATACACACACACACACATACACACACACACACACACACACACAATACAAAAGAAAGAAAAGAAGTGGCGTTGTACCATGGTTACACGGATTCTCAGGGGAGAGCAGCCCAAATTTTGCACTAAGAAATGCGGCGATGAAGTCATGCAACACAATGAAATATTTACAGGAATTCTGTTCTGTGATTCAACAGACTTGGGCAGTCTTTTTTTCTTCCTATTGATGTCATCTCTTTTCTTGCACGTGCACTGCCACTGGATTTCCAAACATTTGCTTCAAGGACTGTAAATTTATGCACTGAAAGCACACTTGAAAAAAAAAAAGCATTGAAGTAATGACAAACAGAATAGCAGTTCCTTTTTTTTTTTTTATCAAACACAGTATAGTATGATTCAATACAAATCTGAAGAACACACAATTCCCCAAGGGCAAAATCTGAATATGTGATATATGTTGCTGCAGGAAGTGTTCTCAAATTGAGAATGAAACGTTTGAAATGCAATTGAACTTCACTATGCTGCAGACATGGTGAATTTATCTTGCAACATAATACTAGTACCATGACAAGCATTTCATGCATCATACTGTAATTAACAAGTTCAAATTCTCACACACACACACGCATGTTCGCACATCACATATCACATATGTGAAAAGACGTAAAACTGAAGTACTACTACTACTACTACTACACACGCACGCAAGCACGCACACAAGCAAGCACACACACACACACACACACACACACACACACACACACACACACTCACTCACACTCTGAAACTAAACACAAAACAGTAACATAGAAAAAAAAAAACTTAATAAAGAAGAAACAAGCACTCATGCAATCATATGATTAAGGAAACACACACACACACACACACACACACACACACACACACACACACACAACGCACAAACAACACTTAAACACACACACACACACTCCTACGGTCATAAACGACATAAACGCATGCCACACTTAATCTACTGAAATTACAGGAAAATTACAGGAGCGGAAATTGATCTCCCCCATATCCGCCTCTGTCCAGAGTGTCATGTTTCCAGCTATCAACATAAACACCCTTCAAACTGGTAATGAAATTCATGCCGGCGGAAACCAAGAACCTGGCAAGTTCAGAACTCCACGGTGAATTAACAACATATGGGAGCACAAAAACGTCTTAAGCCGATAATAGCTGTTTTCCCTAGGATGACAGGAATTAACCTTCCGGAAAACAATCATGGGGAAATGAGTTATAATCGCTGTGATCCTGCACTTAGGACAACAACTGTTTCCTGAGGTAAAAGATTATTTTTCAGGAAAGCAGCAATCTTCAGACAAACAGCCATCATTGTTCTTATCCCTTGGGATCACATCTGTTTTCCCAGTTGTCCAGAGGAGAGCAGTTATTATTCTGCTGTGAAACGGTGATGATGAGGAAAACAGCTATTATAGGTAGATCTAGTTGCAAAGTGAGGCCACTGCAGGCGGAAATGTAAACAAATTTCAAAAAGTATTTTTAAGGCTCCACCGAAAAATGTAGACAAATGAATCACAAGCCAAAACACGATGCAATTCGACCTCTTGGGTCTTAAGAGGTTGAAACATGTCACATTTTGTTTTGTGATTCATTTGTCTATATTTTTCGGCAGAGCCGTAAAAGAAAAACTTTGAAAGAGCTATTATAGCTGTTGCTTTTAAGGATCATAACCGTTTTCCCTTCTCCAGTTTGCGGCATCTGACACAGTATTCTACTAACTGCACTACCAGTGTCCATGCACATGTCAGAGATGACAGGCAAAACACCCTTAACTGATTTTCCTGTCATGGTTGTTTTCCTCTTGCTGATAACTTTTTTCTTCACAAAAACCTGGGAAAACTCTTATTACCCAAAGGAATACACAGCAAAGAGCTGTCATCCTTTAAGGGATAACAGCCATAATAACTGATTTTCCTCTTACAATGGTTTTCATACACGCTAAGGGTAAACAGTTACCATTTGCTTTTGACACTAATGTGCTCCATTATCCATTCAGCTTCATTTTCCCTCTGGTTCCACCCTTCTCTCACACATCCCCCATCCAATCCTCCTCCAGCTACTGCCCCCCCCCCCCACCCCACCCCACCCCCACCCCCACTCTCCTCTCACAACATCCTTCATGATTTTCATAGGATTAGAGTTTCTAAAACCAACTGTTGAATCAATGCCAGCTCTTGGGGGTTTTTTTTTTTCTCTTTCTCTTTTTCTTTCATTTTTTTTTTTAAATACACTTCTTCAGAATGAAATACATTGATTTACAGCTAAGACCAAAGACTGCCAAACCAATTGGAGAGAGAGAGAGAGAGAGAGAGAGAGAGAGAGAGAGAGAGAGAGAGAGAGAGAGGGAGAGAGACAGACTGAAAGAGAAAGTGTGCGTGTGTATACTTGTGTGCATATGTGAGTGAGTGAGAGTGTGTGTGTGTGTGTGTGTGTGTGTGTGTGTGTGTGTGTGTGTGTGCATGTGTGCATGCATGCATATGTGCAAGCGTATGTGCATGTGTGCATGTATGTGTATGTGTGTGTGTGTGTGTGTGTGTGTGTGTGTGTGTGTGTGTGTGTGTGTGTGTGTGTGTTTGAAGGTGTGAAGGAGGAGAAGACAGCGAGACAGAAAGAAAGGCAGAGTCAAAGACTACACCTGCCAGTCTTCTGGAGTCACAGTTTGGGAACCTGAGAATCAAAGTGGTGGATGGAGTGATGAGGTGGCAGTTCCTTTTTGACTGAAAGTATTTCTCACCTATTTGTTGTGTTTCAGTGCAAAATAATAGGGTTTTAAAAAGAAAATCTCTTTTCCATACATGTTACCTGCCAACGTCAGCATAACCTCATTTGAGCTTTACTCTGCTATACTTTATCGTCCCTTCAAAAATGAGCCCCTGACCCTACATTTGTAAACAAAAATTGCGAATTTTGGATTCTGGATTTTTGGTCACTCAATTACTTCAGAATTTCATAATAATTTCTAAGTTAGAGAAATTCCAGAAAAAAAAACAACTCAGGAAGGCTGGCAGCTATGAAAGAGATACAAAGGAGGGAGACAGCAATGGAGATACAGGGACAGACACAGAGAGGCAGACAGACAGACAGAGACAGAGAAGAGACAGACAGGCAGCCGTATGGAGACAGAGGTTGGAGAAACAGACAGAGAGACAAACAGACCAACAGAGAAAGTAAATATAATGACAGATTAAAACAAAACATAGAGGGAGAGAGAGAGAGAAATAAGCAGGGCATGGGTGGAGGGGAGGGAAAATACAGTCCCAAGTTCACACACTAGAATAAATAGCAACAACAGCAACAACAATCTTGTAGCCACATGAAGTAACGAATAAGATGGGGAGAAAATTCAAAAAAGAAAGAAACCGAAACAATCACACGAGAGCAAAGGACAACTGCTGCTACCCGGCAGATATCCTCTACCATCTCCGCCTCAAACAGCCACGGTGGGTGACGGGGAGAATCCCAAATGATTGGCGGCACACTATCAGTGGCCAGCCAGTCAGGCGGTGTGTCACCAGCAAAATTAGTGCCCCCTATCATTTTGGTCCAAGGAGAAAAAAAAAAAGACCTTCATACTTTCACTTCCAGTCAAATTGGAGAGTTGTAAAACACTGCTGATCGAAGGAGAAGGAATTTTAGTGAAAATTAATCTGTTTGATCTTATTCTCGTAATTTCACCCTGTTACGATGTTTAAAAAAAAAACAAACAAACAAACAAAGTGTGGTAAAAGGGTTACTAAGATAAGAGTAAGTACTTCTATTTTCAGAAATGTGAGAAGTGATCCACTACTGCTCTAACTCTATTGAATATTAACTTGCACTGCTGATCTCAGACAATACCTTATTGGCTGTGACAGTGCTGTCTGGTGATCAGTGCATCCCATACTTGCTCCCTAACCCATCAAAATCTTTCCTTCAAAGCAGTACTCATATTTGCCACAACAGAGTTGGCTAGTGTAGTGGTAGCCAGTTGTGTTCTTTTTTTTTTTTTTCCTCCCCCTTCCCACTCATTCTTTATTTCAAGTAACGCATTCATTGGCTTAACACTGCTGCCTGACAATACAGTTACATCCCCCTTTTTTTTTTTCTGACGCAAGTTATATCCCTTTTTTTGCTGATAAAGTTATATCCCTTTTTTGTTCTCCTATTTCTAATCTCAGATGAAACTTTTCTTGGCTGTCACGGTGCAGCCCGACATGTAACCCTTTCATGTTCCCACGAGCCCATTCTTATTGCAAGTAATACCTTTATTGGCCGTAACTACTGCCACCTGTTTTTGTGACCATGAATGTATCCCTTTCTTGTTTCCCCCCTCCCCCCCCTCTCTCTCTCTCTCTCTCTCTCTCTCTCATCCCTTTGCATAAACAGTCCGTTAAGTGATGTGTGCGACTGAAAAAGGCATACTGGACTTTGCATCCTCTCCAATATGTCTGTGTGCATGCGTGTGCGTGTGCATGGGGGTGTGTGTGTTTCAAATTTGTGGGCTGCTTAGAGAAAAAGACGACTAACATATCTGGTTATACAGTTTAGTTGCTGGGTCGGTGCATGTCTGATTGCTGGTCTTTTCCGATTCTGGCTGAAAATAAATTAACAAGTGAGAAGAAAACAAACAAAAAGCATGCCACCACTGACAAAATATTTATAGGATAGATAAAAAATGAATAAATAAACTACAGGGCTGCTAAAACACTGAAAACATCAATGACACGAGCATGTCAACACACATCCCTTTAGGGCCAGCGTGTTGATCATAGCCAAAACATGAAAAAGCAAAAACAAAAAAAAGAAAAGAAGGCAGACAACTGGAATGCTAACTATGATAACAGAGAAGGGGATTTACCCAGGGTACTCTGAAAACACCCGCCAGGGAGAAAAATGCAGCACAAAAGGGGTGGGGGGGGGGGGGAGGCGCAGGTTTTTGTCTGAGAGTGCCACACCACTCAACCACCTCCCCTTTCCAACCATTGATTGGGTACTACGGTGACTGGGAGTAATCTCGCCACCTTCCACCGTCTACAGATCCGGGAGCCGAAGCCGCCGGCCGCCAGCCGAAATAATTGATGGACCCTGGGGGCAAAATAGCAACAATGTGTACAGGAAACCTGTCTTGGAAGATAAGTGGGTGGGCCCAGGCCTGCGGTGCTATCCTCCGGCAGGCAGCCTGGGAAAGACGTGCCTGGCGGAGGGAGGCAGCCCCCTGTGATTGTGATGGAGTGGCGTTGTCAGCACTCTGGCCACACAGTTTAGAAATGAAGTGGAATCTTCTTCTGTCGTGTGTGTGTGTGTGTGTGTGTGTGTGTGTGTGAGTGTGTGTGTGTGTGTGCATACTTGTGTGCATGCAGGCATGCATGTGTGTAACTGTGAATGAGTGAGTGAGTGAGAGAGTGAGTGAGAGAGAGAGAGAGAGAGAGGTGTGTGTGTGTGTGTGTGTGTGTGTGTGTGTGTGTTGTGTGTGTGTGTGTGCATGTATATGTGTGTTGGCATGTGTGTGTATGTGTGTGTGTGTTGGCATGTGTGTTTGTGTGTGTGTGTGTGTGTGTGTGTGTTGGCATGTGTGTGTGTGTGCGTGCCTGTGTGCTTGCCTGCATGCGTGCATGCATGTGTGTGTGAATATATGTGTGTGTGTGTGTGTGTGTGTGTGTGTGTGTGGTCTTGGATTATTTGTTTGATCAATTATTTCCATAGATTATGAAGCAAATCCTTAAAAGCTGATGTGTGTACACATTGGTCCGCCTAACTCACAGTCACTGAAAGCTGTGAAACATTTTTCAATGCATTCAGAAAAGAAATGAGTGAAAGAAAAAAAAAACATTAAAGAAACTAATTGTCAGTAAATATTGTGGATAACATGAGGATCACGTTCTTCTGTTTGCTTATCTTTTTCTTTCTTTTTAATCATCTATTCAAATTTATATTATCTTCAAACTTGAAAATGAATATGAAAACTGGTCTCTTTGAATTAAGAGCATCTTTTTCATTGAACTTTCATCCATTTTCACTGGTTTCCACCTGCAAGACAACAGACCGTATCAGGCACACCTGTTCACTTTCAAGGCAAGTGCTCCACTTCCTTTGGACCAGTACAATGTCTTTCACCATGCTTCAGCCACGCTGACCGAACTGTCAATATTCAGCTGTGGAACAACAGCAGCATCTCTCAACCAGCCTGCTGTCTTGTCAAATCTGCGGTAGGTGTTGCAAAAAGAAAGGTATCAGGATACCATCTGAAATGTTCACCTTTCTGCTGCTTTCTGATGGGTAAATGAATTAATGACTAAGATGAGAGAACTGAAGAAGAGGGTCTCATGGCTACGACTCCAGAGATGTCTGACGTGTGCAAAAGCCCAACGCACTGGTCTGACCAGTGTGTGTCATCATTCGCTTTTCCTGCAATGAAAGATTGTTCTTGTAGGGGCCCAGTGGCCAGTGGGCGGTGTCCTGCTCATGTCACATCAGAACAGACCACATTGAAGACCTGAGGAAAGCTGTCTTCTATTGCCACATCATACACCACCAGAACCAACACTTTGATTATTCTCTTTTTCCTTTTTTTATTTCTTTTTTGTTGTTGTTGTTGTTTTTGGTTGTTCATCAGAAGATGGGTTCTGAAAGGATGTGCAGAAAACTACAAACTCAAGCAAAAGTGGGAAGCAAGAAAACAACAAAAAAACCCTAACCTAGAGCCATCATTGCAAGGGTCAGCAGGTGGCCACACTTCTGCCATGTTGCTTTGGTGGTTTTCAGTACTAACATGAACAGGACACCACCCACTAGCCCCCAGACCCCCTACAAGAACAATCTTTTATTGTATGAAAATGAATGATGATACACACTGACCACTGTCTGAGGGAAACAAACACTGTGTCCTTTCTTGGACCAAAGGAAACTTTGTGGGACATCCACACCTGTCATTATTTGTGCAGTGGATAGGCATCCTGTGCTTGACTGTCCACGTTCTCAAAACGTTAAGTCCGCTTGAAAAGAAGGCTTTACCTTCTGGGAAGAGAAGGCATGACTTCACAATAACAGAAAGGATTATTTCTTTAAATAGATCTTTCATTCTGCTTTACAGGAGAAACAATCGGCACAAGCTTTGTTATGATCCAAATGCAGACATTGACTATTATTACTAGGCATTATGCAAGAGGTAAACCTCACAATGGTCATACAGTGTGGAGAAAACGCCAACTATACAGCCAAGTAATACAGGCGATCGAACAACTACTGAAAAATTAACAATACAGCAATGCAATCTTGATCTGGCCAGAGGGCCTCATCGGCATGTTTGGAAGTCTTTGTTTCCTAGCAGTGCAATCTCCATGGAGTTTATTCTACTCCAGTGTTGGTGGATCTCAGCTTCTCAACAAAAATGTGAATCTGTTTGCTTGCCCTTAACCCCCCCTCCACTCCCCCTCCACAAACACACACACAAACATCTATCTACTGGCACACTTCAAGTTCTTTCATATATAATACATCTCTCTCTCTCTCTCTCTCTCTCTCTCTCTCTCTCGTTCTCCCCCACCCCCACCCCCCACCCCACCAGCCCCCCTCCACCTCCCTTCTACCCACACTGTCTCTGCTTTGGAAGGGAGAGGAGACAGAGAGAGAGAGAGAGAGAGAGAGAGAGTGTGAGAGAGAAAGAGAGTGAGAGTATGCGTTGGTGTGCGTGTCTGCTGTCAAAGCATCTCGTTTTCATCCATTGTTAAACAAAAATATGCTTGCTGATAGTGATAAAGACCCAAAGACCAAAAAGGAAACAATGGCATGAACATGAGTGTTTGGGTAAAGTACAAGAGGGAGCTGGTAAAATCAATCCTTCTCCAAGATAACACTAAACACATGTGTTTTTAGTTTGTTTGTTTGTTTTTTTTTACTTGCTGAAATACAAAAAGAAACTCCCCCTACACATGGTATCACATACATGACATGCCCTAACTATGCTAAGCCACAAACTGACACCC
>CM065720.1:26135139-26140139 GCA_033310375.1 Conus canariensis
TGCGTGCGTGTGACCTACTGGTATCAGTGACCACCTTTGGAGAGGGTGGCAAATCAATACAGGGTGTGAATACAATAGTATAAAAGAGGTAGTAGTGAGGAGAGAGAGAGAGAGAGAGAGAGGAGTTGGGGAAGGAGGAGGAGGAAGTGAGAGGAGACAGAGAGAAGCCCACAGAAAGAGACGACAGAAAGGAGAGAGGCAGCCCAGCCACCCAGTCAGAATGAAACAGAGAGGGCCAGACTGAGGGCAAGATGAGAGAGACAGAGACAAACAGAGAGACAGAGACAGAGAGAGAAAGACAGAGAGAGAGAGAGAGAGAGAGTGGGAGAGGGGGGGGGGGTGGGGACAGAGAGAGAGAGAGAGAGAAAGAGGACGACAGACAGAGGTAGACAGACAGAGGCAGAAAGAGACAGAGGCAGACAGAGACAGACAGAGGTAGACAGACAGAGGCAGAAAGAGACAGTGGCAGACAGAGACAGACCTCTAAAGACCACCCACATCAAATTATACATCTCTGTCCAGCCAATGAAAGAACACACACACAAAAAAAAACAACAACAACAACAAAAACCCCAAAATTAGGAAACAAAGCACCCACCTCTGATCCCATCCCACCCAACTGCCTTGCCACTCACCAGCTCACACACACACAACACACACACACACACAACACACACACACACACCACACTCAAGGAAACCACACCGATGGCTCAGCATCTTTCTCTCCCAGCGGCAGCAAATAAATCTTCCTTCATTTGACACTTAAATGTTTAAATCTTCCGCAAAGCGTTGCTTCCTAGGAGAGAGAAAACCCCCAGATCTATACAAACACACACACACGACATGCACACACATCAAACTGGCAAGCAAACGCCCAACTTCCTACAGGCTGAAAGTAATTGAGCACCCAGGATCTGTTTTGTCACCACAATGAACCGAACTTGCCTTCAACCCGTTACTGGTGGTTTGAAGACTGTAATGTGAGCCCGTCTGCTTTCCAATAAAGCATGGCATCGGTTGTCCAAGCCACTGTGAGGGACAGGTGCAAAACGGTGCAAGCATGGGAGTGCAGAGGGATGGGGGGGAGGGGGGGAAGAGAGAATAGAAAAAGGGGGAGTTTATATTGTCACAACACAGGGCTGACATGAGAATGATGCCACAGATAGTTTCAGTCTGAATTGCTTTCAGTTTTGGGAGGTAACATAGCCAATGCTGGCATCAGAAATGGATGCTTTTTTTTTTTTTGAGAACACAGAATGAACAACATTTAATATGTTTAATGCATAGTTGTTGTAAATATATGTCACAGGCACATCATGTGAATGTCAGATCTCCTGAATAACATATGAACGCCCCAGAAATTATGTCTTTCTTCTTTTCTGAGTGGGGAGGGGGGGGGGGGACAGTGGAAGGGTAGAGGGGTAGGTAACCAGAGTTTTGCCTGCTTCCTGCAGACGGGAACTGCAGCTGATGGGAACCCTATCTTGTTTGCCAAACTGAACCAGGAGGCTCTTTTCTTGACATTCGCGTATGGATGAGTAAACTGAATACTGGAACCAGATTTGTTGGTGCTGAGGTCAATCATGTTCTCTATTCTCATAGTTTTTCTCTCCCTCTCTTTCCTCTTCCCCCAAAAAACGTCTTCAGAAAAGGAAACATTCTTAGTATATTTGCATCGCTCACTCAGACCTTCCTCTTTCTTCAGCTGAACACCTTTTGACCTGCCAAAGATTTTTTCACACTTGCAGGGACCCAAATGGAGAGAAAAACAAACAGAGCAATAAAACACACCTATGGGGGGGTTCTCCTGTACCTGTGGCACACCAGTCTTGCAGATCAATTCGGACAGCCTCCAAGCTCTTATTTTGTCATCCTGATGGTCCCAAATGGAGCAGGCATACTTCGGGAGTGGTCTGAAGAACACCTTGTAAGCCCTGTCCTTCCTCCTTTTGCATTTTCCTTCACAGTCCTCCTGAGAATGCCCATGGTCTTGTTTGCTCTGTTGGTGAACTGTGTGGGTATGGAGCTCCCGAGACATGTGTATTCTGTCGAGGTGCTGCCAAGCTACCTGGTAGTGGTAACCTCTGGCAGCGGTTGTCCATGAACAGCATAATAATGATCTCTCATTCCTCTTCTTGCACTTGATCGCTGTGAGGACTTAACACTTGACAGGCTGAAAGCTCATGATCTTGATGTCATCCCATGCACGGTTCCAGCTTCTATAGATTCATCGTTCAGCATGATCTGGTATTTGTCATTTGAGACAAGACAATGGCAAGTTATGTCACCTGCTAAAAGTTTTGCACTGGGCTCAGTCTGATGGGAAGGTCATTGACACAGAGGAGGAATAAGGCTGCTGGACCAAGAACACAGCCTTGAAAAACTCTTGTTGAAGCCACTGAGATAAAACTCAGTTTTGCCAAATCTTAAATAAATGTTAGGAACCGCCCAGAGAACGTGGACAAACGAGTCACAAGACGAAACAACGCGTTTCGACCTCTTAGGTCTTCATCGGGTGAGACATAAACCGATGAAGACCTAAGAGGTCGAAACGCGTTGCGTTTCATCTTGTGACTCGTTTGTCCACGTTCTCTGGGTGGTTCGCTAACATTTATTTAAGATTTGTTTAGATTTCCGCCTGCAGTCGTCTCACTTTGCAACTAGATCAGTTTTGCCAATCTGATGACCACTTTAAAAAAAAAGTTGTCAATTCAGGCGTTGATCCTGTCCTCGATTCCACAGTATGAGAACTTGTGAGTCAGAAGCCTGTGGAGGACCTTCACTGAGGAGGTCGTATTCACTACATGGATAATGGCAGGGTTTTCTATAATGTGATAAATGAAGAAATGGCGGCAGACACCAGTCTTTAACCATCCTCACACTTCAGGAATGTCTACAAAGGCTGACAGCATCAGTCCTGTAATATGACAGACCTTGGTGTATGACCACATAGCCTGAAGGCTGACAGCATCAATCCTGTGAGGAGACCTTGGTGTATAACCATACAGCTTGAAGGCTAGCATCAATCCTGTGAGTAGACCTTGGTGTATGATCACACAGCTTGAAGGCTGACAGCATCAATCCTGTGAGGAGACCTTGGTGTATGATCACACAGCTTGAAGGCTGACAGCATCAATCCTGTGAGGAAACCTTGGTGTATGATCACACAGCTTGAAGGCTGACAGCATCAATCCTGTGATGTGGGAGACCTTGGTGTATGACCTAACAGCTTGAAGGCTGACAGCATCAATCCTGTGATGTGGGAGACATTGGTGTATGACCTAACAGCTTGAAGGCTGACAGCATCAATCCTGTGATGTGGGAGACATTGGTGTATGACCTAACAGCTTGAAGGCTGACAGCATCAATCCTGTGATGTGGGAGACATTGGTGTATGACCTAACAGCTCGAAGGCTGACAGCATCAATCCTGTGATGTGGGAGACCTTGGTATATGATAACACAGCTTGAAGGCTGACAGTATCAATCCTGTGAAGTGGGAGACCTTGGTGTATTACCTAACAGTTTGAAGGCTGACAGCATCAATCCTGTGAGGAGACCTTGGTATATGATAACACAGCTTGATGGCTGACAGCATCAATCCTGTGATGTGGGAGACCTTGGTATGTGATCATACAGCTTGAAGGCTGACAGAGCTGGAATCCAGAGACATCACTTCACTCTCAACAGTTTTTGAGTTTTTCACATTTCTTTTTTAGCACTAACTGCAACACTATCAACATTTTTTTCAAATATTTTTTCTTTGGAAAAGGTTTGCTTAGGTTTGTGTTAATTCTAGTAAACCATTCCATTAATAACAAAACCTATGTTTTTAGATGTGATGATTTTTAAAAAAAAACAACAACAAAAAACTTAGATCATCGGCAATCAAAAATCAAGGGAAAAAACTGCAAGGAGTTGAAAAGAAAGAAACAGCAGGAAAAAAACTACAGACAAGACAAGAGAGACATTAAAATAAACAGCCTACTTCAACAGCTGTGGATTTTTTTCTCCAGTTGCAGCAGGACCTGTTTGAGTCTCTCCTGAACTAACCTCTTCTCAAGCATCTTGGACGGCCGATCTACCAGCTGGTTAACCTCACCAGCTGAATGCTACACCATTGCATTTCCAGACATGGCTGCCAAGAAAAGAAGATGAGGACCCATCACACTCTGCTTACCCAAACACCATTCTTGTTTTTTCCTGTCATTTTTGTTGGACCTCTCCCTCCCCCCCCCCCCCCCCCCACACACACACCTTTTTTTTCCATGCTCCCATCAGCAGCACTGCTCTTGTAGCATACATCTCATCTCTAACACACAGCAACTCATGTCCTTGATGGAAAATCAGAATAATCAAAATGCTCCATGTACATACCTTCGCTGTCCTTGAACTTTTTTATGGCCACCATCTCCCCATTTTCCTGAAACAAAAAGCATATGTTTATAGGGTGTAGTCTAAAACGGCACGATCCAATGTTGTTTTGATACAACCATGCATCAGTCAGCGGTACTATTTCAATTATTGCAGGCAATAAATTGTGAGACTCAGCAGACCACAGCTCTTAATTGATGACAGGCGGGGGGTGGCAGATGATGAAGAGAGAAAAAAACAACGGAACATATTCTGATTATGAACTGGCCATAAAAAACAGAAGCCAAAAGGCATAAATCATTAGACAACATTGTGCGGAGGAACATTACGCAGTAAGCTGTGACGCTTACCATGATGAAAGTTTACGTTTGATCACCTGTTTTACAAATTCCTGATTTTTCATCAACTTGAATAGCTACACAAACTCAGCATTTACCTTCTTTTCTACGTTTCACACACACACACACACACACACACACACACACACACACACACACACACACACATTTAAGGTTAGCCTCATCACAGAGGCATGAGGGAGTGTGGATTTGTTCATTTAGGCTGCACCACACAGCATAAGGCCACACACACAGATTACACACACATTACAAACAGACTCACACAC
>CM065720.1:26142639-26182639 GCA_033310375.1 Conus canariensis
AAGAATGACAGACACTCAAACTGAGACATAGAGGGAATAATGATAAAGATGAAGATGATGATGATGTTTACAAACTCATAATTGATGGGGAAGAAAATCAGTACTACCTTGTGGCGACATTTCAGCACAACTCCGTAGGCACCTGTGGATTATAAAACATTTCACTTGCAGTTGTCACTTAAGAATATTGACCAGTTCTAAGCTTCATGAAATATTCATTAAGACTTTGTGTGGGCATCCCTGCATGTGTGTATACATGAGTATGTATGTGTGTTGTGTGTGTGTGTGTGTGTGTGTGTGTGTGTGTGTGTGTGTGTGTGTGTGTGTGTGTGTGTGTGTGACTGTGTGTGTCTTTATGTGTGTGTGTATCTGTTTAGGAGTGTGTATACATATGTATGCATGCACATAAGTGTGACATACAGCCTATAACGTTTATCAGTATGTCTCTGTGAATATCTTAAAATTGTTTATCTCAAATAAGGAATTTGTCTTCTACTAGGTCTAAACAGCAACTTTTATTTAGAAATTGTCAGAAACCAAAAAAAAATTAGATCCAGATTCAAAGAACAACTCGGATGGATGTCACAATTCTGCAGACAATGCCCTCAAACACCTTATTTCCAAGCAGCTACTTTAAGATCAGAGAACTGGAACAGTGAACTGTGACCGCTACTGTGAAGACTGTGGCCCAAACTTCAGTCCCTCCATTGTCAAGAAACTGAGCAGCCTAGCCATATTTTTCTCCTCTATTCAGACATTTCATTCTCCTTACAAACAAAAATCTCTATCATTATTACAACCAGTTAATCATATGACAGGATGTAATGCAGTTAATCTTCTGGCCTTATTATTTCCATTTCACAGTAACTTCTTTGACACTGAACAAGAAAGTAATAAAGAAATACAATGTGCAGTGAAAAACTTCTACAGCCTGTAAGGACAACTCTGCAAAGATTTGTCACAGAAAAAAAAAAGAGAGACAAAGAGAGAGAGACACAGACAGAGAGACAGAGAGAGAGAGGGGTGTGTATGAGGGCAGAGGTGGAAGGAAAATGGGTGCTGAACAGAAAGTAATCAACACCGACAGTATCCTGCGTACCACTGACAGTTTTGCTGGCAGTTTAATCATAAGATTGTTGGGCCTGGCTTGATAATGATTTGCTTGACATAAATATCATGTGTTAAAATCAGACAGAAAGAATCTTAAGACAGAATGGCAGAAAGGGAAAAAAAAAAAGCAAGCTAGAAAGAATCAACAAGAAAAATGTTTTGTGGTAAAGAATGTTGTGTATATTTTGAGTTTTTTCTTCCCTGATCATCTCACTTTCGATTGTTTCATACTTTTCATCTGGCTACATAGAGAGTAAATAAGAAAAAAGAAAAGAAACACACCACACATCCACTCACACACACACATACAAACCACTCAAACTCTATCACCTAATAAAATGAAAGACCAAGTCGCTTTGGAAAAAAAAAAAGAAAAGAAAAAAAAGATGAAAGTTAATGTCAACACCCTTTATCAAAACATTTCACACACATGACTGTTTGTTGCCTATCTGACACACTAAACTCAATTAAGGGGACCCAGTACCACAGGTGGTGCTTTCACCTGATTAAACAGCTGTTCAATAAACTCTAAGCAACAGTGAATGACGATGGAAATCACTTGAGAGCAGGCTTTATATTATGAAAATGGAATGACACTTGAAAGCTCTCACCTTTGGTTGTATCTATAGATGTTGAATCAGAGTTCAGCCCAAGTCTTACACTGTGAGTGTTACAGGCTGCCCACTCTAGTGGCCTCTTCAGACCAAGGCTTAACATTTCTTATGGGATCTTATGTATTGTTTTTCTTGATGCATTCATTCTCTTGCTGTTTGCTGTTGTTCCAAAACTAGTCTAAGTGACCTCTAGTGTATCACTTTTTTTTTCTCTCCAGAAAGGAACCAGATTGTTCGATTACATAAAAATAAAATACTCCACAAACTGCCTTTGTTTCAAGCTTTCAAAAGTAAGAAAAGGAAATTGTCGCACAGGAAAATATGAATTCGCACCCTTTCCCCCTTTTCTTTCTCCTTTTTCCCTCTCTAACACACACACACACACACACACACACACACACACACACACACTCTCTCTCTCTCTCTCTCTCTCTCTCTCTCTCTCTCTGTAGCCAGTTAATCCAAAACAAAGATATAAACAACTGACTGATCATGATGAACAAAAGCAAACAGAGCCACATGAATTAAGTTTTTCATATAATTAAAAAAAATCATATAATTTAAAAAAAATCATATAATTTTTTTTTTAAATCATCTTCTGAATTATGAATATTACTTCATACCTTAAGGAGCGATGTCAACAGAGTCGGTGCCAGAAAACAGATTCATTCATTTGAATTCTTGCTTAGAACTAAACAGACCTGTCTATGTGAGCTTCAGTCACCTGAGTGTTTTGTTATTCTGACATGATGCTCTCTTCCATCAGTCCTTGTTGTACAATTTCATTCCTCAAGATAAAGAAAAAAAAATACAGAAAGAAAGAAAGGTGAAAGAAAACCAAAAAAGTGAATGGACAATAAAAAAAAAATAAAAAAAAGAAAATTAGGGGAAAAAATATTCACCTGACAAAAAACAGGCTTATCATGGATGGGAGGTACTTGTTCAAGTTACAAATTAATTTCCTTTTAAGAATTCTCTCTCTCTCTCTCTTTTTTCCTCTAATAATGGAGGAACAGGAGGGGAAGGGCAGGGTGGGGTGACAGATCCATAGTAGAAGGGGAGTGATAGGTTAAGTTTAGGGTAAGTGTAGGTGGAGGATGTATACACACACACACACACACACACACACACACACACACACACCACACACACACACACACACACACACACATTCACACTCACACACAGAACTCCCACACTATCAAATTTTCTTCATGCATCTTTAAGGTTTTGTAATCCACAGAAAGATTGGAAATATACCATTTCAGCAGTAATATTCTTCATTTTCATAAAACTAAAAAGTTCTACAACAATTTGATTTTTTTTCCTCCAAATTTAAAAAATTCTTATCAATTTGAGATATATGTTAATTTTCATTTCATAAGGACAACTATTTAGCATACCATGTGCACATTAATTTTAACATATTTCTGTCATTTAAAATAGTATTCTGGATTCATGTGAATTAAAAACCTGGGGATATGAAGAAAAAATGTAAAATCTAAGAAAGCACACGGGGACAACACACACACACACACACACAATTTTTTTTCCAGATTTTTATAACTTGGTAAACCAACTTTTTAGCCTGGCAAAGTACACACACACACACACACACACACACACACACACACACACACACACTCACAGTGTCACATGTGCGTGTGTATGCGCTAAATACAATGAATGAGAAGGCAAAGCATTCACACAAAAATTAATCTTAATTCAACTAATGATCTATCAATCATTGAATCTCTGTCTCTGTTTAATGATAAAAACATCAAAGCTTGAACTGTTCAACAATTATAAAGTAGTGTCAACATACCTTCACCTACAACCCCCAGTACTTCGTATTTGTTCATCACATTCTTTAGTTGCATCGGCAGACATATAAATGAAATCTCCACAAAAGAATCTGAAAAATTATAAACAAAGTAAGGATTACATTCATTCCATTTTCAATGCACAGGACACAATAATACATCATCTATTTTCCAGAAAATAAATCATAAGTTTTACAAGTTCAGAACCGCTTTAACTTTAGTACTTAGTTAATCATAACAAAACCACCCCTTTAATTAATCTATGGCAATTACCTTTTGTTAACTTGGACAATTTTTCTGAAGACCCACATGTACCATGCTTGTGCAGATGTATATTTTTTTTTAGTGTGTATGTGGGTGTCTGTGTGGCAGTCATTGCTGCTGCTGCTGCTGCTGCTGCTGCTGCTGTGTGTGTGTGTGTGTGTGTGTGTGTGTGTGTGTGTGTGTGTGTGTTGTGTGTGTGTGTGTGGCGTGTGTGTGTGTGTGACTATTTGTGAGTGCTCATGTGTGCATGTGTGTGTGTGTGTGTGTGTGTGTGAGTGTGAGTGTGTGTGTGTGTGTGTGTGTGCACGCGTGCATGCATGTATGTGTGTATGAGTGAGAGTGTGTTGGGGTTTGTCTTTGTGCATACATTGCATGTACACTTGTATGGTGTGCATGTCTGAGTGCATGTGTGTGTGTGTGTGTGTGTGTGTTTGTGTGTACCCCTGTGCATGCATCTGTGTGCATCCATGCATGCGTGCACATCTGTTTGTGTGCATGCATGTGTGTGTGTCATGGGAGAGTGAGAGACAGAGCCTCTGTGAGTGAGTGAGTGTGTGTGTGTGTGTGTGTGTGTGTGTGTGAGAGAGAGAGAGAGAGAGAGAGGAAAGAGAGAGAGAGAGAGAGGGAGCGTGTGTGTGTATATATATACATACATGTGTCATTGTGTGTGCACCTGTGTACACACGTATGCTTTAGTTAATTAATGTAAATGTCACAAATCCTTCAACACTATGCTATTTTTTCCCCTATAAAATGTACCTTATAATGTTAATATAAGAGAAAGACACATTAAAATTCTCACAAATAAACATTTTCTTGACCAATCCGATCATTTGCTATTATTTTGATTTCTATGAGACATCAGACAGACAGACTGGGAGAAAGAGACAGTCAGACTGACAGAGCATAGTGAAAAATATCAAGTGTTGATTGTTGCTACTCACAGTCAAGGAGAGAGAGAGAGAGAGAGAGAGAGAGAGAGAGAGAGAGAGAGAGAGAGAGAGGTCCCGACTATGAATATCTTCCCTTTTTTCAGTCTCTGTTGTTTACTTTATTTAGCCCTTTCATCGCACAGTGCAGCTCATATAAGTATGAATTTAAAAACTACAGTATTACATCACTTAAACATAAACTAGTAATAAATCATTTGGCCTACCTATCCTACAGAGTTCTAAAAAAAGAAGAGAAAGAAAAAAAAAAAAAAAGACTTCACACACACATATCACTCAACTGCTATAAACCTCACCTTGTGCTCAACCAATCACTGGTCGAAAGTGTCAAGAATCTGAAGAAACAATTCGTTCGTTCGATCATCTGAGTCGCACACACATGCCGATCCTCTACCCCTATCACCAACACTTAAAAGAACGGGGACACCTGACTAGAACCGACTGCACACCTCGCTTTTCTTTCTCCCGGCGCAAGCACGCATGCACTGATGCAACAAAACACAACTTCCCTCACATCACTTCTTAAACGCTGGTTGAATTCAATACCAGGAACGGGTGGGCCACGGTCCTAGCGACAGAGAACGAAAGTGGCGAGGGAGATTCAGCTCTCTCTGCAATCAATATTCAAACAGCACTAGGCTACCACCATGTGACGCGCCGTCGCACCAAACGGGCGAAAACAAATTCGGCCATCAGTATTTGCCTTGCCAACATGCCCCACAATACCTGACAACTTCCGCTCTCTTCAAGAGGTTCTGCTTGGGTTGAGATATTTTCTTTAAGCAGAGGCTCCAGTAAGGTTCATTTCGCCTGTGGCAATTTGTGTTCAAAGTGCAAAAGCGAAGAAAGATACCACCGAATAAGGTTGATAAGAATCCACACGCTCTTTGGTAAACACCAAATGATACACGCAAAAAAGAAAAACAAAAAAAACTAATGCTGGTAACAGACATCAAACCTCGGGAATCAAGAATCCTTGAGAGTGTCTACAGGCCTATGTAGTTACATAGCCATTAGGCTTTTGAAGGTCACATCATTACTGACTGATAATAAAGTGTTCGATAGTATCCTTAGGGTTTAGTGACCCTTATTATTCGTCAGCTTACACCTTATGTCATTAAAACAAGATTTTTGAATAAGAATGTAGTTTTTTTCTGGATTCTGGATTCAACATTAGAAAAAATGGTTATATGACTCAGAATCAAAACTTACTAGGAGAATATTTCGGCAGGATCGCCCTGTCTTCATCACTGATGAAGACAGGGCGATCCTGCCGAAATATTCTCCTAGTAAGTTTTGATTCTGAGTCTTATAACCATTTTTCTCATAAGATTTTTGAAGGTGTTACTATTTTGTGCTTTTATGGTGTTAGTTGGTAATTTTAGTCAATAGAGGCGCAATAATTCTACAAGTAAATGAAAGTTATCTTCTGTCAGTAAGGCTATATTCAGAAAACATTTGTTTAGCACTGTTTCCTGTCATATTGTAACTTGATAACAAGTCAACTTTCAAGTCATCCTTTTTTTCTGAAAAACTTGAAAGTTTGACAAAGATCACCTCTAATTCTTCTTGCATTTGAAGTGGGTATTTGATATATTTCAGCCTGTCTCTAAACGCATAATTTTGGAAACACACATTTGAAGTGGGTAATTTGAGATATTTCAGCCCATCTCTAAATGCATAATTTTGAATCCCTTGTATCAATTTTGTTGCCGCTGTAGGCCTACCTTCTCAGTCAAAGCTGACTGCCTTTTTAAACATTGATACCAACTAGTAGGCCTATCAACACTCTCCCGTCCACTTTAGTTAGAAATGTGTCCCTGTCAATGAAAGATCTTTGTGTGTGTGGATTTCAAGCAGTGAAATTGATTTGTTGAATTCATTATGAATATGGTGATCACACTTCAAGTCTTTGATTAATATGACACCAAAATCCTTCTTATTTGTGCATTTGTAAGTGTATAGAACGCCTGCATTCATCATGGCACATAGTCTTCAGACTGGGATTTTTTTTTCTCTCTCTCTTTAAATGCATAGCTTTCACTGACCAAATGCTTCTTTGTGTGTGTGTGTGTGTGTGTGTGTGTGTGTGTGTGTGTGTGTGTGTGTGTGTGTGTGTGTGTGTGTGTGTGTGTGTGTGTGTGTGTGTGTGTGTTTCTGATTTTTATTATGTTACTTACAAATGTTAAATGTTTCCCTGTTAATTTTCCTTTATGATTTTTATGTCATTCAGATGTTATTTGTATTATTTTCGTTATCTCATTAATTTATTAAGGTTTTTCTTTTTAAAATGTCAGTACAACACTATGTTAATCTGACAGTAAATGGTTTCAGTCAGTGTGTTTCATGTTGAGGGGAAGGACGGGGTTGTTTGTTTTTGTTGTTGTTGTTGTCCTCTTTCTTTTCTTTCTTTTTCTTTCTTTCTTTCTTTTTTCCTTTGTTCTTCTTTCTTCCCCCCCACCCCCCTCTTTCTTCTGTTTTTCTTTCATAAAAAAAATTAATTGTCGCGTTTTCCATGCCCGCTTTTGTCGGAATATGTTTCAGTTTCAGCTTCGGTTTCCTCAAGGAGGTGTCACTGCGAGCGGACTAATCCATATACGCTACAGCACATCCGCTTAGTTTCGAGACTACACTGAGTATGATTTAAAGCTGATAGATGAATAAATTAATAACCAATATAAAGAGAGAATTTAAGACGAGGGTCTCCTGGCTCTGACTCAGTCAGTATCAATGACATATTCTCACGCTGCTCGTTCTGCTCCAAACACACAGACAGACATATATCTAACTGGGAGCAACTCTGGCGTTTCAACCTACCCAACAGTGACAGTCCAGAGAAAGCAATCCTGATTGATGTCAGATCGGCCCGCCCTATGGAAACCCACCAGATGAGACACTGCACGGTCACGTGCCGCCGGGAGGATTCCTCTCTACGCTATATGCTAACGACGGTGGTCGCGTTCGGATTCATCAGCATGAGCGAGCGTAGGCTATGTAGGTTATGCAATCTCATGATAACGACCTGTCCACGAGAGAAGAAAAGAGATTCATGAATAGGACGTACAGGCCCATATCAAGATGGATTGTTTGTTGAAGCAGCAAGCGAACAAGTAAGATTGAAGGGCATCTCACTATCTCCGCCAGTATTATGGGAGGAAAATGGAGAGAGAGAGAGAGAGAGAGAGAGAGAGAGAGAGAGAGAGAGAGAGAGAGAGAGATGAGAGATTGATTGATTGATTGATTGATTGATTGATTGATCGATTGATCTTTAATACGCAGAGATGAAGATTTTAAGGTCAAGACCTCGTCTTACAATTAGTCCTTGTCATGCATACATTATTTCAACACGTATCGTTCATGTTGACAATTCAACATAGCAACTCTGTAATGTAATTCTGCAGTGACCAGCAGATATTCATCAACGTAATAATGACAAACAGAAGGAACAACAACAACAAAAAGCAAGAAACAAACAAACAAACAAAAACAGAGAGAGAAAAAGGGAGGGAGGTTGGGGAGAGAAATGGTGGACAAAGGGAGGGAGAGTGGGGAGAAGCGCTTTAATGGAGTAGGTTACATGTTTAGATACTGTATTCAGTGTATGGTTTACAGAAGGCTTTGCAAATGGATATTCATAATTTAAATCGAATTATCAAATAATTCAGACCTCAAATGTTTACGTAAATGTTCTTGAAAAGTTTTAACGTATTCGTCTTTTGTAGATTCGATGGAAGTGAGTTCCAGACATATGATCCAGAGTAAGCTAGGCTTGTTATGCATTGATTTAAATAGGCCTACGTATTAGGGGGGGGGGGGGGGGGGGGAGAGAGAGAGAGAGAGAGAGAGAGAGAGAGAGATTAATAGATGACATGGGTGGGGGTAAGGGGTAGGGGGTGGGGATGGGGGGATTAGAGGGAGGGGGGGTCATCGTTTTTATTGTTTCCTTGCCAACTGCATGTGTTACAACAGCTATGTGGGGGATAGTGTGAACGGACAGTAACTTTGTGAAAGTTTTTTTAATCTCAGTAAGATGAGTTGTTTCCCTTATTCCATTCTCCGAGCTCTAATGTTTTCGGCTCTCTTGAAAAGGCAAATACAAACAAACAACCCCGAATAAAAATGAAAATGATATGTGATTAATAAGTGAATGATAATCTGATGACAACACAACATACAACAAAGATAATGTTCATTAATCCATGAAAATAAATCTCATAATGTCATCATCATCCATTAACAAGAAATCGTTCCAGCAGTGTAGTGTAATGATGGTATCATTCTCCTCTTAAAACAATAGAGTAAAAAGGACAGATGTCGTGTGCGTGCGAGCGTGCGTGCGTGGTGCGTGTGCACGGGCGTGTGTGTGTGTGCGCGCCACCCGTGCGTGCGTGTTGGTGTGTGCGCGAGCGCGCGCACGTGTGTGTGTGTGTGCGTGTGGAAGAGTGAGAGAGACAGACAGACAGACAGACAGACAGACGGACAGACAGACAGACAGACAGACAGACAAAGACAGAAACACACACACACACACACACACACACACACACACACACACACACACACACAGAGGCGGGGGTGTATTTGGTCGTGCTTTCTTCTTTTGCATGATGTAGATTATTTGCATTAAATGATTTGCATGGTACTGCACAACATTGGATAGAGCTGTGTCAGCCCACTGTTGTTTGTCTTGCAGGCCAAAGTGCATCGCACTACATTGTATCGTGCATTGTGGTGTGTTGTTATAAGTTGTGAAAGATTTCAGAGTATTGTGTTGGTTAAAGTATATTGTATTCTGTTGTATTACACCATGTGAATCTATGATTATGAATGTATAGTATGGTATAACATTGTATTGAATATGGCGTACGTTGTTGTAATGTACAGTCACTGAAATTTCACATTTTTGCTACATTAAGCGTCCAATATCCGCGTTAAAGCAATGTAGTTCACAAACATATATATATTACAACAGAAAATTAACATTCATTTGAACACAAAATTTTCATGACATGTTTATTTGTCGCAGTAGCAATGGTACGCAGTAGGTATATCTCTGTCAGCAGAAGATAAACACAGTAGGCCTGTGTCATCCGATAGATTGACACATAACGGAAGCACTTCACAGCACGACAGAGCATGTGACAACGCTGTCCTTTTCAAACGACTCTTGACCGAATTCAGCGTGGTGAGACTGGGAGTTACGGCTAGCTGCACTCGAGTAAGCTGAAGATAGCAGACCTAAAGATGGCAGATATGATGGACAGATAGCTACCAATACCTTTAGTATTATTTTACGCATTGTCTGTAGCTAACTTGCAGTACGTCTCATCACTCCCTTCAGTAACAGACTTAAGTGTTTTCTAAGCGTTTACCACCACCACACCCCAATAAAAAAAAAAAGAAAAAAAGAAAACAACAACAAAAAACGCAGAAAGAGAGAGAGAGAGAGAGAGAGAGAGAGAGAGAGAGAGAGAGAGAGGAGAGAGAGCACTTAGCTCGGTTCCTGTCATCTCTGTCCATGTTCTTTCAGACTGAGAGGAAAGTCAGCTGACACTAAAGCAGGCTTACATTTGGTGTTCAAACTGTTCTTTGATTTAAGGGAGTGTTTGTTTACACATTTGTTTGTTTATTTGTTTGTTTGTTTTGCTGCCTCATTCTCTATGTCTGCTCAGGAGCAAATTTTCCCATACTCCTTCTTCTGGCTTCCCCCATGTACATCCACATCTAGGTTCGTCCTGTGACAGCTTCAGCCTTGTAGTGCGCAGTCAACAACAGGTCGTTGTCTTGTAGTGCGCGGTCAACAACACGTCGTTGTCTTGTAGTGCGCGGTCAACAACACGTCGTTGTCTTGTAGTGCGCTGTCAACAACACGTCGTTGTCTTGTAGTGCGCGGTCAACAACAGGTCGTTGTCTTGTAGTGCGCGGTCAACAACACGTCGTTGTCTTGTAGTGCGCGGTCAACAACACGTCGTTGTCTTGTAGTGCGCGGTCAACAACAGGTCGTTGTCTTGTAGTGCGCGGTCAACACCAGGTCGTTGTCTTGTAGTGCGCGGTCAACAACAGGTCGTTGTCTTGTAGTGCGCGGTCAACAACACGTCGTTGTCTTGTAGTGCGCGGTCAACAACAGGTCGTTGTCTTGTAGTGCGCGGTCAACAACACGTCGTTGTCTTGTTGTGCGCGGTCAACACCAGGTCGTTGTCTTGTAGTGCGCGGTCAACACCAGGTCGTTGTCTTGTAGTGCGCGGTCAACACCAGGTCGTTGTCTTGTAGTGCGCGGTCAACAACATGTCGTTGTCTTGTAGTGCGCGGTCAACAACAGGTCGTTGTCTTGTAGTGCGCGGTCAACAACAGGTTGTTGTCTGGCAGCCCGCCGAAGAAGACCCCGCACAGCTGAGTCACCTCAGTGGTGCGTGTTCGGCTCCGATACGTGTGCAGGGCACCACCTACTAAGCCGTGTACGTCCTCTACTGATGACAGTGACTGCCCAATCGCGAAGCCAGCCTGAATCAGCCCTAGCCCCCACACCTCCCCATCCCATGCTCCTGTCTTTCCGCCCCTCCCTCCCCTCCCCCCCCCCCCCCCCCCCCCCCCCCCCCCCCCCCCCCCCCCCCCCACCACCATTCCTCTCCTTACAGCTGACTCCCATGAAAACCTTGTTCAGAGATGTTCCATTTGATGTGCTCTTTGAATTTCTGAAAGTTTAACGTGTTTCATCTGATCGAAGATTTCACAGCAGAAAGAATTTTAATAAACTTCTGATGTGCTTTTAGAACGTGTATTTTAAGGGGTTGTGTGAATCAGTTCTCTCTCTCTCTCTCTCTTCTCTCTCTCTCTCTCTTTCGTCTTTTTTTTTTTAAGGATTTGTGAGTTGACTTCAACGCAGTGACAGCCCTGATAGGCCCTTTGCGGTCGGAGGGGTATAAGCAACATTACCTTACCTTACCCCCCACCCCCACCCCCTCTCTCGTCTGAGAAGTGCCATCACATTCATCCAGCAGTCCCCATGAACGTGCGACGCCGACGATTTTGCCACGAACTCAGCATGGACCATGGACACGGATGGGAAAATCAGAACTCGAGGTCATCATGAGCACAGGGCACGAAGGGCCACAAAATCTGACTGGTTTTCATTTTTGATCAAGGTGGACGAGGAGGTAGAGGATCAAGATGACACTATGGAGTTCCATTCTCGTCCAAGACTACGGAGCTGCATTCTACATTTTCAGTCTTTCTTGATTATGGCATCGACCAGGCCTGAGAGATACAGACACCTGCTGGCAAGAGATTTATAGGTGAGCTTTAAACTTTTTTAATGGAACGCTTGCTTGTCTGTTTCTTGTGCTTTTAGTCTGCATCTGCTCAAGAAGAATGGGTACTGTCAGCAGTTTTCGACTTGAGTTGTATGGGTGTAACTGTTTCACCATGGCAGCAAAAATTACCTTTCTTGTTTTTTGTTTTTTTTTAATTAACTGTTTCAGTCTTCATACCTAACCTAGAACGATATTGTTCCAGACTTTACATAAATCAAGGCTTTTACACTAACTTAACTCTTACAGTTTAAAACTGACATTGCATGTTGTATTCCTGTTAGAAAAAAAAAATGAAATCTTTTACTCCCATTTTGTAATTTGCTTCATGATCGCAAACAACAGAAACAACAACAACAACAAAAACAACAACAGCAAGAACAACAAACCAAGAACTGCCCTTTTGGTTTTGAACCAAACTTTATTCATTTACATCACACGGTAAAGACATACCAATAGATTATTTGCCTTCTTAAGAAAATCACTATACCCAGTTGAAAGCACTTCTCGAGTTTCTGTTCTGAAAAAAAAATACAAAGCTGAAATCCTTTACTCCTACGATAGCAAACAACAAAAGCACCAACGACAGTCCTCGGTTTGAACCAAACTTTATTCTTTACAACACAAAGTATTAACATTGCAATAAATTATGTGAGTACAACTGTAAGATTACTTATCAAACGTCATTCTCACTTGTCTTTTGCCAGTCGGAAAGGCACCTGTCTACCAGACCCGAGTTGTCTAAAAAAATGGTTGCCAAAGTAACAGTTCATCGTGCGCCGGGTCGCTTCACGGGTTGCTCAAGACACAGTAACCGCTGATCTTTTTACTCCGAAATCATTATTGTATTATTGTTGTTCATAGTAAATTGTGTGTGTGGCAGATATGATCCGTGTTGTCTAGATACAGTTCCAAACGTAATAACATCACTGTTAGATTATTGTTGTTCATAGTAAATGTGTGTGTGTGGTAGATATGACCTATATTGTCTAGATATAGTTCCAAACGTAACATCATCATTGTTAGATCACTGTTCTTCATAGTAAATGTGTGTGTGGTAGGTATGACCCGTGTTGTCTAGATACAGTTCCAAACGTAGTAACATCATTGTTAAATTAATAGTGTTCATAGTAAATGTGTGTGTGGTAGATATGACCCATGTTGTCTGGATATAGTTCCAAACCTAACAGCATCGCTGTTAGATTATTGTTGTTCACAGTAAACGTGTGTGTGGTGGCTATGACCCGCAGGTCGCGCCCCACTGCACTCAAGACATTACCGCTAATTCATTTTGTTGATTTTAATCCGAAATCATTGTTAGGTTAATATTGTTGGTAGTAAACGCGTTTTGCCAGATGCACGGAGACGTTGTGTCGTGTATTTGACGTCTTCAACTGTGTCGTGGCTGTTTTATGTGAAACGAACTCTGTTCCATTCCTCATGTGCAGGCTCTAAAACGCAGTGGGGGCGGGAAAAGGGAGAACACTCTTAAGTTTGTTTGACTGGCTGTGTCTTGACGTCGCGTGAGCGAGAGTTTGACACACTCAGGACTATGACTGAGCACGAACACCTGTCGAAGTGTCCCAAGACCTAATCGTCCGTCACGCTGCCCTTCGATCTTCTGTCGCTGGATGATGAATGATTGATGTTTCCCGCCCAGCGGAATGCTCACCGTCACTGTGGATCTTCAGACTTCAGGCTGAGGATCTTGAGAGTGCCCGTGTGGCACCAACTCACAGACACCACCCCACAGCCCTCGGCCCTGCTTCAGCTTTGACACCGTAAGAGAGGAAACGTAACTCACTGCAGCGTGTGTGTGTGTGTGTGTGTGTGTGTGTGTGTGTGTGTTGTGTGTGGTGGGGGGGGGGGGTGCGTGTTTGCGTGTCTGCCACTGTTTGGAACCCAAGCTAAACCAAGCATCTTCATCTTCATGAAACTGATCCTAGTAGGAAATTTATTATTTTCGTTGTAAACCGTCTACGATTTTCTTCTTTCTTTTCCCATGGAAAACTGGAAGTCTCTGAGCAAAAACCAAACAAAAACATGTTTCTAGATCCTGAAACTATCGAGAATGACGATAACACAAACCAGATCTGAACTCAGGAACAAAACTCTTGAACACATTTGAACACATTGACTACAGGCCTACACTGCCGATTTCACTGATCTGGTTTTCCAGCATTCCGACACAAGCCAAAAATCACTATAGTTTTCAATCCTCTGTAGAGATGCCACATCAAGCAGAGAAAGGACACTATGCGCGACACACTCACGGAATGGAGTAAACATCGGGGGGGGGGGGGGGGGGGGGGGGGGGGGGGCTGTGTTATGAGACCTGCCTCCTATCCCTACTTCTGGAAAACTGCAGAGGAGAATTTCAATGTTCAGATGAGCAGTATACATGACCACATTAAAGTGTTTGACGTCAGAGATTCCGGTGGTCCGCCACAGAAGTATTGAATACCGATTCCAGTCCACTCATCTCTTCGAGTTGCCACTCCATCGAAAGAAGTGTCAGATGTCAAAATGGAATTCTTTGACTCACACACACTCACACATAAGCTTCAATGCTCATCCCCCAAACCAGGAGTCGTCGGAGCAAAGATATAGAAAGGACAGGATCAGTATTTCGCCTCGCTTTTCCACTATTCGCCTTTGTCAGAGTTCTGTTTGCTTGCGCATGATTAACTATTCCGGGCAAGAGAACTGGCCACACGCCACAATTACGATTCTTGCACCAAATCATTCTATTAATAGTTCCATTCCTTTGATTTTAATCTGTCTGTTTTGAACCACCTGGGTTGTCCCTTGGTGGTCATATGAAAGAAAACGAGGAGAATCAACTTTCAGACAATAAGAATTCTCTAAAATTCTCTAAAAACAATTGTGCCAGTCTATGAACACTCGACTCCTTAAGCAAGGCCCTGGCGAATTATTTTCTCCGAGTAGAATCAACTTTCAGAAAATGAAAATTCTCAAAGCAGTCTAAATGTGCCAGTCTATAAATACTCGACTCCTCAAGCATGGTCTTGGCGAATTAATTTTTAGTGTGAAGCCACTATTCAGTTCGGCGGGTTACCATCTCACGTAACCACGTATAAAAGCTTCTTCTTGTCCGTAGCTGAGCGCGGGCGGCAAACACCTTGCACGTGGCTTTTGCTAACCCAAGCACAAACCAACCCACCGTGTCTGTGCTTCAAACGTGACAGTTTTAACACCATCAACTGTGAAGTGTTGTGAACAAAAAGTCAGTATATGAACAGGAGGCAGAGAGATCAACAGGAAGCGGTGAATGCCTTCAACCTGTGCTTAGAGACTCCGAACCAGCCACAAGGCAAATATACTAATCATGTCCCCGTCTACAATTTTGTTCATAGTCAGACTTCTCCACCAGCACCTCGATGACAACGACGACGATGACCAGGCTAATGACGTCTGCCTCGGTACTCGCACACACAGCGGCCATGGCTGTTGGTCACCACCCGGAAATAGCGCGGACACCGTCTGGCGCTGCAGTCGGGGGTGGTGGTGGGGGCTGGGGTGGTAGTGGAGGTGGTGGCGGTGGTGGGTCGGACGGACCGTCCCTGCTGTCCCTCCCTGCGGGCAGCCTGCCAGGCCTCGATCTCCGCCTGTGAGGCGTTGGGCATGAAGCCGATGGACGTCTTCAACGTACACCTGTCACAGCAGACATGAACCCCTTAGAAAAACTGACCCCCGGTACTTTTTATTATTACTTTTGAAAACGAGACCAAAGTGGATATGGCGGTGTCTTTTATGGGGTGGGAGGTGGGGGTGGGTCGGGGAGGGAGACATAGGTGTGGAGAATCGAGGCGAAGAAGAAATAGAGGGGAGTGGTGATAGAATGTTGTAAACATAGCCTCTGTGTGAAGGTGCCAAAGATACAACAACTAAGTAAAACAAGTGATTAAACAGCAACTGAAGAGAAACATACACACACACTTCAATTCACCAGTTAATGATGCGAGGTTCCAAAATAACATTATTATGGGTACCCGGTCACTGCAATCTTCGAGGGAATGAACTGGCTGATACCTGTGCAAAAGAGGCTTCAATGTGCAAATCGAATACAGTTTTATGTGATATTCCTTATTCGGTTCTTGAAATAAACAATATTCTGACAAAAGCACTCTGGGACCAGATAAGAACACAGTACCTTGAAGCTGCCATTCAGAAGAACAGATGGGATCTTTCTGCCCCCGGCAGTCATTGTATAAGTCCGCCAGGTTCTATTCCGAATCGAAATTTATTGCACAGAATACGGGTGGATGGTTGGTTTGGCAGGTTTTTAAAACCATCTCCTTTGTGTGTCTGTGGTCAAAACCTTAATGTATCTCATTTTTTACTTGAATGTTCATTCACAAAAGCGTATTTTCAATGTCTTCATGATAAAATTTTGTCTAAAAATCTACCTTTAACATTGCAGTGTTTTTTGTCCCAACCCAGAAAATGGGTGGAGGCTAGCCAATTTGGCTGTAAATCTGATCAAGTCTCATCCACTTGGCAGATTTTTCTAACGGATTTTTTTTTTTTTAATGTTTGTTTCTTTTTTGGTTTAGTGGTCTGATGTACACGTAGAGCAAAGAATTTGTTACTCTCACGTGTACTAGGTCGCATTATTCCATTTACGAAACTTTTGCACAGGTTGTGCGCGCGCTAGAGAGAGAGAGAGAGAGAGAGAGAGAGAGAGAGAGAGAGAGAGAGAGACACACACACACACACACACACACACACACACACACACACACACACACACAAATTTTCACTTTTCCCGAGAAAATCGTTCGATGAAGAGGTTTAGTGTTTTACGCTGATTGCAATCCAAACAAGTCCTGAGGGCATTTCTAAGAGCTGAATGCACACACGCACACACGCACGCACGCACGCGTACACACACACACACACACACACACACACACACACACACACACACACACACACACACACCCCCCCCCCCCCCCCCCCCAATTAAAAAAATAAGATACAAACAATAAATAAAAAAAAACTGTGGCCCACGCACTCGCAGAAGTCGTGGTCAAAGTAGGAAGTACAGGTGCGGTCGTCCTCTTCGCCATCTTCGGCACAGCAAGGTCCCTCGTTGGGACAGCGACAGCGACACAGCTCCGGGTCCCACACCTTCTCGTTGAAGCAGCGCTGAGAGCGCGTGCAGACGCATTTGCACTGGTAAGGGTTGAACCTGCGACGCAAAAAAAAAAAAAAAATGATATAATTATGTTAAAAACGTTGGCTTGTGGACCGGACCTGCGCAGGGGTTCAGTTTGGAAGAAATGTGTCTGGCCCCTAGGATAGTCTGCATACGCATGTTTCTCTCCAGTGAACCTGATCTCTTTGTTTTTCTCTGTCAGTCTGCCTGTCTGCCTGCCTGCTGCCTGCCTGCTTGCCTGTCTGTCTGTCTGTCTACCTGTCTGTCTGTCTCTCTCTCTCTCTCTCTCTCTCTCTCTCTCTCTCTCTCTCTCTCTTTCACCCTCCCTCTCTCACTCCCCTGTTCTATTTTCATACAACTCCACTGTTATGTAAGGGCTCTATGCAAAACAACTTGCGAGTACTTGTGCCAGTTCTGCAGAGAGAGAGAGAGAGAGAGAGAGAGAGAGAGAGAGAGAGAGAGAGAGAGAGAGAGAGAGAGAGGAGCGAGAGAGAGGGAGAGAGCGAGAGAAGGAGATAGAGAGATGCTAGAGCAGAAAGTGACGATGAATTGAGTTCCGGGTGTGCAGACGAGACATCCGTAAGAAGAAAGGAAAGAACGACAATGATAACAACAACAACAATAATGATAGTAATAACAACAACAACAACAAATTTAAAATAATGATAATAACGACAACAACAAAGATAATAATAATGATAATAAATGTTTTGAAAAATAATAATAATTTAAAAAAGGACAGGAGTTTTTCTGCCCCGACTGACACCTACCCAGAGATGAGTTTGCTACGGGCTAAGTCTCTTCCTCCTCTTGTCTCTCTTTGCGTCTTATCTCTTCCCTCGTCTTGTATCACTTTGTTTCCGTATCTCGCTTCCCCTTTCTTGTCGTTATCGCTATCGTAATCGTTGTAGTCGTCGTCGTTGTTATCGTTATCGTTGTCATTATCGTTATCGTTGTCGTTATCGTTGTCATTATCGTTATCGTTGTCGTTGTCGTTATCGTTATCATTGTCGTTATCGTCATCGTTGTCGTTATCGTTATCGTTCCCTGTCTTCTTTCGGATGTCTCGTCTGCACACCGGTGTCTCATTTCATCGTCACTCGTCCCTCTAGCTTCTGATCTAGCTTCTTCTCCCCTGTCTTTGTCTGTCGTCAAGTGTGTCGTCTGCTCGGATGTCGTGGTGTGTGCGGCCTCACCTTTGGAAATGGTTGCAGTCACTGGCCTTCAGGTTGCACACGGCCCGGCAAGACAGGTGCCTTTCTACCTCCACGCTGGAGAAGCCCTCCCAGCGCATGCTCAGTGCCCCCGGATACAGATAGCGGGCCCGTAACACCTGAACGAAAAAAATAAAAACAGAACAGAAATTGATCGATTCACTGATTGGCTGACGTATGACGGCCATGAATGTAGGTTTCAGGCCAAAAGGAGAGACTGAAAATGGAGTGTGTGTGTGGGAGGGGGGGGGGGGGGGGGGGGGGAGGAGTAAAGGGGTGTGTTCGGTCAGACAGGGGATGGAAGATGAAGTAAAGGTGACACAAAATTTCGACCGTGAAAGAAAAGATGCTGCACACCAAACGATGTGCAAGCCCTGCTGAAATGAGTCGAGTATTTATAGACTGGCGCAATTGGGATGGTTTTGAGATTTTTTTTATTGTGTCTAAAAATTTATTCTCCTCATTTTCTTTCACATGGCCATCAAGGCGCAAGCCAGGTGGTTCCAAGCAGACAGATTAAAATCAAAGGAATGGGATTATTTGGGGCGCTTGAGGCTGGCGCAAAGATGGGGTCACGGGTGAGTGCGAAGGCCTGAAATGTGTGTCAGCTAAGGGGAAGGTCATGTATTTGAAGATTGTGATTTCATCGGTGAAGATCCCCCAAAACAAGGGAAATAATAGGTGGGGAGTTGTTCTTTTGATCAAGTATCAGTTTAACATTAAATGCTGGCTCAAACCTATGGTAGGCCTCAAAACGCTTTCATGGATTACATAGTGTTTTAGTGCAAAATCCTAACTGTGGAGTGTGGCCACTGGGAAGGAAGCGAAAGAGGATCAGAAACGGCATTTGGAGGAGAGGAGGATGGAGGGCACACTGTGAGTAGCCTACACACCCCTCCCCTATCCTCCCTCCCCACCCCCATCCCCTCCGCTTCCCTCTTCGTCCTGTTCCTCTCTTCGTTCCTGACAATCCCTATTACAGGACTCGTCGATCTTAAATGCAGGATAGTGGCAGGCGGAGGCTGTGATAGGTCAGAGGTCAGACAGGATTAGATTATGCTAGAGATGCGGACAGAGACACTGGACGTGTAGGATGGGCGTGTAGGAAGCGAATAGGAACGGACAGGTGGACAAACACCTCCCCCTGTCCCACCCTTCATACAAACATACAACTTTCTTGTTTCTCTCCACAGTCACAGACACCTCTCCCTCTGTGTCTCTATCTCTGTCACTGTCTGCGTCTCTGTCTATCTCTATCTTTGTCTGTCCGTCTGTCTGTCTGTCTGTCTGTCTGTCTGTCTGTCTCTCTCTCTCTCTCTCTCTCTCTCTCTCTCTCTCTCTCTCCCATCCCCCTATCTCTCTAGCATACACACACACACACACACACACACACACACACTGCTCCCCCCATCTCCTCCCCCCCCCCCCCCCCCCCCCCCCCCTCCCCCCCTCCCCCCCCCCCCCCCCCACACACACACACAATGAACCTCGCACACTAACACACAGTAAGACCAGACCAAAGCACCAACCGACCAGCCCACCAAAGACAAACCCGTGTCAGTACCTTGAGCACGATCTTCTCCTTGTAGAGGGGCTCACAGGAGAGGAACTGGGTGGGCATGCACCCTCCCTCCACACACACACACCACACACACACAACACACACACACACACACACACACACACGCACACCACACACACACACACAATGAACCTCACACACAAACAAACAGTAAGACCAGACCAAAGCACCAACCGACCAGCCCACCAAACACAAACCAGTGTCAGTACCTTGAGGACAATCTTCTCCTTGTAGAGGGGCTCACAGGAGAGGAACTGGGTGGGCGTGCACCCTCCACAGCGCTGCACCATGGTGCACTCCGGGTAGTAGGCCAGCTGGTTGTCCGAGTAGTCCAGGGGCAGGCGAACTGACATGTTGCGGGGAGAGCACTCGTCTGACGTCGCCATGATGCCGCCTGGCACAACGGAGGATGGACAGAATGGTGAGGGAATGGATGAATGGATGGGTGAATGGTGAGGGAATGGATGAATGGATGGGTGAATGGTGAGGAATGGATGGATAGATGATTGAATGAACGAATGGATGGATGGATGGATGGTGGATGGATATGATGAATGAATAGATGAATGAATGAATGAATGAATGAATGAATGAATGGATGAGTGGATGGATGGATGAATTAAGTGGATGGAGATGAATGAATAAACGTGTGGATGGATGGATGGGATGATTAAATGACTGACTGACTGAACGATATGAATGGATCAATAAAGGGCCGGATATCGATTGAATGAATGAATAAATGAATGAATGAATGAATGAATGAAAAAAAATGGATAATGAATATTGTGTGTGTGTGTGTTGTGTGTGAGTGTGTGTGATGTGTGTGTTGTGTGTGTTAGACAGATAAGCAACATACGAGATACACCATGATTTACATTGAAAAAGAAAGATATGCTGTATACTCACCTCCTGTGATCACTCGTTTTCCATCCGGAGTTTCGTACGGACTAAATACTGAAAAGTAAGAGAAAACATGTACTAGGGTGGGTCTTGTGCTGGATATTGACAAGTCCTTTCTTGTTTTAATGTAGGTAATGAGAACTTCATTTAACATTTGAATGTAGCATGCACGCTCTCTCTCTCTCTCTCTCTCTCTCTCTCTCTCTCTCTCTCTCTCTCTCTCTCTCTCTCTCCACACACACACACACACACACACACACACACACACAGATTCAAATATTTTAATCCCGTGACCCCTTTTGGGGCATGGAGGACTTGAAACAAATTAAACAAATGTAAATGAAACACATCAAACATTCAAATTTTTCCCGATAATGAACACACTGAATATAATGTTACACAGCTTTACTAAGTTTTAGAAACCTCGCTAAGTTTAGCAACACTTTTTTACCACCACAGAGCAAACGACAATAGTTAAATACGGAGAATCTGTACATGTACGTTTTCTTGGTATAAACTGATTTAGAATGTCGTTATATTTGGTGCATTTCATTACAAAATGAAATTCATCACCAAGGTCATTCTGGTCGCAGTCCCGACAGAATCATTCACCGTGAGGTATTCCAAATTGTCTGCCAATTTTTATCATGAGTTTATGATTACCACAGCGAAACCGAATCAGTGGGTATAGATAAACATCAGGCAACATTTCAATATATTTTTCACGGCAAAACTCTGTTTTAAGATTCCTATGAAATAAACACTTATCACTACATTCTAAAGCGTCATTCCATGCACGTATGTAAATATCTTCTAATGAATTACGAACATTCGTACAAAGACTGAACAGACGAAAACTTTTGTGTCTCCCAAACACAGTCGAATCCTGTTTCTATTAGGATATCCCGTATACACATCAACTACCACACACACACACCACACCACACACCACACACACACACACACACACCCCACTCGCTCATTCTCACACATACACACTCTACTCTCTCTCTCTGCTCTCTCTCTCTCTCTCTCTCTCTCCACACAACACACACACACACACACACACACACACACACACTATGCATCAACTTTCTTTCACACTCATAGACCACATCCAAGTACCACCACTCCACATACCACGAGCAATGTCTCCAAGAACAAGAGTAAGAGCATCAGCAAACATCCACTACACTACAATCATCTTCATTATGACTTATGCCACAACAGCTACTACTCCACCACAGACACGCCAACAGGTTCTCTCTCTCTCTCTCTCTCTCTCTCTCTCTCTCCTCTCTTCCCCCCCCCCCCCCCCACACACACCACACAAACCCACCCTCAGACACATAGAAACGCAGACCAACCCTTATCCTCTATACCCATCCCTCGTGTCCCCTCCTCATCTTACTATTTTCTATTTCCTGACCCTGACCACTCATTCTAACCCGAACACATGCAACAAACAATAACAACACTGAAGAAGAAAAACAGTAACAGCAACATCAACAACAATACTAACAGTAGGAAAAATATGTTTTGAAAAATAGCAAAACAACAATAATAATGGCAACAACAACATGATACGGCAAAACAACAATGATAATGGCAACAACAACGTTCATGGCAAAAACAACAATGATAATGGCAACAACAATGATGATAACTACAATAATAATGATAGAAACAACAACAATATTTAGTAGAAGCTCACTCAAGAGGGCATGAGGTCAAGTGAATCGCTGATCTGCCCTCTGTGCCAGTTCATGAGTGAAAACGAAATTATTTTCCACCAAGGGATGCAACAGTTGGGAGGACTGAAGGAGTTGCTTCCCATGGCAATATACGGAAAGTGAGCGTTCCTATGGCCAGACAGTTTTATCATTTCATGAAATCAAAGTCATAGGTTCGCCCCAATATGTAAGGGGTTCGCCGCTGGGGCACATTCTCTCCCCCCCTCCCCACCCCCCCCCCCCCCCCCCTTCTCATCCACTCCCCTTACTGTCATCCTCCGTGACCCGGCGGCCCTCCGGGGTGACCAGCAGGTTGATGAAGTCGTTGACGTCATGCACGCCTCCGTTCCTCTGGATGAGGTCCCGCCAGTCCTGAGGCAGGAAGGGTTCGTCCTGAGAGTTCTGCCCGCTCATCGGCCTCCTCCTCGGGTCCCCGGCCTGCCCACAACACACTGCCGTCAGCATGGAGAGAGAGAGAGAGGCGTGAAGGGGAGTGAACAGAGCAGGAAAAGGCAGCAGAGCAAGGCTAGACATGACAAACAAACAAACAAACAAACAAACAAAAAAGAGACAAACCAAGGCAATGCAAGACGTGGGAAGAAAAGAGAGACAAGACAAGACAAGAGAAGACAAAGGAATGTAAGGCAAGGCAACAAAAAACATTAAGACAAGACAAAATAAAGCAAGGCAAGGCAAGAGAAGGCAAGGCAAGGCAAGATGAAAACAGGTTAGGCAAGGTAAGAAAAGACCTTAGGAAAAAAAAAAACAGAACAAAACAAGGCAAGGTAAGGCCAGAGGAGACGCGACCACAGATTGCTAAGACAAGACGAAACAAAACAAGGCAAGGCAGTCAAGGCAAGGCAAGGCAAGGCAAGATAAGGCGAGGCAAAAAAGAAGAAAGGCATTGAGACCAGAAAAGAATAAACAAGTCATATCAGTGCATGGCTGGGCAAGACAAAACACAACAACAAGGCAAGGCAAGACAAAAGACAACAACAAGGCAAGGCAAGACAAAGGACAACAACAAGGCAAGGCAAGACAAAAGACAACAACAAGGCAAGGCAAGACAAAAGACAACAACAAGGCAAGGCAAGACAAAAGACAACAACAAGGCAAGGCAAGACAAAGGACAACAACAAGGCAAGGCAAGACAAAAGACAACAACAAGGCAAGGCAAGACAAAACACAACAACAAGGCAAGGCAAGACAAAACACAACAACAAGGCAAGGCAAGACAAAACACAACAACAAGGCAAGGCAAGACAAGATGCCATGAAACAGTCCTGCCAGCTCTAGCGGCTCATCGGCCTTTTCCTGTGGACCCCGGCCTGCCCAGGATACAGTTCAGTTCAGTTCAGTGGTTTATTTAGTGTCTTTTCATCGCCAGATGATATCAGACACTTGTAAAAAAAAAAAATTTAAATCCTTCACACTCAACTTATCTGGTACTTGCAAAGCAACATCTGATATGTGCATATTTACATAAGTGAAATACCCTAGTGGTACACAAAGTTGTGATCTTTACAAAAATTTTGCTCCCTGTGACTGCGAAATAACCATGGCAATTTCAACAACACATGAACCATATAAGACAGTATTCGAAGCCGTCAGGATAGAGAAAGGTGAGGCAGCGTGAACGACGAATGGCAAGATCAGACAATGCGAGACAAGGCAAACTAAGGCAAGCCAAAAGAAGGCAATGTAAAAACGATGAAGTCAAACCAAGAGGTGGCAAATAAGGCAAGGCAAAAAAGAGAAAAGAAGACTTGACGAGAAGACCAGCAAGAGAAGATAAGACAAGACATGGAAGGAAGGCTGGCAAGACCTGAGATGAGAAGACGACAGAAGACACGACGAGACGAGTAGGCTTAGCAAGAGAAGACAAGCAAGAGAAGACAGGATAGGACAGGTAAAGCTTAGGCAGGACAAGAGAAGACATAACAGAACAAGTAAGGCTAGGCAGGACAATAGAAGACAAGCAAGAGAAGACATAACAGAACAAGTAAGGCTAGGCAGGACAATAGAAGACAAGGCAAGAGAAGACATAACAGAACAAGTAAGGCTAGGCAGGACAATAGAAGACAAGGCAAGAGAAGACATAACAGAACAAGTAAGGTAGGCAGGACAATAGAAGACAAGGCAAGAGAAGACATAACAGAACAAATAGGCTAGGCAGGACAATAGAAGACAAGGCAAGAGAAGACATAACAGAACAAGTAAGGCTAGGCAGGACAATAGAAGACAGGCAAGAGAAGACATAACAGAACAAGTAAGGCTAGGCAGGACAATAGAAGACAAGGCAAGAGAAGACATAACAGAACAAGTAAGGCTAGGCAGGACAAGAGAAGACATAACAGAACAAGTAAGGCTAGGCAGACAATAGAAGACAAGGCAAGAGAAGACAGGACACGACAAGACAGTACAAAGCAAAACAAGGCAAGCAAGACCAAAAAAAAAAAAAGAGAGAACATCATCATCAATGAGGATCGTAGATGAGGAGACTTTTTTAGGGGGGTGGGGGAGGGGGGAGGGGGGGGGCGTTGGGAATGTGGGAAGATTTTGAGAGAGGTGAGGAGAGATGAGAAGAGTAATAAAATCTAGCAGAGAGAGAGAGAGAGAGAGAGAGAGAGAGAGAGAGAGAGAGAGAGAGAGAGAGAGAGAGAGAGAGAGAGAATGCATAAGGGAAGACTGGGACTAACAGGAGAGACGAGAAAAAAACAACAACAACAAAACGAAAAGGGGTAGAGCGGACTTAGTAACAGTGAATGATAACAGGGAGGGTTGGAGGAGAACAAGGATAGAATTCTAAAATGACAGAGTAGTAAAGAAGAGACAGACAAAGAATGGAGAAAAATGGAGAGAAGCAGAGGAATGAAGAGGAGCACACACGATAGTGGAGTGGGTGAGAATAAGAGCAAAGAAGAGTGGAGAAGAATAGAGAGAGAGAAAAAAATGAACGGGTGGAGAGGAGCACAGAGTAGTGGGAGAGAACCGAAGCACAGAGAGGAATGGAGAGAAACAGAGGAGCGGAGAGGAATGACAGAAGCGAACGACAGCGGAGAGGCAGTGAAGAGGAATGGAGAGAAATACATGGATGGGGAGAGTATACAGGTATGGAGTGAATGTAGATGAGCGGAGAGGAATGCAAAATAAAGGGGAGAGAAGTAGAAGCCGGGATAGGAGCACAGGGAACAGAGCAAAACAGACAAAGAGCTGAAGGAACAGAACACAGAGGATTGTACGGGAATGGAAGGAGAGACAGGAGTATTCAGAAGTGGGAAAATAAATACAGAGGAGAGTGAGGAGAGAATGAGGAGAAATGAGGGACAGAGAGGAGCGCACAGAAGGACAGCGAGTACAGAGGACGAGAGAGAGAGAGAGAGAGAGAGAGAGAGAGAGAGAGAGAGAGAGAGAGAGAGAGAGAGAGAAACTCGAAACTCGAAATCTTTAATGAGGGTGAATAGATAAGCTGGAAGGTTTTTTACACTATGCCCTCAAAATAACAATAAAGAGAGAGAGAGAGAGAGAGAGGGAGAGAGAGAGAGAGAGAGAGAGAGAGGAGAGAGAGAGAGAAAGAGAGAGATGGACTGAAGTAGTGAGGAGAGAACAGCACAGGCAGAGACGATGATAGAAGACGATTGACTTGAAAGGAGAGGAGGGGTGGGTTGCAGAGGAGAAAACAGGAGTGACGTTCTTTTGAGAATTGTCGACACGAGTGGAGAAGAGCAGAGCGAACAAGAGGAGTGGAGAGAAAAAAAGGTGAGATGAGTGAACAGCAGCTGAGACGAATAGAGATGAGTATGAATGAGAAGAGATACTGACACTGACACCGACATTTCTTATTGTTTATTCAGCACTGAAGCCCTATAGACAAAGGGGAAAGCTATCGTGGTCACCGACACCAAAAGCTGAAATTTCATATGAACACACTCAAACACACGTCTCCGCCGTTCTTTCTCTCCCACCTCGTCCCCTTCACTCTTCCTCTCCCTTCCCCATTCGCTCTCTCCCCTTCGCCCCTCCCCTCTTCTTCTCTCCCACTTCCCAACACACACACACAACACACACACACACACACACACACACACACACACAACACACACACACACATTGGATCATCCCAAAATTAACCGGTGCAATGTGCGAGGATCCTTTTTCTCACATACATGGCTTCAGCTATATATTTAGCTAGATCCTTTACAACACGTTCATTATGATTAGATAACAACATAGCAACACTTGAGCTGTTTGTGTCGTATGAAAAAGAATTCAACACACTGCAGCCTTTACGTTTGTTAACATACGCAATACAATAAGATAAAATGTGTTCTTCTCACGTGGTCTCTTGTGGAAAAAAAAACAGCGTGAGGCGAGGAGGTGGGCAGGTAACGCGAATGAGAAGAGAGAGGACAAGAAAGAAAGGGGAATGGATGGGGGGGGGGGGGGGGGCTAGAAAGAAGCAGACACGTTTGTAGAGGACTGGGCTGAATGAACAGGACCACAGATAAACACTGAGAAGAGAGAGGACGAGATAGAAACAGGAATGGATGGGGGGCTGGAAAGAGGCAGATACGTTTGTAGAATGTGACTAGAGATAAATACTGAAGAGGGAGAAAACAGGAAAAGAATGGAAAGGAGGAAGGGGTAGGGAAGAAGAGTGGAATACTCCTGCGAAAAGTAGAGACAGAGAAAGAGAAGCTGGGGAAAAAAAAGAAAAAAGTATACAGGAGTTAGGGAAAAGTACAGATGAAAGGGAAGGAGTTTATAAAAGAAGTCGAGTGAAGATGAAAGGGATGCATGTAAACATGGAAGAATTGAAAAATCTACGGAGGAGTGGCAAAGAGAGGAGACGCGCAGAGTTTATTCGAAAGGAGAAGAGAGAGGAGCGGAATGGAGTACAGAGGAATATAAGGAAAAGGAGTGGGGATGAGGGAGAGGAAAGTGGCGGTGGAGAGGAGAGTAGGAGATAGGAACAGAACAGAGAATAAAGGAGAGGGTTAGAATGGCGTGGGGAGGGAAAGAAAAGAGTGGACAGAAGTAGGGGATGAGACAACCGAGAGAAATACAAAGGATTGGGGCTGGATGGAAAGAATGAGAGAAGAGTGGAGAACGTTGCATCTATATTCTTTGCTAAGAGAGAAGGGAGAAAAGTAGGGAGGTGTGAAAAAGCCACACGCCACAATTAGGATTTTGCACTAAAACACTATATAATCCATGTAAGAGTTCTGAGGCCTGCCATAAACTGGAGTCAGCTTTTAATGTTAAACTGATACTTGATCAAAAGAACAACTCCCCACCAATTACTTCCCTTGTTTTGGGGGATCTTCACCGATGAAATCACAAACGATCTTCGAACACATGAACTTCCTCTTAGCTGACTCCCATTTCAGGCCTTTGCACTCACCCGTGACCCTATCTTTGCGCCAGCTCAATGCACCAAAATAGTCCCATTCCTTTGATTTCAGTCTTTCTGTTTGGAGCCATCTGGCTTGTACTTTGATGGCCATATGAAAGAAGATGAGGAGAATCAACTTTCAGACACAATAAACAATTTCAAAACAATCTGATTACGCCTGTCTATAAATAATCGACTCCTTAAGCAAGGCCTTGGTGCATTAATTTTTGGTGTGCAGCCAGAGGAGCCATGGGCTGAGACAGATTGTGGGAGGACAGGACAGATTGATGGGAGAAAAGGAACGCCAAATCTTACATTGTAAGCGCTGTATATCTGTCTGCGACTGGACCTGGATCTGCTGGCCCATGTCCGAGGTCGGTTCGCCACGTTCTGACCTTCCACCTGCGTCAGCACACAACAGTACTGTAGCATGAATGATGAACATAAACATCATCGTAAACATCATCATCAGTCATCATCATGATCATCATCATCGTCATCATCATCATCAAAATGGCATCATCCTCATCATTATTATCATTATCATCAGTCATCGTCATCATTGGTCATCGTCGCCATCATCATCGTCGTCATCATTATCAGTCATCACCATCAGTCATCATCATCATCGTCATCATAATCAGTCATCGTCATCATCATCATCATCATCATCAGTTATCATCGTGATCATTACCAGCATTAACATCATCATCAATAACTTCTTCTTCTTCTTCTTTTTCATCATCATCATCTGCTTCTTCTTCTTCGATTCCTCCTCCTCTTCCTCCTCCTCCTCCCGTAGGTCTGTGGGGAGTCACTGGGGCACCACACTAGAGAATAGTTCACGAAGCCTCTAGTTTTGTCGGCTGTGTGGCACGGCTTGGATCTTTGGAAGTGGTTTCCCTTGTTCGTCCATTCTGCCATATTGTCAGTCCAGGAGGGTTTTTTCCTCTTCTGTCTTTCCCTCTGTCTGCCTCCTTCAGCAATTCCCGGGCGGACTGTCTATGAAGGCCGTTGGAATTTAGGTCATGGTCATATCAACGTAATTATCTTTCTATGATTAATGTCAGAAGATTTACATATGCTGCTTAATGCTTTGAAGTACTTGTCCATTTGCAGCATGATCTGATGCTAAGTATTTTATAGTAACATCTGATTTCCATGGCCTGGATTCTTCTTTACAGATTCGCTGTGAGGGTTCATGTCTCGCCTACATACAGGAAGATGGAATGTACCAGTACACGCAGGAGCCTGATCTTGTCCTTTCGTGGGGATGTTCTGATCCTTCCATTCAGTATTAAATCTGGACAGTATTGATGCTGTCTTCCCTACCCGTAAAAGATTCCTACTTTGAAACCTCATTGTTAATGTTTGGTCCCAGCTTAGTGAACAATTGAACAGTTCCTAGCTTCTGTCTGTAGACAGGTATAATCAGCATTGATGATGATGACTGTTGTCGCCAGCCATCATCTTAAGTCTTTTCGGCGCTGATTGCCATGTCATATCCAGCTGATGCTTCAACCAGTCTTCGAGCGAGCTTGGCCAGTTCTTGATCACTGCCTGCAAGAGAGTCATCTGTAATCGAAGTTTTGTGATGTGATGGTTCTTTATCCAACGTCGATTGTGCCGTTATGATCTTCAAGTGCACCTGTCAAATGTTAGAAAGGAGTATTGTTAAAAAGTGTTGGAGATGGAAAGCTGCCCTGACGAACTCAAACTGAAGTATGAAGTGCTCTCCAATAGAACTGCACTACTCGCTTTGCGGGACAGCTGCTGGAAGGTGTTGAATACATTTTGCCCGATCTTGAATTTCTTGATTGTGGTCCACAGCTCCTCTTGCCAGACTCTGTCAAATGCCTTCTTGAAGTCCATGAAGATGGGGTAGAACTCCCTCTTGTTTCGGAGATGCTTTTTGCAAAGGGCACGCAAATGAAAGATTTTTTCTATGGTATTTGTGCCTTTGTGAAGTGCAGCCTGTTCTTCTTCAATAAAGGATCTGCCAGTGGCTGTAATTTCAGCATGATCTTGGGCATTACTTTGCTGACAGGGCTGATCAAGCTGGTGGTGCGACACCTCTGGCGGCGTTAAGATTTCCTTTCTTGGGAAGAATGACGATTAGTGCTTGGGTCGATGGTACAGGCCACTCCCCCAGTGTGACAGATTTTGGTGTAGATGGCAGTTAGGACACCAATTGCTGTCTCTCGGCCGTGTTTCAAAAGTTTTGCCTGAAACCTACCACTTTTCAGTTATTCCACGGCAGCTGTGTGTTCTTCACGAGTTATTGGACAGTCATCCCCCATTTGATTAATCCTGTGCTGTGGGCACACTTGGCTCTCCTTGGCTCTGTTTGTTATACAAGTCAGAGCAATGTTTAGTCCATCTTTTTGTGACGTCTTCTTCCTGTGTGAAGCAGTTGCCATCTTTGTCCTGAATGATGCTGACTTTTTGTTTGTTTGTTTGGTCTTTTGTTGTTGCTTTATTTGTTGTTGTCAGAGGGGTTTTTCAGTGTCCTCGCTCTGGTGTCTGATCCAGATTTCTTTTTGCCCTCTTCACTTCTTCACTGATTCTCTTGTCTATGGCACTGGATCCCCCCCCCCTCCCCCCACCTATACTCAGTCTTTTTAAGCACTTTTAAGCTCCCTCTTGCAGATGTGACAACAACAACAACAGCAACAAAAATAACAATAATGATAATGATGATTATAATAATGATAATGATGATGATTATGATAATAATAATAATGATGATGATTATTATTATCATTACCATTATTATTATTATCATTATTATTATTCTTCTTATTATTATTTTCATCATCATTATCATCATAATTATCATTATTATTATAGTAGTAGTAATAGTAGTAGTTGTTGTTGTTGATGCCGTTGTTGTCGTTCTTGCTATGATTATTATCATTACTGTTATTATCATTATTATTATCACCACCGTCATTATAATAATCATCAATGATCATTGTTAACAAATAATATCCTAATAACAATGGTTGTCGAGATCATAATCATAATTACCACAGTCATCATCAACACGTCATCTATCATTATCATCATCATCCCATTCATCATTATCATTGTTAACTTCATTATCATCATCCATAAAAACGATGGCATTCAAGAGGGCGCTGGCTCGTTCCAATGATCTGAAAGCTCATCACAGCCCAACATCTGCTGTGTGAGACAACCACAGTTCCAATGATCTGAAAGCTCATCATAGCCGAACATCTGCTGTGTGAGACAATCACAGTTCCAATGATCTGAAAGCTCATTATAGCCGAACATCTGCTGTGTGAGACAACCACAGTTCCAATGATCTGAAAGCTCATTATAGCCGAACATCTGCTGTGTGAGACAACCAGTTCTTTGTTGTTAAAGGCTAAGCTTATGTGGCTGAACTTTACATACAAAAAGGCACATTGGCATGTCGTTATCGATGTCGAGGTGTAGAAGAAGATGAGGAAGAACTGCAATACCCATCTCAACCCTCCCTTCCCCCCTTTTCTCCTCCCCACACACTCTGGTTACCAGTCGTCTCCCTTTAACATCTGCCTGACCACCCGCCCACCTCCTTTCTTTTTCATGCGAAGGAGAAAGTTAAACGCAATTTAGAAACGCAGTCAATATCATGATAATCATCAAACATCCTCCGCTTTTTGTTCTCCAAGGAAAACATACCTTGAGGTATTCAACCTTCATACGTACTATTTTGTGTCACTATAGTTACAGTGTGTATCGTTCAGGTTCAACAAGTTTTGAAATATATGCCATGAAAAAAGAAACATTTAAACAATTTTAGTATCCATGTTTTTTCTTGAATCTTCATTTACACTGCAATTTGTAAGGACTGTGTGTTCGCATAGAAATGTACACGTTGTTTCCTGTGTACCTATTGTGTTCGCAAGGAACGGTGGTCTCTTGTTATGGGTGTGTACTGAAGAAGGACTTTACACTTGCCTCCATGCTGTGAACACCAGGCACGCATTTTAAACTTCAGTAATTTCCCATCTGAATGTTCTCTGCTCCAGGAATATTTGAACGTAAATACCATTTAATTCAACCAATTCCCCGTTGAATGTCCGAGTCGGGGATGTACAGAAGACCGTTTTACATACTTTGGTAAAGTTTTTAAAATCTTAACTTTAAAGATCCTTCCATACCATAAGAAATAAACCAATAAAGAAAGCACAACGTTCGAAAACTCAGGAATGGCAGATTATTTTTTAAAACGAATGCTTCGTGATAAGCTATTCAGTCACTTGTGATTTGTACAAGTGAGAATGTCACAAAAAAGAGGCGTTGATTCGAGTGGCACCAATCAAAATTCCAAAATGAGTGCACTGAATAGGCTTTATGTGATGGTTCCAAATATGACAGAAACCCTTTCAAATGGTATGTACAGAAACGTGACTTATATATCTCAGAATCCTGTGACAAAAGTTTCGATGCGATTTTTTTTTTCAATGCTGTCCCATCTTCTGTGCCACTTTAATGGCCCTATCCTCACTCCGTTCTGTCCAGCTTCCCGTCCACAGCCCATTCCCGGCTTGCCCCGCCGAAGGCCCGACACCACAGTCCGTATAGAGATGCTAAATATCAAGTCGTCATGAGGCACCCCGCCAGAGGAGATACCGCACTGCAGCCGAGTCACTTCGGTGCTGGTCGGTGGAGTCTGTTCAGATCCAACATTCGCAGGACACGCCCTGCTATGCCCCCGTACCGACAGCACATGAATGGCTTGGTCGAGAAGTCAAGGTGAATGAAAGTTCCTTGCCGGATAATCGATGCAAATTTTAATAACTGCGTTCTCTCTCTCTCTCTCTCTCTCTCTCTCTCTCTCTCTCTCTCTCTCTCTCGAGAGAGGAGAGAGAGAGAGAGAGAGAGAGAGAGAGAGAGAGAGAGAGAGAGAACTGCACCCTTTCGGTCAAGTCAAAAGTTTCTCGCATGGAGTAAAGCAGGTAGTTTGTTAAGACGAGGGTTACGGTTAAGGACAGTACACAAGTTCCATTAAAGTCAGTAGTTTTGCTAGAGAACACAACAGACGATCCAATCATATGAATGGTCACAGGAAAGAAAATAACGCACGATCTGTTGAGATCAATGGTTCTGGCTTAGAACAGAACAGACGATCCTTTGTGGTCGATCATTTCGCTCCAGGAAAGACCATACGATTTTCTGCAGTTAAATGTTTCCGAAAAAGAGAAAACCAGTCAATCCATTAAGGTAACTGGTTTCAGTTAAAGACAGCCACCCAATAGGTTAGTGGTTCGGTTAAGGACAGAACACATAATCCGCTGAGGTCAAAGGTCACGCTTAAGGACGGAACAGACCATCGGTTAGGGTAGTTTCAGTGATCCGCTAATGTCAGCAAGTTGTGATTAAGGAAAGAAAATAAACTTAAAAGAGAAATTACTGGTCCGCCGAACGAAAGAAACAAACAAATTACAAGTCAAAAAGCGACGCGTTTCGACCTCTTCGGTCTTCTTCCGGCAAGAGAAACAAAATTTCCCACATACATTTTGCGCCCTATTTGAGGAGATACGTGATTGTTCGTTCTTCGTTCTCATTGTCTTAAATTTTGTTCGTCTTGCTTGAAGAAGACCAAAGAGGTCGAAACGCGTCGTGTTTTGTCTTGTAATTTGTCTCTTTCGTTCGGCGAACAGAATTTTTACTTTTAAGTCTGTTTCAGTTTCCGCCTGCAGTCACCTCCCTTTGAAACTGACAGAAAAGAAATAGTTTCAAAGTGAGGTGACTGCAAGCGGAAATTGACACAAATTTTAAAAGGAATTTAAAGTCACTCCGACAGTTAACATGAACAAACAAATTTCTCTTGTAGTTCACTTGTGCATGTTAAGCGGCGGAGTTACTTAAAGTTTCTTTTAAAAAAAAATTAGAAAACAAATACTAGTTTGTTAAGGACAGTAGTGTTTGTTAAGGACAAAACGTACGTTAAGGTCAATGGTTTCAATTCAGGACACAGCGAGCTGTGCCAAGTCCAAGAGCACCCACACCCCTTGGGAGGGGAAGTGAGACAAGGGGGTGGGGGGGGGAGGGTAGGGGGGGGGCGGAGGAGGGAAGAGCGCGGAAGGAGGATGGGGTCCTCATTGATGCACACCATACAGAGTCCATCAATGGCGTCGTCACACCATGTGATGATGATGATGATGACGATGACGATGACGATGATGACACGGGGATGTGTAATGGGAAGTTCCTGTCGCCCAGACTCCCACCGACCTGCCGCGCGGCGTGGAACAATCAACACGTTGTTCTCAGCTAGGAAGGCTGAAAGGGGAACTAAGCATTGAGTCTGAGGGTCTGGGACAGTGCTGGCTATTGCAAGATGGGTGGATAGATCGGAGAGTTGTGGTGGTAGTGGCGGCTCTTCTTTTACCCGTAGTCCTGGTCAAAGGAAAGTAGCCTTTGATTGAAGGGGGGCAGGGGGGGGGGTAGTTGGATGGAGAACCATGAGGGTCGGGGTGGGTGAGACGATCCATACATATGTAGCCAGGGAAAGATAACTGAGCGTTGGTAGGTACGAGTGTGAAAGGAGAGAAAGATGTGGGGAGGAAGAACAGGGATGGGGATATTCTTGTGAGCATCTATGAATGCCGGGGGCTGGGGGAGGGGGCAGGAGGCGGAGGTGGTGTTTGCTTGATGGCCGGCTTACCGCGTGCGCGCGCACGCACGTGTACACACACACACACACACACACACACACACACACACACACACTCACTCACTCACTCACTCACACACACACACACACACACACACACACACACACACACACACACACACATACACCTGTGTGTGTGTGTGTGTGTGTGTGTGTGTGTGTGTGTGTGTGTGTGTGTGTGTGTGTGTGTGTCACAGGGTGTGTGTGTGCGCGCGCGCGCGCTGTGTGTGTGTGTGTGTGTGTGTGTGTGTGTGTGTGTGTTACACAACGCCCAATCCTGATTTATCGAACGCTCATAGCATTTTCAAGAACATTCTATGTTACGGAAAGAGTGCAATATCAAAATACGCCATTTTGATACGAAATCCCTTCATCTAAGCAAAACAATGTAGTACAACGACTTTCTTTTCAATGTTCTAATAGTTTCCTCAAAATCTACTCTCGATTTTTTTCTTTCAGTTTTCTTAATCAACTACGTAGAAAGTGTAGATCATTTTCAAATTATGTCCGGCGTAAACATAGATCAGGAGAGATACAAAAAGAAACTGGATTTATGAAAGTAGGTTTGTCAAAATCGACTCTACTTTGGATATTTTTGACCAGTTAGTGAACACACTTTATAGGTTAGCATAATGTACATGTTCCTCTCTCTCTCTCTCTCTCTCTCTCTCTCTCTCTCTCTCTCTCTCTCTCTCTCTCTCTCTCTAACACACACTATGAACCGATAATCAGCGTAATTCACCTACCAGCAGAGAAACAGCACTGCAACACAACAATCCAAACACAAGCATAGTTGTCAGTCCGGAAAATCACAACAGTCAAGAAATATCACAGAGGAAATCAAGTCAGTAAGCTCTCGCGGTTTATCCGGCGTAGACCTACATATAATAATGCACACACTGTGGTAGGTATGTACAAGGCTTTGCCCAAAGGCGAGACAGGATCCCTCTTTTATTCTCTTCTACATTCTCATTCAGCCCACTCTCCGCCTGCTCTGCGCATGCCTGGAGCAGTGACGTCACTGGTCACGAAATTGGCTGACCTCCACTTAGCGGCGTACGTCAGCACAAAGGGAAGAGTTGCGGTGGTCACTCCATCGTTGGACAGTGAACGTCAAGTGTGGTCATGGGGTCTGTTGGTGGGATGAAAGCACCATGTTGTTTCCAAATGTCGTCTGTCGTCTGGCTGGACTCATTACCGCTCAGCTTCCGAGTTCGCTCCTGACTGACCCCTTGTGTTGTGTGTGTTGTGTGTGTGTGTGTGTGTGTGTGTGTGTGTGTGTGTGTGTGTGTGTGTGTGTGTGTGTGTTGTGTGTGTGTGTGTGTGTGTGTGTATGTGTGTGTGTGTGTGTGTGTGTGTATGTGTGTGTGTGTGTGTGTGTGTGTGTGTGTGTTGTGTTGTTGTTCCAATACTCGCCACATGTTTCTAGAACATACATAGTTGATGATGCATGATTGAAGCTTCTGGATAATTAGGGACTGTCTGGCGAGAGTGAGATGATTACGCTAACGGTCATCTTCCCTCCCTTCCTATACACCCACAGACATGGCAACACACCGCCCCTCTCCCCAAAAATTCCACGTATGCAATCCCAAGCCTTCCCTTTCCCATCTCACCCTCCGATTTTTTTTTTTCAGATCATCAATGAGCGTCTGCAGAGAAAGATGAGACGGGCAATGGTCATTCCCATGCTTCCTCTCCTAACCCCTCGCCACCCCCCTTCACACGCACACGCATCTCCTCTCTCTCTCTTCTCTCTCTCTCTCTCTTCTCTCTCTCTCTCTCTCTCTCTCTCTCTCTCTCTCTCTCTCACTCAAGGAAAATCTGCAGCGTAAAAATAATAAAAACGCAGTTGGTGAGCCTCTGCCCCCACACTACCTCCTTCCCATCATCGTCCTCCCTTCTCCATCCCCACAAAACACTGACATATCCACCCTTCCCTCTTTTATTCAATTTTACTTTTTCCTCGAAAATTCAAATTAGATACAACTGCAGACATACGTAAACAGGTTGAGAAGACGAAAGGATGAATTAATAGATAGCTGAATAAATGGAGAAGAGACCGAGCAGCTTAATCGGCATCACACAGAATGATTATTAAAGTCGTCATATACAAAAATGTCTATTTGTACAAACATTCTGCTCCAAAAGGCACGTTTGTCAAACACTCGCTTACCTTGTGACATTACCTTCTTCACCGTACTGTTCATGTGCTAAGTCCCAACGTCTCTTTCTAGGATGGGATAGCTCGGTTGGTAGAGCGCCAGACTTGTGATTCTAGTGATCCTGGGGTTGCGGGTTTGAACCTCCGCCGGGACGTGTTGGTACAGGAGGATTTTTCTCTCGGAGTTAACATTGGTTCGGACTCTACAGTCCAGAACATCCTTCGAATGAGGCTATAACCGAGGTTCTGTGTGTGAAACCTGCATAACACCTTGCACACACGTAAAATCCCATCACCAATTTTCGGAAGAGAAGGCCAATTTGGCATGGTAGTATGGAGGACAAGCACGCACCAAAAGAATGAAAATATGAATGAAAAACTGATTGACTGATAGACTGAATGACGCAAGAATGTAGCGCCAGCAGGCAGCTCTTTAGTCGGCTCTACCTAGGTAGGCAGCATGTTGTGTAAAGGAAAGTATGGAATGTAAAGCGCATAGAGCTTGGTCTCAAACCGAGTATAGGCGCTATGCAAGTACTCTTAATAATGATAATAACAACAACAATAACAACAACAACGACGACAATAAGAACATCAATAATAATAACAATAATGATAATGATAATACAACAACAACAATGATAATGATAACGATAATAATTATGATAATAATAATGGTAATAATAATTTTAAAAACAAAAACAGCAACAATAGAAATAATGATTGCTCCAACTCCGATCAATAAACCAATAAACAAAATTAATATCAGATAAACAGACAGACAGACAGAGATAATTATTCATATTTAGGCCATTGTCCATCACACAGGGATGAAGCTGAAGAGTCAGTTAACATCATGATGCACTGAGAGAGAGAGAGAGAGAGAGAGAGAGAGAAGAGAGAGAGAGAGAGAGAGAGAGAGAGAGAGAGAGCAGGCTGAAAAGCTCTTCTCTTGTCATATGTCACCATTAATCTTTTGATAGTTTTAATCTTGTTTTCGTGAATCACATTCTAAATCCATGCAAAAGTAGAATACACACAGACATTCAAATGCAAGTCTGAAAAATGGAGCAGTCGACAGATACGTATATAACGTGTACTACAGTACAAAGTAATTTTTTTTAAAAAGGCCGTCTGTTTATTACTTTCTTGATAAATATTCATGCCTGGATTTAGAGGCAAGGCAATAAACAAGAGTATCACGTACAAGTACGTTAACAAATTACAGCCAACAACCTATTTAGACTCATAAATATACATTGCAGGATTGGAGAAGATAATCTCAAAACAGGAAGAAAATTAACTCGAAATTGCAAAATTCCTTGCACTGTTTAATGAGATTGAGTACGTTTGGTTTTAGGTTCATGTAAAGAAGAACCCAGAAACAGACAAACCAAACCAAAACAAATCAAACTAAACCAAACCAAACCAAACCAAACCAAAACAAAACAAAACAAACTTAAAACAAAACCAAACAAAACCTGGCACAGCAGCAGAACGGGACGTACACACTGCGTGCATTGAAGTCATTCATTGAAGTACACGCTGCGTGCATTGAAGTCATTCATTGAAGTACACGCTGCGTGCATTGAAGTCATTCATTGAAGTACACCTGCGTGCATTGAAGTCATTCATTGAAGTACACGCTGCGTGCATTGAAGTCATTCATTGAAGTACACGCTGCGTGCATTGAAGTCATTCATTGAAGTACACGCTGCGTGCATTGAAGTCATTCATTGAAGTACACACTGCGTGCATTGAAGTCATCATTGAAGTACACACTGCGTGCATTGAAGTCATTCATTGAAGTACACACTGCGTGCATTGAAGTCATTCATAAAGTACACACTGCGTGCATTGAAGTCATTCATTGAAGTACACACTGCGTGCATTGAAGTCATTCATTGAAGTACACACTGCGTGCATTGAAGTCATTCATTGAAGTACACACTGCGTGCATTGAAGTCATTCATTGAAGTACACACGCTGCAGTGCACATTGAAGTCACATGTCATTGAGATTTGTACACACTGCGTGCATTGAAGTCATTCATTGAAGTACACACTGCGTGCATTGAAGTCATTCATTGAAGTACACACTGCGTGTATTGAAGTCATTCATTGAAGTACACACTGCGTGCATTGAAGTATTCATTGAGTACACACTGCTGTATTGAAGTCATTCATTGAAGTATAGACTGCGTGCATTGAAGTCATTCCCTGCAGAATAAGTAAATTGGACCAGTCCTGCTAAAGTGAACTCACACTACAAAAAAACAGATGGAAGCTGCAGCATTGAGCAGTTGGTCCTTCGTGCGCACACACACGCAACACAAATATATACAAGTACGCGCACGCGCGCGCGCGCATACACACACCACACACACACACACACACACACACACCACACACGCACATACACACGCACGCACCACGCACGCACACACACACACACACACACACACACACACACACACACACACACACACAACATACACACACACACGTACATTCACCACACACACATACAATGATAATAATGGCACAGCCAATGTTAGATAGATAGCCAAGGTCTGACCAGCGCGTTGGGCTAACGCCTAGATCAGCAAAGACCCTCTTCTTAAATTCTCTGATCTTAGTCATTAATTCATTCATCCATCAGCATAAAATCATGTGCAGTGTGGTCTCAAAAGGACTAGTCCGCACGCAGTGACATTTCTTGAAGAAACTGAAACAGAAATTGAAACTGTCCTTGGTCTTGAAATAAGAGAACTCAACACATAGTCACTTCTCTTTGTGTTGGGGACCTGCGAAATTCGAATTGGTGGACTGGGCAATTCATGTCCTTCGGAGGTGTGAAGTTTGGCGAGAATTCTCACACAGGGGAAAAGTCTGTGTCTTTAACCCGCACGCACTTGCCTTCGATCTGTCGTTTCGAAAAATGTTTATAGCTTTTTACATCCGGTTACGCTTTTCCCTCTGAGCTATCGTGCACTGCCGTTCGATGCTTAATGATCGTATGCGACGTACCAGAGAATAGGAAATACAGTTTACAAAAAACACAGTCAC
>CM065720.1:26187639-26190139 GCA_033310375.1 Conus canariensis
TTCTGTAGTCCAGACGGAGTTTCTGAAAAGATCACAGTGGCATCTGCATATAATAAGAGAAATAAATTCAACAAAATATCAACATCCGATTCGCCTATGCCTATTTCAATTGCTTCTTTTGCGACAGTTACAAGGCCAGCCATGTCGCTAGACATAAATTCTTTCATATCGTTTAAAAACAAGGCAAACAATACAGGTGACAAGTTTTCTCCTTGTCTTACACCAACATTGGAACAGAAAAAAAAACAGAATAATCACCATTGACAGATACACATGACTTGGCTTGAGAATACATATCTTGTATAACTTTTAATATTTTGCTACTAATGCACTATTTATCATTTTATGCCATAGAAACAATCGATTAACTTTGTCGAATGCCTTTTCATAATCCAGAAAAGCACAGTACAAACGCTTTTTCTTAAACAACAGAATATCAATCAGGCCATATAAGGTAAACAAATGATCAAGTGTTGAGAAGTTATTCCGAAAGCCTGCTTGTTCCATACCAATCAAATCGAATGTTTCAATAAATATCTTTAAACGCTCATTCAAAATACTTAATAATAATAATAATAATAATGAATACTTATATAGCGCCTATTCTCGGCTAGAGACCAAGCTCTAAGCGCTTTACAATCAACACACGCTTACACAACGGGCTGCCTACCTGGGTAGTGCCGACTGAAGAGCTGCCAGCTGGCGCTTCATTCAGTCGTTTCCCGTGTCATCCAGTCAATATCGTTCAATAGCGTTTACTCAGTTTCTTACTTCCTTCATTCTTTCCATTTCTTACGCAGGGTGCATGCTGTGTGTAACGTGTCATCCATACCAACGGCCAAACTGGCCTACTCTTCCGAAAGTTGGTGATGGGATTTTACGTGTGTGCAAGATATTATGCGTGCGTTCACACACGGAACCTCGGTTTATAGTCTCATTCGAAGGACTGTATGGGAAATGGAGTCAGAACTAATGTTAACTCCGAGGGAAAAAATCCCCCTGTACCGAAACGCCCGGCGGAGATTCGAACCCGCAACCCCAGGATCACCAAGATTACGAGTCAGGCGCTCTACCAACTGAGCTATTCCAAAACAGGATAGTATATTTATTCCACGGTAATTACCGGGGTCTAAGACACATCCTTTGTTTTTTAATATAGGATGTATAACCCCAAGCGCCCACTCAGTTGGTACTTTACCAGTAATTAATATAAGGTTAAACAATTTGACATACAATCTTAGCATTTTCACCGCCGAGTTTTTCAGAAATTCATTTGCAATATTATCTAATCCACTGGCTTTATTTTTCTTTAACTTTTTAATGCAATGCATTACTTCATTTTCGGTGATTAAATTATCCCAAAAGGCATAACTGGTGTCATTAAAAGGCACATTTTCAAGAACTTCGTCAGCATCTTCTACATCATCTACATTCATTTTTTTTTTTTAATAATTCAAAGAAAGCATGGCAACTGGGTTGATTACGGTTGGATTTTCTCCTCTGTCCATTTAAGATAGTCCAATAAGCCTTTGGGTCTTTAGACTGTAATTGGCGTAGCTGTTTTGCCATTTCGTGGTTATATTTTCTCTTTTTTTTAAAACTGTTTTCTTATATGATTTTGCTGCACGTACCCTTTCCGCCTTTAAAAATAAATCATTTTTCATAAGTAAACATGTTCTCCTACAACGGCAAAAGTTGTTTCTTTTAACTTTACAAATTTCATTAAACCATGGTTTATCGTTCTTTTTCTTTTTAGTTGGTTTTGTACCTCTCCTTCTCTTTTTTTTAGCATGCTTAGTGCATTTGCACTTTCAAGCAATATATCATTAACTCTGCCAACAATATTATTTACATTGTTTACAGTAATATTATCTGGATTTGTAAGTCATCTAGCTCAATCTCTAATGATGTAATTTTTTTAACATCTAAGTCATCAACAAAAATTGCTTTCAAAGCATTATTCCATCTTACATAGTACGAATTGGCGTCGTTAGCATTCGAAATCGGCGCTGTCTTCTCTGTTCTCCCCCTTGATGCGATTGCAAACTTTATGGTAATAGGGCAATGAATATCTGAAAATAATTCATTAAAATCATCCACACTAAAATCTACAACACTATCAAATAAATCATAAGAAACTACAGCGTAATCCACTACAGATGCATTTTTACAAGTCAGTTTACCTTTACCATAATCTCTACCAGATCTACCATTCATGATAATAAGCTGACATGCTTTGCAAAAGCTTATTAATTCATGTCCCATATTGTTTGTCTGTCTATCTTCAGATGATCTAACAGGAAAATTATAATCTCTATCAAGAACGCAATCAGCAAACAAATCATTGACCAACAATTCATTTAGCTGTCCAGATCTTGAGTTCAAGTCCCCTAACAGACAGATGCGATCAATACCAATATTCAGAATTGTATCTTGTAAATCATTACAAACATTTCTATTAAAGGAAGGTGATCCTTCTGGTTCAATATAAGCAACACAA
>CM065720.1:26205139-26215139 GCA_033310375.1 Conus canariensis
TTATGATGATGATGATGACAACGACGAGGAGGAGGAGGAGAGATAATGATGATGATGATGATGATGATGATGATGATGTGTGGTGTGGTGGTGATGGTGATGATAATGATGATGGTAATGGTGATAGTGATGATAATGATGACGATGACGACGACGACAACGACGACGACGATGATGACGATGATGATGGTGATGACGATGATGATGGTGATGGTGATGATGATTAGGAGGAGGAGGAGGATGGCGATGATGATGTTGATGATGACTCGGATGATGAGGATGGGGATGAGGAGGAGGAGGACAATGATGATGATGATAATGAGGACGATGACGACGATGATGATGGTGATGGTGATGAATGATGATGATGATGATGATGATGATGATGTTGATGGTGATGGTGATGATGGTGATGGTGATGGTGATATTGATGATGATGACGACGACGACGACGACGATGACGACGACGGCGACGACGACGATGATAATGAAGATGATGATGATGATGACGATGACGATGACGATACAATGGTCAATGTGTTGATGCAGGTGGAAGGTCAGAGCGTGGGCAACAGACCCAGGGCCTGGGCCAGTAGAGGGAGGCCCCGCCCCCAACAGATGGCCGAGGCCTCTAATGTAAGATGACCCCCTCCCTGACCTCTGCCCTCTCATCCCTTATCTTCATCTGTCATCACCCCGTTTGCTTTTGTTTCGTTCTCCTTGTGTTCTCTCTCTTTGTCTCTGTCTCTGTCTGTCTGTCTGTCTGTCTGTCTCTCTCTCTCTCTCTTCTCTCTCTCTCTCTCTCTCTCTCTCTCTCTCTCTCGTTTTTTATTTTGTTTGCCTTTTTCCTTTTCTTTCCTTTTTTGATGATGATGATGGTAATGATGATAATGGTGATGGTGATGAGAGAGAGAGAGAGAGAGAGAGAGAGAGAGAGAGAGAGAGAGAGAGAGAGAGAGAGAGAGAGATCATCATAAAAAGGCAACCAATGTTAGGTAGGCATTCAAGGTCTGACCAGCGCATAGGGCTGATGCATAGGTCAGACATCTGCTAAGCCGTAGCCGCGAGACCCTCTTCTTCAATTCTCTCATCTTAGTTGTTAATTCATTGATCCATCCGCTTAAAATCATGCGTAGTGTGGTCTCAAAACTTAGCGGATGTGGTGTAGCGTATATGGACTAGTCCGCACGCAGTGACGCCTCCTTGATGAAACTGAAACTGAAACTGAAACTTCTTTCTTTCCCTTCTGTTTCACTCTTTCTGTTGTCTCCCTCTCCTTTTGTTTCTTTATTTGTTTCCTTTTCTTCCTGTCTTCCTTCCTTCCTTCCACGTTCTCATACTTTCCTGTGCTGTTTGTTTGTTTGTCTGTCTGTTTATTTGCGTGTTTATTTTCTTTATGCTTTTATGTAGGGTTAAATGTTTATAATATATTTTTTGTTCTCATTTTCTTTCTTCCCTGTCCACGCTGTGACGCCTTGTACATGAGCAGATGTGAGTGGGTTTTTTTATGTGTTTTTTGTTGTTGTTGTTGTTGTTGTTTTTGAGTAGTATGCGTGTGGACGCGCCTAGCACAGATGTTGTGAGGCCTCGTATATAAGTCTGTTTTTTTTTTTTTCCCCGAGTACTAGTCGTAGAATAGCACAGGGACTAGTCGATTTGCCACTCGGTGACGCCTTATACGTCATTGAATGTAGGTATCGAATGATCTGGTCGGTACATGGTGAAACGTCAAAATGTAAGTGTGTGTGTGTAAGTAGTCCTCAATTCTTTTGAGTAGTTTACACATGAATTGGCTCGGTCTGTACGTTGTGACACCTCGTATATAAGAGAATAATAGCGGTACTTAATATCTGGGATGTGGCGTACATATATATATATATATATATATATTAATTATAAACAAACCTTGCTCTTATGTCTTAGATTGAAGAAGTAGGGGGAGATAAGCGTTCATATCTGCGGTGGTAGATAATTCTGCCTAACTAACAGTATGTGCTTGAGTGGGTGAATGGGGAATAATAAATGCTTCTCAAAATGAGCCTTCAGCAAGCTTATAGTCTCCAAGGGGGAGACAATCTAAGTCTCCAAGGGAGACAATCAGGGAGACAATCTCCAATGGGGAGGAAACTCACTAACATATAACTCCTGGTCAGATACCGGTATTTCGAAACCTGATTGTTTCTCCTCAGTGACCGCGTAAAGTGGTAACTTGACCCCTCTGCCTTTTCGGTTTTAAGAAGAATGCTATCCCAGAAAAAGGCTGGTGTGCAATACCGTAATATGTTTGTTGAGTTTTCAAAAAACCAGCCAAAGGTGCCACGTAAGAATCATAAAGAGCAAAACAAGCTACATTTTTTGTGAAGTAGTAGTAGTAATTGTTGTTGTTGTTGTAGTACTAGTAGTAATAGTACTTTCATTTTACTTTTTTTTTCACAAAATTACGTGATATTAGACGAGTGTGTGTGTGTGTGTGTGTGTGTGTGTGTGTGTGTGTGTGTGTGTGTGTGTGTGCTCCTGCGAGTAGGCAGTTCCATCATCAAAGTCCCCTGAAGAAGACTCCTCCATATGGTCCAAATATTGGGAAGCCATTGACGTGGTTGTTGTTTGTTTCTTTGTTTGGATGTTTTTCTATCTATCTGTCTATCTGTCTACCTACTATCTATCTATCTGTCTATCTGTATGTATATGTGTATGTATGTATGCATCTACGTGTGTGTGTGTGTGGGGGGGGGGGTGCGTGAGTGGGTGGGTGCGTGCGCGCGACGTGTGTGTGTGTTGTGTGTGTGTGTGTGTGTGTGTGTGTGTGCGTGTGTGTGTGTGTGTGTGCGTGTGTGTGTGTGTGACTGCAGATCGCACGCTGTGACGCTTGTGTAGGTTTTTGTTGTTTGTTTGTTGTTGTTGTTGTTTAGGTTGTTGTGTGTGTGTGTGTGTGTGTGTGTGTGTGTAGTACTATAGACATGGACATTCAGGCCGCACGCTGTGACGCCTTGTGTAGGTTTGTGTTGTTTGTTTGTTGTTGTTGTTGTTGTTGTTTAGGGTGGTGTTGTGTTTGTGTAGGGTGTGTGTGTGTGTGTTGTAGTGCTATAGACATAGACGTGTCAGGCCCGCACGCTGTGACGCCTTGTGTGGAATGAGATTAAGTGGGCTTGCCACGTTTACGCATACATTGTAACGGTCTTCATTTTTTGAGTGTATACATTGACGCTTGCACGCTGTGAGCTGTGTCATGACTTAGTGCTTGCCCGCACGTTCTACGCCATACATTGTAGGGTCCTTCATTATTGAGTAGTATACATCATGACAGCTTGCACGCTGTGACGCCTTGTGTCAAATGACGATTAAGTGCCTTGCCCGCACGTTCTAACGCCCATACATTGTAAGGGTCCTTCATTATTTTGGAGTAGTATACATCACGACAGCTTGCACGCTGTGACGCCTTGTGTCAAATGACTGTTAAGTGCCTTGCCCGCACGTTCTAACGCCCATACATTTAAGGGTCCTTCATTATTTTGGAGTAGTATACATCATGACAGCTTGCACGCTGTGACGCCTTGTGTCAAATGACTGTTAAGTGCCTTGCCCGCACGTTCTAACGCCCATACATTGTAAGGGGTCCTTCATTATTTTGGAGTAGTATACATCACGACAGCTTGCACGCTGTGACGCCTTGTGTCAAATGACTGTTAAGTGCCTTGCCCGCACGTTCTAACGCCCATACATTGTAAGGGGTCCTTCATTATTTTGGAGTAGTATACATCATGACAGCTTGCACGCTGTGACGCCTGGACTATGGGTGAATCTAAACAGTCCCCTTTTGTTTTTTGGGGTTTTTTTTCCTTGCAGGAGTGGGAGGGAGTTGGGGGAGGGGCATAGTTCACATGTATGTGGACTTATCCAACAATAATTGTTTGTGATGTAAATGAATGTAGATACTTCTGAATGTTTATAGCAGTGTATACAAATAGGCTTGCCCGGCCCGCAGGCTGTGACGTCTCCATGACAAAACGCCAACTGAAATCCCCTTTGTTCGTCATGTCTCCTTGCGCCTTACCTTCCTTTTCCATTCCTCCTTCCACCCCCCACCCCCACCCCCTCACCCCCACTCCGTGCTTTTCGCTGTCTGCTCCTGTCCACCAGTCTTCCCCGTATGGCTTCCAGTTCCTCTCCACCCGTCTCCGCCATGGCCACACGCCGCAGTTAGGATTTTGTGCTGATTCACTATGCCATCTACGTAAACGTTTTGAAGTAAAGCATGAATCTGAGCGACAAATTGATAGGAAACTGATAATAGATCAAAAGAACACACACACACACACACACACACACACACACACACACACACACACACACACACTGACTGACTGACTGAAACCAATTTATTGTCAGATTAACTCAAGGTTGTACTGACAAACACACACACACACACACACACACACACACACACGCACGCACGCACGCACGCACGCACGCACACGCACACGCACACGCGCACACGGACACACACACATACACAAACACACACACATTCTCTCTCTCTCTCTCTCTCTCTCTCTCTCTCTCTCTCCTCTCTCTCTCTCTCTCCAATCATCTCACATGTTTATAAGGATTTCAGCCTATGAAATGATTCACAATCTAAAAATACATGAGCCAACCGTCACGTTTAAGACCTTCATACTCACCCGTGACCCTATCTTTGCGCCAGGTGGTAGGTATCCCCAAACTAGTCCCATTCCTTTCAGTTTAATCTGTCTGCTTGGAACCACCTGGCGTGTACCTCCATGGCCAGATGAAGAAAAAAAGGTAAATCAACTTTCAGACACAATACGAATTCTCAACAAACACAAACAAGAGAGAGAGAGAGAGAGAGAGAGAGAGAGAGAGAGAGAGAGAGAGAGAGAGAGAGAGTTCTTCCCATCTATAAATACTCGACTCCTTAAGCAAGGGCTTGGTGCATTCATTTTTGATGTGCAGCCTGTTCAACACGCATCTGGACTGCTGCGCTCTCCTCTGTTTCCCTCTGCTCTCTATACCATTCTGCCCCCCTTCTCCCCTCTCTGTTCTTTTCTCGCTATCTCTGTCAACTCCACCATCACCTCTGCGCTCAACAACCAGCTCCTGTTGACTAACCTGCAGTCTACTGTTAGTTCGGCAGTTGAGAACAGTACTTCTCTCTGGGTCCCACTAGCATCCACGGGTTGATCTTTTTCTTGTCTGGATGTTGGCCGACACTGGGGAAAGGCTCAGTGACGATGAGGAAAGACCCACTGACCACAGGGTAGGACTGCAACCCGAGATTCCCCCCTTGAGAGAACGTGAGACAATGTGGCGAAAGCTTGGCTGTGTCTGGAGCTGTACTGTCTTCACCTGTCCGTGGAACAGCAACGAGTGATGCTGTGGGGTGCATACTGCTGTTTGTTTGACGGTGTCGTCTTTCGCCGGTGGGTTCTGCAAGTCATGAAACAATGAGCTGATCAATCCATAGGGATGCTTTCGTGGAGGATCTGTCGTGTCACCTCCAGTGACCATCACACAATGGTATCTGCCATGGGTCAGTTATGTCTCTTGACGTCTTAATGGAATGCCCTGTGCGTGCTTGCATCCTATGTGGACACAGGAGAGGTTTCCAAAGGTGGTGCAGAATTGGTTTCATCCGGTTGGTTCGGCGCCTTAGGACAGTACTTCTCTGCGTCCCACTTGCATCTTCGGGTGTATCTTTCTCTCTTCTCTGCTGCTGCCAGCCGATTCCTTTCGACCCGTCTGCAGCCCACTGTTCGCCACCGCTCTCTGGTTCTTTCTACGCCAGGCTCATTCCTACTCCACTCCACACCTTTCAACTTGCCTTGATTGATATCTTATGTTCTCTTCTCCACTTCTCTCTGATCCCTCGCCCCCACCTCCCTTTCTTTCCATTCCTCTCTCCACTTTTCAATACATTTCAATGCTTATCTATCCCGGGCTACCCCTTTCAACTTGCCTTTATTTTCTTCTTCTCCACTTCTCTCTAGTCCCTCACCCCCGCCTCCCTTTCTTTCCATTCCTCTCTACACTTTTCAATACAGTTCAATGCTCATCTATCCCTCACTACCCCTTTAAAGTATCTAGGAAAGAGTGGGCGAATCAGACATGTCGAACTGAAGTGAAGAGAACCGGAAATGTCCTTCATTATCCATAGCGAATAAGTCAATGACAGGACGTGAAACAGAAATGATGGTTCGTTCCATAATCAGCTCCAGGTTGAGAAAAAAACATGGAACAGTAGGTAGTTTAAATATGCAATGTTTGATGTAGAAAACTGAACGTGTGTTATGGAAAACTGTCTCATGATATTGTCCGCAGCTGTAATGTTTCATGAGCATTGACACTCGTAGTATGCCTTAGGCATTTAACTGAACGTCCAAGGGCGGATCAGTATGTGTGTAAGGGGGAGGGTGCACTTGGAAGTTTAACGTGGAAATAGAGGGTGCGAAGCGTCCGACATTGCTAAAGGATCTCTCTCTCTCTCTCTCTCTCTCTCTCTCTCTCTGGCTCGCTCGCTCGCTCGCTCGCTCGCTCGCTCTCTCAATTTGTATTAATTGACTTTTCTTATATTCCTATCCCCTTCTACCCACTTCAGTCATGTCCCATCCATTCCTTTATTCTGTCTGCCTCTCCAAACCTCTGTGCTGTCTTCCAATGGTGAATGCCGACATCTCTCTCTCTCCAGATCTCTCTATTTCCAATCCTTCGTGCTCGCTTTTACTCCTGAATATAATCCCGTCCACTTGTCCATCATTCTCTGTTCCTCTGTGCTGTCCTCCAGTCCTGAATACTGATATCCTGGTCATCCCACCATATCTTTCCATCCCTCTCCACTCTTCTCGACTTCCTAGGATTCCCGAATACCTGTCTGTAACCATCCATTTCTGTCTATTGCTAATACCTGTCTCTAATCATCCATTTTTGTCTATTGCTAATACCTGCCCGTAACCATCCATTTCTGTCTATTGCTAATACCTGTCTGTAACCATCCATTTCTGTCTATTGCTAATACCTGTCTCTAATCATCCATTTTTGTCTATTGCTAATACCTGCCCGTAACCATCCATTTCTGTCTATTGCTAATACCTGCCCGTAACCATCCATTTCTGTCTATTGCTAATACCTGCCCGTAACCATCCATTTCTGTCTATTGCTCTTCTGTCCTTTCTGTTGTCCTCCATTCCTGAATATTGCTTTCTATCCTCCGCACGTTTCTCTCTTTGGCTCGTCACTCTCCTCTCTGATCTCCTTCACTTCTTTGATATGCTCGTAGCCACTCTAACCCTGTCCTATTTCGCTCTGTTCCACTCTAACCCTGACCTATTTCGTTCTGTCCCACTCTAACCCTGTCCTATTTCGCCCTGTTCCACTCTAACCCTGTCCTATTTCGCCCTGTCCCACTCTGACCCTATCCTATTTCGCCCTGTTCCACTCTGACCCTATCCTATTTCGCCCTGTTCCACTCTAACCCTGACCTATTTCGCTCTGTTCCACTCTGACCCTGTCCTATTTCGCCCCGTTCCACTCTGACCCTGTCCTATTTTGCCCTGTTCCACTCTAACCCTGTCCTATTTCGCCCCGTTCCACTCTAACCCTGTCCTATTTCGCCCTGTTCCACTCTAACCCTGTCCTATTTCGCCCCGTTCCACTCTGACCCTGTCCTATTTCGCCCTGTTCCACTCTAACCCTGTCCTATTTCGCCCTGTTCCTCTACGGACCTCTCTGACTTCCTGTGTACATCTCTCCACCACGTATTCCTCTCCATTCCTTGTCTACTGTCATCCCTGGGTTTTTGCACACTCTTCAGCCTTCCCTCCATACCTTCCTTCCTACTCCTCTCTACTCCTAGCCATTGTTTGCAATCCTTTCCACTTCCATCTATTCCTCTCCTCTTTTCCCTTTCTCTCCTGTAATTCACCCACCTCACCTCCCCCACCCCCACCCCCGAATCTTCTGCGTTGTCTTGATTCCTCTTGGCTCTCCCTCCTCTCCTCTATCCCTTCTCCACTTCTGCCCCCCCCCCCCGTCCCCCCTGCCCCTCCCCCCTCTACACCCCCATCCCCTCCCTCCGTCTTCTCCACTGCACTCCTTCTCTTCTGTCCAATCTACTGTGACCCCTCCCATACTCCGTTACACCTCACTCCCCCATCCCCCCCCCCCCCTTGCCCTTTCAACTCACCCCATCCTCACCTCTAACTCTCTTCACTGTCATCATTTCTCTCGACTCTCCTCCAGTCCCCTATGATTCCTCTTTCCAACCCCCCACCCCCACCCCACCCCCAGCCCCACCCCTTCCCCCACCCCCACCCCCACCCCTTCCTGTTTCGCCCCTGTTCTCGTCATTTCCTCACTCCTTTTTTTTCCCTCCTCCTCCTCCTCGTTCTCCTTCTCCCCTTCCTCCTCCCCAGTTCTCCTTACTGTCTGCATTCTTCTCCTCTCTCCTTCTTTCCATTCTTCCTCTTTCAGTTTCCCGTTTCTCCTCTCTGTTCTTTGCATTCCTCCACTCCTTTCCAAGTGATCTGCAGCTGTCTCTATTCCATTCGACCCTCTACTTCTCCGTTCTCCTCTCCTCTTCACCATTTCTCTTCACGAGCTATGCATGCAAACATCATAACATGCTGTTCTTGGTTACTGAAGGAATTGCTCTTGACTGACGTCTTCTTTCGTTTTGTCTGGTCTGGTCTGGTCTGGTCTGGTCTGGTCTTGTCTTGTCTCTCTTTTCTAGCCTGGCCTAATCTTGTTGCCTTCTCTTGCTTTGTCTTGAGTTGTCCCGTGTTGTCTTTCCCTTGCCTTGGTTTGTCTTCTCTGGCCTGGCCTTGCGTTGCCTTGTCGTGTCTTGTCTTGGAGTAGCTTGGCCCTGTTTGTCCTGTCTTGTCTCTTCTTGCTTTTGCCATGTTTCATTGTGTCTTGTCTCGCCTTGTTGTTGCACTTCGCCTTGCCCAGTCTTCTACTGACTTGACTTGCTTTCTCTTTTCTGGTCTTGATGTTTCTTTTTGCCTTGCCTTGCCTTGCCTTGCCTTGCCTTGCCTGTTTTGTGTTGTGTCATCATCCCTTGCCTTCCTTTGCTTTGTCTAGTTTTGTCTTGCCTCATTTTGTCGTGTCTTAATGTCTTTTGTTACCTTGCCTTATCTTGCCTTGCCTTCTCTTGCCTTGCCTTCTCTTGCCTTGCCTTGTTTTGCTTTATCTTGCGTTACCCCGTCTCTTGTCTTGTCTTGCCTTGTCTTGTCTTACCTTGCCTTATCTTGCGTTACCTTCTCTCGTCTTGTCTTGCCTTGTCTTGTCTTACCTTGCCTCAGCTTGTGTTGCCTTGCCCTGCCTTGCCTTGTCTTATCTAGTCTTGCCTTGCCTTGCTTTGCCTCGCCTTGTCTTGTCTCTCTTTTTTTGCCACGACTGGCATTGCCTTGGTTTGTCTCTTTTTGTTTGTTTATTTGTTTGTTTGTTTGTCATGTCTAGCCTTGCTCTGCTGCCTTTTCCTGTTCTGTTCACTCCTCTTCACGCCTCTCTCCCCTCTCTCTCTCTCTCTCTCCTCTCTCTCCCCATGCTGACGGCTGTGTGTTGTGCGCAGGCCGGGGCTCCAAGGAGGAGACCAATGAGCGGGCAGAACTCTCAGGACGAACCCTTCCTGCCTCAGGACTGGCGGGACCTCATCCAGAGGAACGGAGGCCTGCATGACGTCAACGACTTCATCAACCTGCTGGTCACCCCGGAGGGCCGCCAGGTCACGGAGGATGACAGTAAGGAAGGATGAGGGGGTGGGGGTGGGTGGGTGAGGAAAGGGTTGTGGTGGTGGTGGTGGGGGGGGGGACAGAGAAGGGTGTTGGTGGGAGATTTTCTGGTGGTGGTGGTGGTGATGATGATGATGATGATGATGATGGTTGGAGTGGTGGTAGTGATGGTGGTTCGTCAGTGGTGAGAGGGTGGGAAAGGCGGGGGATGGGGGTGGATGGGGTGGGGTTGGAAGGGTGGGGGTAGAGAGGGGAGA
>CM065720.1:26217639-26220139 GCA_033310375.1 Conus canariensis
TGTGTATGTTTGTGTGTGTGTGTGTGTCTGTGTGAGTGTGTATGTGTGTGTGAGTGAGTGTGTGTGTGTGTGTGGGGGGGGGGGGGGGTACTTTATCCTTCTTCAGTGTTATTTCCTTATTCATTTACCTCCAAACTCCTTCATTCGCACATCACGGTCAAACATGTTCACCCAAGACCAAAAAAAGGGTAGGATAAATCAGTCAGTTAGTTTAGTGATGTATGTTCAGGTGTTACGGGCCCGCTATCTGTATCCGGGGGCACTGAGCATGCGCTGGGAGGGCTTCTCCAGCGTGGAGGTAGAAAGGCACCTGTCTTGCCGGGCCGTGTGCAACCTGCGGGAGAGGGACTGCAACCAGTTCCAGAGGTGAGGCCAGAGGAAGGTGAATTCAGTGTGATCACAGTGTGGGGTGGTGCTCGTGTCATGCTGTGTTGTCTTGCAGAGTGGTATGGTAATGTATGGTGTGGTGTTAGTGTCAGACTGTGTTGTCCTGCATGGTATTACGGCAATGTATGGTGTGGTGTCAGTGTCATGCTGTGTTGTCCTGCATGGTATGGTGCGATGTTAGTGTCATGCTGTGTTGTCCTGCATGGCTTTACTGTAATGTATGGTGGGGTGTTAGTGTCAAGCTGTGTTGTCCTGCATGCCATCACTGTGATGTATGGTGGGGTGTTAGTGTCGTGCTGTGTTGTCCTGCATGGTATTACTGTGATGTATGGTGCGATGTTAGTGTCATGCTGTGTTGTCCTGCATGGCTTTACTGTAATGTATGGTGGGGTGTTAGTGTCAAGCTGTGTTGTCCTGCATGCCATCACTGTGATGTATGGTGGGGTGTTAGTGTCATGCTGTGTTGTCCTGCATGGCATCACTGTAATGTATGGTGGGGTGTTAGTGTCAAGCTGTGTTGTCCTGCATGCCATCACTGTGATGTATGGTGGGGTGTTAGTGTCGTGCTGTGTTGTCCTGCATAGTATCACTGTGATGCATGGCGCAATGTTAGTGCTATGCTGTGTTGTCCTGCATGGTATTACTGTAATGTATGGTGTGGTGTTAGTGTCATGCTGTGTTGTCCTGCATGGCATCACTGTAATGTATGGTGGGGTGTTAGTGTCGTGCTGTGTTGTCCTGCATGGCATCACTGTAATGTATGGTGGGGTGTTAGTGTCGTGCTGTGTTGTCCTGCTTGGCATCACTGTAATGTATGGTGGGGTGTTAGTGTCATGCTGTGTTGTCCTGCATGGCTTTACTGTAATGTATGGTGGGGTGTTAGTGTCAAGCTGTGTTGTCCTGCATGCCATCACTGTGATGTATGGTGGGGTGTTAGTGTCAAGCTGTGTTGTCCTGCATGGCATTACTGTGTGGTGTGGGGTCGTGTCAGTGCAGTGCCAGGGCAGCCTAGTGTCGCGCAGTGCACTGTGTTGACTCACACTGCCTCTCATTGCCGCCCACTCCCTTCCTCAACCCGAGGGCGTCGTGCAAACAGGGCGTTGCTGCAACGGTTTAAAGAGAGAGAGAGTGAGAGAGAGAGAGAGAGACAGACAGAAGACAGACAGACAGACAGACAGATGATTAGACAGAGATAGAGAGAACGAGAGAGACAGACAGACAAAGACAGAGATAGACAGACAGACAGACAGAAGGACAGAAGGACGGACGGACAGACCGACAGACCGATAGACACATAGAGATAGACAAACAGAAGGAGACAGACAGACAGAGGGGCAGACAGAGAAAGAGAGACGGATGAGAGAGACAGATAGACAGACAGACAGACAGGCAAAGAAAGAGACAGACAGAGATAGATAGACAGACAGACAAACAGGCTGACAGAAAGACGGACGGACAGACACACAGAAGACAGACACAGCCAAACAGTCAGCCAGAGAGAGAGAGAGAGAGAGAGAGAGAGAGAGAGAGAGAGAGAGAGAGAGAGCGTAGTGTTTTGTAATTGCGTCGTTTTCATCTAAATTTCATATGCCCAACCAAATATTATACAGAAACCATTAGGAGATTCAACAAGCTAATGACATGGCAATTTTTAAAAGGAATTTAAGATTGAAACGCTTCGTGTTTTGTCTTGGAATTTGTTTGTCGATATTAACTGGCGGATTTACTTTAAATTCCTTTTGAATTTTGCTTCAATTTCCGCCTGCAGTCACCTCACTTTGAAACTAATGACTTAGTAACTGATTGCTCGTTCTTCGTTTTCATCGTCCTAAATGTTGTTGGTTTTTGCCTGAAGAAGAAGACCCTAGAGGTCGAAATGCATCCTGTTTTAACCTGTAATCTGTTTGTATTGTTTTGCGGAAATAATACCCTTCCTTTTTTTTTAAATTTAATGACACAGTATTTTACGATAGGGCTTGTCTTGCTGTCTTGCAGGTTTAACAGCTACCAGTGCAAGTGCATCTGCACGCGCTCTCAGCGCTGCTTCAACGAGAAGGTGTGGGACCCGGAGCTGTGTCGCTGTCGCTGTCCCAACGAGGGACCTTGCTGTGCC
>CM065720.1:26225139-26245139 GCA_033310375.1 Conus canariensis
TCATGAGAGGGCCGAAGGCTTGGAGAACTTACCGTTGATGTCAACAATCTTGGTGTGGTCAGTCAAGTAAGACCTAAACCAGAGAAAAGCAAGATCTTCAAAGTCAAAGGAATGCTGAACCTTTGGAGGGGGGTAGAAAGGTCAACAGCATTAAAAGCCGCACCGAGGTCTAAAACTGCAGAATACATTACTATGTAGTCTATGAGGCTGGCGCTGAAAATTCCTTTATGCAAGAGACATCATTCATTCATCAACCGGTGACAGTGGGTCGTAGGGGAACTTGATAGACTGTTAGGTCTTAGGTCTCTGCCCTCAGCCATTTCAGTGAAGGTACAAGTGATATATGCAGCCCACTCATGTGAGTCACTCTCCAGGACGGCTTATGTCCACAACTCTGTCCTCAGGCATGTACATGGGCGCAGATCTGCCAGGTTTCAGCCCACTCCTCCACGTTGCCCATCCACGAATTCTGTCCTCAGTCAGTCGCAGTGAAACAAAGGTGGTATGTCCTTCCAGTCCATCCTTCAAGTTCTCCATCCAGAACTTCTGTCCATGTCTCTTTGTCCTGGACTGCATGCCATGTAAAGGTGACATGTCCGTCCTCAATGTCTTCACCTCATCCATCCAGGACTCCTGTCAATGGCTCTCTGTTCTCAGTTGTGCGCAGAAGGATAGAGATGGCATGTCCGGTCCTTCATCTTCGTCCTGGATTGCTGTCCCACCACCGCCCTCTCTTTATGGCTGCACACTGAAGGTTTGTCTGGGACAAGGAATCCTGACGATTGATGTCCTGCTGAATTGCTGACGGTATCTGATAGCGATGACTGTCTGGTGGATCATGTGTAGTTGAATATTCTAAAATACAACGAATAGAAAGCATAGTGAAGAAGAAGAAAAAAGAAAAAAAAACAGCGAACTACATACAAAATGCTTTATCCTATAAACTAAACTGGTCGAACCGCGGTGTTGACAGTGACTGGTATCACGTGTTTGTCGATCTGTTTGTTTGTTTGACGAATGATTCTCTGCTAACGCGTGTGTTTGTCTGTTTGTTTGTCGAATGATTCTTCGCTCCTTGTAAGAAATATTCCCTCCACATACTCCTACTCTCACCTCTATCGTCACCCACCACCCCGCACTGCCTTGTAAAGTATTGTATATTATATTAACAACATAGTTCAGATTAATAGAATACGAAGCAGTTGATGTCACAATCTAAATTCACCAGACGATTTCTTCTTCTGCCAGTTGACGACGTGAAACGAGACAGGAGTAAGCATCGTTATGTTGGATCTGTGTGGTCAGGGCTTTGCACATTATTCATTAGGGTCTAATACACCACAGACCATTGTGTTTTGTTGCCGTTGTTGTTATTGTTCTTGTTCTTGTTCTTTTTCTGTCGTTCTTGTTTTTATTGTTGTTCTTATCGTTGTTGTTATTCTTGTCGTTGTTGTTTTTGTTGTTGTTATTGTTGTCGTTGTTGTTTTTGTTGTTTTTTTGTTATTCTTCTTGTCGTTGTTATTGGTGTCGCTGTTGTTGTTGTTGTTGTTGTTATTGTTGTTGAGTAGGAGGATGATAATGCTGCTGCTGCTGCTGCTGCTGATGATGATGATGATGATGATGATGATGATGATGTCGTTGTTTTGTTATTGTTATCTGAAATACATCCAGCTGAAGATGTCAAGCAAGTAAAGCAAACATTCTGTATATTTACAAGACCCATTCACTATGAAGGATAGTGACTTAGGAATGCCTGGAGATGCAAAAAAAAAAAAAAGAATGTTTTGAGTGGGGAGACTCTTGGCACAAAACACTGTTACTTCTAGGAGGGGGTTAAGTGTAGAATTCCATCGCATGACAACACTTTTCTGATGAATCATATATCTTTTGCGATTTGTGCCGAAAGAAAGAACAAACACGATGCTGACTCGATGCAACCAAATATGTACGGGATGTGTGAGAGCGTGTTCCATTATTGTATAATTGGTGTAATCAAATAACTTACACTTTTGTTGTTACAATGCCTTGCATATGAATAAAGTTTGGTCTAAACTTTGAAAAAATTGTCCTCGGTCTTGTGTGTGTGTGTGTGTGTGTGTGTGTGTGTGTGTGTGGTGTGTGTGTGTGCGTGTGCGCGCGCGCGTGGGTGTGTGTCAATATGCATTCTTGTTTGTAGGTGCATGGTACTTATTGCAATATTTATCTTCTTATTGGCTTCATTTATGTTTTCTTTAATCTTTTCTGTATTTTTAAGCGCTTACGGCTTATGTAAGATTAAGCGCCATAAATATTCAATTTAACTCCTGGCATACATCAGAGACAACGTGAAAAGGGGAGAGTGTGTTGACTGTGAGAACTGCACTTCTCGGGCTTTTCTTTTGATGAAAGCTTCTGACTAGTGTTGTAGTCATAGAGAGTTTTTTTTAATGTTGTTGTAGCCGCAGCTCTCTCTCTCTCTCTCTCTCTCTCTCTCTCTTGGGGAGTGAACTGCGACGTGAAGAGTACGGGTCAGTGTTCGCACTGTCTCGTTGTTTTTTGTCAATTGTAAGAGACTGACGTCGAGTTGCGACTTGTACTTTTGCAAGCGAGTCGTTTTGGTGCCATGCCTTCAGCCCCTCTTGTCTTTAGGGCGTCTCGTGGCTCGTTTTTGCCACAGTTTATCGCTTTCATGTTGAAGAGGGCCTCGAAAAAGACTGCCATGAGGTTCGCCACTCTGACACTGCGAAACAAGGTTGCCGGTGTCACAGTAGGCTTGCTCCTCTCGCTGCTGTTCTGGGCAGTCTGCTTTTACGTTGCGGAGATATTGAACAGAACCCTGGACCCAACAGCCTCCGGCAGCTGAGAGTGAACAGTCAGACTGCCACTGCAGGACGCAGGACCAGCACGGACCGGACTGGCGCTTCCCCGGACAACAGGCACACGACTTCGCCCCCTCTTCAGCAGCCAACGATCGCTGACGTCATGAACAAGTTGGACTGTAAGTTTGATGGATTGGACAAAAGCTTAAAGGACCTTCGGGACCAATTTGATGCACTGCACAGTGGTTTCAATGATCTGCGTGAGGAGGTGGGATATTTGAGAAAGGAAAATATGGAACTCTCAAAGAAAAATTCTGATCTCTTAGCTAAGGTGGAGCAACTTGAAAGAAAGGCTGATGATCTGGAATGTCGCTCAAAGCGTAATAATCTAATTTTTCATGATATTGCCAGGCCAAAAGGTGAGTCCAATGAACAGGCTGAGGGAAAAGTGCATGATTTGCTAACTGACAAACTGGACATTACTCGTGATGTGGAATTTGACCGTGTTCACAGGTTGAATTCGAAACCTGACTCCCCCATCATTGCTTGCTGTTCTTTCTATAAAGACAAAGTAAGCATTCTTAAAGCCAAAGGTAAACTGAAAGGCAGCAATGTCTTTGTGGGGGAGGATTTCTCCTTTAGAGTCAGAGAAGTCAGGCGTGGTCTCTCTCCCTATCTTAAAAAGGCAAGAGCTGAAGGAAAGAAAGCTTCGGTGATTTTTGATCATCTACTAATTGATGGCTGTAAGTATTTCCTTAATGAAGATGGCAGCTTGAGGGAATCAAGATAGGGAGACGGCCGGCCACCTGATCAAATTTGTCTGACGGCGGGGAATAATGAAAACGGGAATCCCAGTGACTTAACACCGTTTGACGCTCCGGTCTCTGATGACAGTGTCGCGCGTGAGCGGTGTTCTGTTTGTCAGTCATGCCGCGCGGAGCTGGCAACGCTTTGCGCGTGTAAGCATACGACGAATTTTTCGTGTTCAATTGTACACAAATCTGTTTCCTTTCTGACTTGGAACGTTAATGGTTTGATGTCTAAATTTGGAGATCCCAGTTTTGTTTCATTTCTGTGTGAGTTTGAATTTATCTGTTTAATTGAAACATTCATTGAAGATTGCGGTGATGATCTACTTACTGGTTATAAAGTATTTAGTAAACCTGCTATCAAATTTTCAAAAAAGGGAAGAAGATCGGGAGGCGTGGTCTGTCTATTAAAGAATGAGCTTACTCCATATGTGAAATCAGTTGAAGTGAATTGTCCTAATTTGTTTGTGTTCTTGATTGATAAAATGTTGTTTGACTCAGAAAAGGATATCTTGTATGTTTGTTCGTATATTCCACCAGAAGGTTCCCCGTTTTATGTCCATTTTGACTTAGATAATGGTGTTAGTTTACTTGAAGAATGTTTGACTGACCTTTTGTTAACAAATGTATATGTCATTCTAAATGGTGATCTGAACAGTAGAACTTCTGATGTTTCGCAGAACTTTGCTGGGTGTGATGTTTTTGAAGCGCAATATGATAGCCATTCCGTCAACATTAACCGATGTTCTCAAGATAAGACTGTAAATAATTATGGGAAGTTATTATTAAACATGTGCACTGCTTTGAACTTGTCAATTTTAAATGGCGTATGTAATGGCGACCAAAATGGTTGCTATACGTACGTTTCTGAATCTGGTTGCAGTGTAAACGATTATTTTATTTTGTCGAATGAACTTTTTGCTCTTTGGTATGATAGATGTGAACTGAATGTTTTGGAACGTATAGACTCTGACCATTTTCCGCTGTCTTTTCAAATTGCTGCCCCATTGGGAAACTTGGTAGAAATTGGTGAAGAGATGCAAGATTATACCTTAGAAAAAATTGTTTGGAATGATGAACGCTCCTCGTTGTTTAGTGATACATTAGATAATGAAAATTCGAGTAGAAAACTTGATACTGCCATAAGTTTAACTGATTCTGATATAAACAATGCTCTAAATATGTTTAACGAATGTTTAATTGAAAGCGCTGAATGTATGAAAAAACGTGTGCACGTTATGAAAGAAAGAGCGTCAAAAGACTGGTATGACCAAGAATGTCTTGTTGAGAAAAGAAAAACCAGGAGGCTGTTGAGAATTAGTCGCCGTTCGCTGGAAGACACAGACAGGACTGCATATGTGATAGCTAGGCGTGAATATAAGCATTTATTAAAGAGAAAAGAGAAAGAGTTCAATAAATCAATAATAGATAAGCTTGTTACATCTATAAAGTCTCAGAAAGAGTTTTGGGATGTTGTCCACAGGATATCACCACAAAGAAAACAGCCTAGAAATAACATTACAATAGATGTGTGGTTTCAACATTTTCAAGCATTGTTACAATCCAACGATGATATTCAATTAGATCAAGATGTGTTTGAAGATAACTCTGATGGTTATATGAATCGCTCCATTAGTGAAGAGGAAGTATTACTAGCAATTAAAAAATTAAAAAATCGCAAGGCAGTCGGTCCTGATGGAATCATTGGAGAGCTATTTAAAAATTCTTCTACCCATGTTGTGCAGTTCTGTCTGAAATTATTCAACAAATTATTTAATGATGGTGTGTTCCCAGACAGTTGGACAGAATCAATAATTGTGCCAATTTTTAAAAAAGGTGATGCGAATGATCCAAACAATTACAGGGGTATTTCTCTTAGTAACATTAGTAGTAAAATGTTTGGGATGATAATTAATAACAGACTGCAAGAATGGATTGAGGATAAAAATATTACGGGTGATTATCAAGCTGGGTTTAAAAAGGGTTATTCGACTGTTGACCACATGTTCACCTTGTTGGCTTTAGTTTAAAAACAGTTCTCTTTTAATCGAAAATTATATGTAGCTTTCATCGATTTTGAAAAAGCTTTCGATTCCATTAATAGAAATCTCCTTTGGCCAGTTATGAGTAAAAACGGTATTAAGGGTAAACTTTACAGATGTATTAGAAGTATGTACAATAAGGTGAAAGCTAAAGTTCGTTGTGGGGCTAACTTCACAGATTATATCAATTGTTCAGCCGGGGTTAAACAGGGCGATGCCTGTAGTCCAGTTTTATTTTCACTGTTCATCAACGAGCTAGCAATTGAGGTAATTAATAACGGGAGACACGGGGGGTTGTTGACTTCTGATCCGTTTGAATTGTTTATTCTGTTAGTGGCTGATGACGTGATTTTGATATCAAATACAATCATTGGTTTACAGACACAACTGAATAGCTTACACCGCTCAGCTGCATCTCTCCAGCTGAAAGTTAATTTGTCTAAAAGTAACATTATTGTGTTTCGTAAGGGTGGTTATTTGAGTGCAAGAGAACGATGGCTATATAATAATGCTCCCATGCCTGTTGTGAATGCCTATAGATATTTGGGTATACTTTTCTCTACTCGTCTGAGTTTTGTTAGTGCTTGCAAGGATCTTGCTAGCAAGGCCAAAAATGTTTCGTTGTGTATTATGAAAAAGTTACATGTTTTCAACAATACGTCCTTTCATGTGTTTTGCAAGCTGTTCGATAGTCAAGTGCAGCCAATTGCACAGTACGGATCGGAATTATGGGGATTAGATAACGCTGCAATCCATTGTGAATCTGTGCATCTTTTCGCGTTAAAAAAATTTCTAGGTGTAGATAGGCGGACGCCTAATGATCTTGTGTATGGTGAGACGAATAGGTTTCCTATATATATTGTTTCTACCGTTAAATGCATCCGATACTGGCTTAATTTACTCCATATGGAAGAGTACAGAATACCTCGTAAAGCTTATAATATGCTTTATGATCTTGATTCTAGAGGAAAAAACAACTGGGCTAGTAAAGTTCGTATGTGTCTTTTTGAATACGGTTTTGGTTTTGTATGGCTGAATCAGGGTGTTGGAAATGTTAAACAGTTTATAAGTTGCTTTCGTCAACGACTAGTTGACTGTCGTTGGCAAAAATGGTTACATCATGTGCATAATAGTAAAAGGTTTGATTTTTACAGACAGTTTGGTAATTCCCATGATCTGAAACCTTATATAACCTTAGAAATGGATAGACACTTTAAATACATAATGGCAAAATTTAGACTTGGAATATCGGATTTAGCAATACATAAATTTAGATACAAAACCAATGTTGATGACAATGATATGCTTTGTCCTCTCTGTAAAGTGTCACAAGAAAATGAGATGCATTTTGTTCGTTGTTGTCCAACCCTCATGGACATTAGAAATGAACTGATTAAGCCAAAATTCTATAGACAGCCTTCCCTATTTAGACTGACCCTATTGATGTCGTCAGCTTCAACAACAGATGTTAAAAAATTTTTCGTTATTTTTGTATAAGGCATTTAAAATCAGAGAAATGGCTACCTCTTAAAAGTTACAAATGATTTGTCTTAATTTGATATACTTTGTTGCATGTCGCATACATTTGTTTCCAATGCACTATTTCCATACCCCTTCATAAGGGGCCTAGGCCTATGTGAATAAATCATCCGAATCCGAATCTCTCTTGTTTGTTTTTTGTTTTCTTTCTTGTTTTTTCCCCTTTTCATTTTTTTCTTTTCTTTTTTCTTTTTTTTTCTGTTTCTTTTCATTTCATTTCAATCTCATTGCACAATTTAGCTTAGCAAGGACAGATAGGAAGAATAGGCTCTGCCTAAAATCTCAATCCTTGATTGAATAAAAATCTGAGTTCTGAGTTTCTCTCTCTCTCTCTCTCTCTCTCTCTCTTATATATATATATATATATATATATATATATATAAGTATATATATATATATATATATATATAATGCATTCAATGATGCAGCAACAGAATATCAAGAAGCATTACAAAAAAGTGTTACAATTACAAACTACAATACAGTCCAGACAATAACACGAACAGAAATAAGAAAAATAGGAAAAGAAAGATCATATGGTACAACCCACCATACGATGGACAAGTAAAAACAAATGTAGGAAAAGAATTCTTTAAAATCTTGGCAACATCATTTCCAAAAGAACACAAACTGTCCAAAATATTCAACAAAAACACCATTAAACTATCATACTCATGTATGCCTAACCTCAAAAACATAATCGATTCATCTAACAAAAAGACAAGCAACACAAAAGAGAAGGGTGCTGAAAGGACATCTTGCAACTGCACTAAAAAAGAACAGTGCCCTCTAAGCAACAAATGTCTTCACAGCAACATTGTATAAGAAGCTACGGTAACATCAGAAAATGAAAAAGAAACATATATAGGGATTACTGAAAACACTTTCAAAAACCAGATACGCAAACCACAAACAGTCATTCAAAAATGAAAAATACAAAAATCAAACAGAGCTGAGTAAATACATTTGGAGACTCAAAGATAAAAAAATAGACTACAACATATCATGGAAAACCATAAAAAGAGCAACACTATACAACAATATTTCAAAAAGATGCAATCTATGCTCCACAGAAAAATAGTTGATACTATGTAAAACACACTTAGCAACTCTGAACACAAAAGTAGAAATTGTAAACAATTGCAGGCACAAGTGGAAATCTTTGCTTGCACATTCCATCTGAACAGGCCCCAATAAGAACCACAGGCCGCACGTGCAGCAAATGAGATACGCCTGCACACACACAGTTGAAATCAAGTCCCGCACGCCATAAAAGATCGTTGGCGTGCCCCAAAAATAGATATCCTGATGATAGCAAGGCTTGAAACAAGCTTGTAGATGTTAATACTTCATTTTAAAAAAATATTTTTAACAGATTTTGCTCCCCAAGGGGTTGAGCATTTTCAGATTTTTTAAGGACACTTTTATATTGTTCAGGGTATATATATATATATATATATATATATATATATAATATATGTGTGTGTGTGTGTGTGTGTGTGTGTGTGTGTGTGTGTGTGTATAGACCGATTGATAGATAGATAGATAGATATGATGAATAACATTCATCGCATGTGGAAGAGATCAGTAAGATACAATGTCATCACTTGATTGAGTGGATAGTCTAGTCAGTCTTTTTTTTTTCAAACCTCACTGTATCATTCCAGTGTGTGAGGACATAAGCAAATGTTACGATGTATTTGTTTTGTTAACCTTTGATTTGATACACACTGGGAATGAATGTGTACTATTTGTTTGCAGGGAAAGAAAGAGGGAAATGTCATTGTTCTGTTACCCCCTCCCCCCTTGTCAAAAGACCTCTTTGGTAATGACAATAAAATATCAAAGTCTCTCTCTCTTTCTCTCTCTCACTCTCTCTCTCTCTCTCTTTCTCTCTCTCTCTCTCTCTCCCTCTCTCTCTTTCTCTCTTTCTCTCTCACTCTCTCTTTCTTTCTCCTTTTCCCACCATTCTTATCTATCCCTCTCCATCGGTCTCTCTGCTCCCCTCCCTTCTTCCTTCCTCCTCCCTCCCCCTACCCCCTCTCTCTCTCTCTCTCTCTCTCTCTCTCTCTCTCTCTCTCTTTCTCCGTCTCTCTCTCTCTGTCTCTATCTCTATCTCTCTCTGTCTGTCTCTGTCTCTCTCTCTCTCTCTCTCTCTCTCTCTCTCTCTCTCTCTCTCTCTCTCTCTCTCCTCAGATTCGGGTATAGGCTAAGCTGTTAACCTTTATTCTCAAACTGTATGTCGTGGGATGGAGGAGGTGGGGTGGTAGGGGCGGTGGGGGGAGGGGGGGGGGCGGTACCACCTATAAAAAGGGCCTGTTACTTCAGATCGTTGCACTTTGACTCGGAAGTACTACATGACACACACGCGACTTCCGGTGTTTGCTTTCATCCTGGTCAGACGCTGGCCCACAGGTTGAAAGGTCAGTCTTTATGTCGCAGACACTCTGGGACTACTCGGGATCCTTCGTCGGCCTGCAGGTCAGCATGTGAGACGTCAGTCTGTGACTCATTTGGCTTGGCTCAGACTGCTCATGAATGTGATCTGGGCCGGCAGATGAGTGGTAACTGTAACAGGAAAGGTTTCCTAGGACTTTGAACAAGTTGATCCCTGTATTACAACACAACCTAAACTTTTTTTTTGAACGAGTTTCGTCTGATTCCTCGTTTTTCTTTCCTTCTTGTATTCAAAAAAGTTTTTATTTATTTGTTGTTGCAGTAAGTAGTAGTAGTAGTAGTAGTAGTAGTAGTAGTGTTGTTGTTGTTGTTGTTGTTGTTGTTTGTTAGTTGTTGTTGTTTGTTATTGTTGTCATTATTGTCGACTCGTTTTTACTATATTATGGAAATCAATGTTTTTAGGAATGCATAGAGAGAGAGAGAAAGTTCGGGAGGCAGGGGAGGCAGGGAGTGGATGAGGGAGTGGTGTGTGGTGTGTGTGTGTGTGTGTGTGTGTGTGTGTGTGTGTGTGGTGTGTGTGTGTGTGTGTGTGTGTGATTACACAATTGTGTGTACAAACGTGAAAGGTTTTATATTTACTTTCTAAGCCCTATTAGTAAGTCCGACTCCCCTATTATCCCCACCACAGCCCCCACCCACCCTTTCCTCCCCCTATCCCAAAACTTTTATTTTTCCTTGTATAAATCTTTCATAAGGAATCTTCGGATTGCACATGGTATCCCCATTACTTATTGTACAACGTTTCCAACATTCCCTTTTTGCACATTTTCCAGTTCCTAGTTTATTTTTACAACTTTTCTCCCAGTATCTTACTTTTTCACTTTTTCTATGTTTTTTTTTTTTTTTTCTTTTTTTTTAAATTTATTTTCCCGCTGTCACTCACATTACCTGTCTTCTTCTACCTCTCATTGCCTTTACCTTCCTTTCCTCTCTCCCCCCCCCCCCCCCCCCCTCCTCCCCCGCCCTTTCCTTTACCGAGCTTTCATCTTTTCGTTTATTACGTGTTCCTTATATTTTCTGAAATATAGTCTGTTTTCACCCTTTTCCTGCATGTTTTGTGTTTTTTTTCCCCGAAGAAAAGAGTAACTACGTTGAACCTCGGTGGTTGGTTGATCATACTAGATGGAGCTGGTTCAATGTTCGGGTACGTCAGCGATGTTTTGGAGATTTGTGATCAAAATAAAGCACAAACAGCAACCATGCCAGAAAAAGACATACAAGTAACAATCGTCCTCACTATCATCATTATCGACGTGATCATCATTAACATCATCATCCATAGAAAACAATGTCCAGCGAAGTATTCGAAATTGGATCTCTTTTCAAGGAAAATAAGGATGCGTAACAAGCGAGCGAGCGAGCGAGCGAGAGAGAGAGAGAGAGAGAGAGAGAGAGAGAGAGAGCAGAGAAGAGAGAGAGAGAAGACAGACAGACAGACAGACAGACAGACAGACAGATAGACAGACAGACAGATGGCCAGGCGGATGGATGGACGGACAGGCAGACAGGAGAGTGAAGAAAGCAGACAGACAGACAGAGACAGACGGAGACGGACGGACGGACGGACGGACGACGGACAAGAATACAAGAGTAAAGGAATCAGAAGAGAGAAGAAGAGAGAGAGAAGGAGGTCAAGTGCTGTAAGCATTTGCGTGTGTGGGTAAGATCATGACTTATCAGCTGTTATCAGCAATCTTACCACTTGTTCCATAACATTCTCTCTCTCTCCACCTCTCTCTCTCTCTCCTCTCTCTCTCTCTCTCTCTCTCTCTCTCTCTCTCTCTCTCTCTCCCGAAGCTCGGACAAGTTCAATAATTCAGCCACTTTTTGAAAAAAAAATCATAAATGGTCTTAATAATAATCAAGGTATTTCACTTACAGATGTTAGTAAGAAAATACATAGCGCAGACTTCAATCTTAAATAGGTATGTATAATACTGTTGGTGAAATGCAGGCTGGTTTCCAAAAAGATTACTCATTTATAGATCACATGTTTATTTTGCTCGTTCTTGTTTAAAAGCAGCTTTCTGTAATTCGAAAACCTTATGTAGTTTTGATCGATGTTGTAAAAGCTTTTGATTCTTTATCAAGAAAATCCTCTGGACCTTCCTTCAGAAATAAAAGGCACCGGAGTTAGACTCTTTCAATGGGTGAAAATTATGTATGATTCAGTGAAACTATGCGCTTGAAATGGAGTATCATTTACAGACTACATTAACTTTTTGTATGGTATAAAACAAGGGGATATGTTCACTTCTGTTCCGTTTTCATTGTTTACAACCAACTTGCTCAAGACTTGGTCAGTGCAGGCAGATATGATGCTTCTTTAACTCTTTGCTGGCCGTATTATTTATCTTCTGTTTGCAGATGACATCATCCGTTTATAAGAAACGGTGAACAGTTTACAAAATCAGCCGAAAATTCTACGTAAGTCTTCAGAAAAATTGCTACGTTCTGTCAATACGAATAAATGTATCATAACTGGTTTTCCAAATATCGGATTTTTTGCTTCAAAGAAAATTTGGCATTATTGAGCTAGTCATATAAAAATTGCAATTGTTTATGAATATCTTGGATTGTATTTTACTATGAATTTAGGTTTTTCACGTGAACTTGATGACCTTGCACCCAACGGTAAATATACTGAATGTAATGTACGTATTTGAAATACGGTCCTTCAATATGTTGAAAAATTATTTGATTCAAAAGTTCAGTCTATACTTCTATACGGTGCTGAAGTTTCTCTCATAATTATGAACAAACGGAAACAATGCAGTTGTTTGCCGTGGATCTTTAGGTGTTGGGCAAAAAAAAAATTCCAAAAATATAATATAATTATGGGGACACTGGGAAATGTCCTATGTATGTTGATGCTTTTTTTTTAACCTATGATCAGAAACTGGCCGAAGTTACTGGGATAGGTGATGATTGTTTCCCTTGTATGGCATATAAGATGTGAGCTTGTCTAATAACAAAAAAAGGTAACACAAGTTCGGATATGTTTATCGAATTATGGGTTTGAATGTTCATGGCAAAATAATGGAATACAAGAAATAAATTCGTGTGTACATTGTTTTAAACAGGCTGAGAGGACATCAATGGCAGGAATGTCGTGGTCGTATTAAATCAAATGTACGATTCAGTCTGTACAGTAGGTTCAAGACAGGATTTGAGCAAGCTACATACTTCGCTGCTGGTAAGAGCTGGTTTTCTATTCAATGAATTTATAAAATTCTGTTTCGGTATTAATGACATTGCTGTTCATTTCACTAGATTCGAACCGTCAACACAAAACGATTTATCAAGTCCATTTTGTGAGATCTCAGAAGAAAATTAAATCCACGTTTGTTTTTGACGCCCGGGTTTTGTTGATGTATTTGAAAAACACAACACCAAAACGTTATAGATATGCTATTCACGCTCAAACTGATTTTTTGCTGGCAATTGAGAAGGAATAAGGAATCCAAATTTTAGGCAGTGTTCTCTATCAAGCACTAAAACGCACAAAAAGGAGATGACGACGACTATAAGAAACAAGTCAGAGCTAAAAAAAAATAAAAAATAAAAAAAACACGCATAGGTGACAAAAGGTGACATTGCTTTGACCTATGACTCGCTCGCAGTAGACACTGTGCATTTACAATCTCCCCTCTTTCACCATCTCGACATCCCAACCTCTTACCCATCGCTTTCTCCTAAACGGAAAGAACGATTTTGACTGGCAAAATGTTCGTGAGTTACCTCAGTGAACCAAAGACAAGGCAGTCCTGGCCTACATGTCTTAGTGTCTTAGACACTCCTTCTCACTCCGTTTGAGACTAGCAACCCTAATGGCAACATGAAACGTAGCACGTGAGTTGTTGAATAGATAATTTGCCTCTCTCGTTTTTAGTGTTCTTGTCTTATCTATATACATAACACAAAGTATACATTACTTTCATAACTATTAATTTTTAAACACATTTTTCCCGTGTGCACGTGTGGTTCTTGGATTTCTGGTTGTTTGCAGGGCCGGTTTCTTCTTCCTGTTCATTCTTTTACACTTTGGCGCGTGCTTCCCACGTGGAGACCCAGCTGATTTAAAGCTGATTTATTTTCGATAGTGTTCCTCCACAGGAGCGACAATCGTTTCGGCACAATCTGTTAAAAGTGAAAACGTATTTTATTGGACACCCAAAGAAATAAGTCTCAGAGACCTTTTCCATCTTAGGCAAGCGAGAGTGTTGAAGTCTAGAAAAAAGTTTTGTTTGTTGATGATAATTGTTGCTAAATGGAAAGCGGAATAAGAAAGACTACGTATACAGGATCTGAGAAATAACTTTCGTGTCTCAGTATGCAGTAGAAGGACATCTGGGAGTCATGAACTGGATGCGGCCCGGCCCCCTTAAAGTGTAAGGAGTTCAGGGCCGAAACACTTGTCTGAGGAGGGTTTCTTCTCTGAAGACTTTCTGCTGTCAAGCTCTCCTTGGAGTTTCTTCCTACCTAGGTAGAAAACTGCTACCCGGTCTAGTCGGGTGTTATTGATGTGTGTTGAGAGAAAAAAGAGAAGTCACACCTGAGTCTTCTGTTTCATCGACAAACATATCACACGCTCCTGACACAGCTTCATTAACAAACGAAAGTTTCAAAACTGCGACATATATTGCAGTACAACAACAAAGGAATTTCAGGGAAACTTGAGCTTTCAATATTCGTCTTGTAACGACTGAAGCATGTCAGTTTCTGTGTTTTCAGTGATTTACAGGTAACATTTTGGCAGGATTTGAACGGTTCGTATCGGACAGACTTTTTTTGGTCAAATATGTAGGGTTCCTCCAACAAAGGGAAGTAACCCCGGGCCACAAATTTTGCACGGCTGTTTTCCAACCTTGGAGAGATGTGATGCGAGCACACAATCTAGTTCATAGCTGCATACGATTGTTTTAGAAGCTTGTTCTCCAGCTTTTTTTTTCTTTTTTTTTTTTAAATGGGACAAAAGTGAGAAAGGGAAAGGTTTCGGAACATCCCTCCCCTCCTCCCCTACCCCCTCCCATGATCTGCACCTAAGTTAAGATACCGAAAAATGAATAAATGACTAAAACAAAAATGAAAATAATGAAGAATAAAGAAAGAACGGAACAGCTATGAATTCTCAATTGAATGCTTCGTAGCATTGTACACTTGACATTTGAGTTATTGGCAGTGGCAGTGGCAGCGCGTGCTTGCCGACTTGATTATGCGCCTTGACGGGCTCTTCCAGCTTGGAAGTGGAGAAACGTTGGTTGGTCTATCTGCACTTCCGGTCTCCAGAGCGAGGCAATTAACCTCACAAGATCGGTCATGGACTTTGCAGTCAAGTGCTGCTGCAACAACAAGAAGTGGACATGAAAGATACTGACCTACATACATCGGGATTCTTGTGTGTGTGTGTGTGTGTGTGTGTGTGTGTGTGTGTGTGTGTGTGTGTGTGTGTGTGTGTGTATGTGTCGCGCGCGCGCGCGCGCGCGCATGTGCACGCGTTTTTAAAAAGTTATTAGCTATGCTCGATATGTGCAGGCACTGGCATTTCCATACTCACAACATTGTTTGAACACACATGCATTTTTTTGTTCGCTGTGTGTGTGTGTGTGTGTGTGTGTGTGTGTGTGTGTGTGTGTGTGTGTGTGCACATCCGAACGTATAAACACACACACACACACACACACACACACACACACACAACACACACACGCACACACGCACGCACGCACTCAAGCACGCACGCGCGAGCGCGCGCGCGCACACACACACCACACAACCCCACACACACACACACGCGCGCGCGCGCGGCACTCACGCACGCACGTACGCACGCACGCACACACACACACACACACACACACACACACAGTGTGTGTGTGTGTGTGTGTGTGTGTGTGTGTGTGTGTGTGTGTGGTGTGTGCCTGCCTACTCAGAAAATGCACGTGAATCTCAAAATTCTGAGGTATGCGCACAAATAAGCACAGAGGCCCAAGCACAAAGTAAACACGCACTTGTGGCCACGAACACAAAGTCATAGTACGTGTTTATGTACGTTTGTCTCCATCTTGATCGCTGGTGTATTTCCTGTTCTTCCGATTTCCCACATTCTTCTGACGTCAGACGCCATCTCGTGCAAAGAGAGGTACGCAAGCGAGATTGCCGTACTCACAACAGCCCACGTCAGTCACACGTTGTTGGCCTAATTGGGGTCGGGGGTAATTATTCCTTCACCATTGGTTGACAAGAGGTGCCCAAGTGCGTTGTGTATGGGTCACTATGGAGGTCATACGCGACTCACACACTCATTTTGCTCGTGGAGTACGACAGTCAATACTTTCTGGACAGAACATACGTAACGGACAGTCAACATGCAAGATCACACCAGTATTACTACTCTATAAACGTCATTAGCGTTGGGCTTGTGCGTAGGTCAGACATCTGCTAAGTCGTAGCCACGAGACCCTCTTCTGAAATTCTCTCATCTTACTCATTAATTCATTGATCCATCAGCTTTAAATCATGCGCAGTGTGGTCTCAAAACTTAGCGGATGTGGTGCAGCGTATATGGGCTGGTCAGGACGCAGTGACACCTTGATGAAACTGAAACTGTGAACTGTAACCGTAAATGCGTACTTCCAATCTACCGTCATGCCCTGCAGTTTTAATAGGCACTGCTTTCTGCAGAGTGGATCACACATACACGTCCGCAGTCACCATCTTGCCAGATCACACCGGTATCGCTGTTCTATAAATTCATCATCAATGCTTCCAGTCTGCCGTCTTCATTTATTCTTACTAGGCACACACACACACAAAAAGAAATCATGAATGATTCAAAATATTTCTAGTAGGCGAATAGGAGGCGATACTTCCTTCTAATGTCTACATGAACAAGGTGAACTACGCACTACAGTTGTTGAAAGGATTGTCTGACTCTCAATGTTTATACTTCAGTAATCTGGTAACTCTTCATTAGCCATCTCACTCATTTATTAAGCCATTTCTTTATAAACCAATCACACACACACACACACACACACACACACACACACACACACACACACACACACACACACACACCACACACACACACGCACACACACACGCACACACACACACACGTTCACCTATGAAGTGTATACACTATTTAACTCCCGGGATGTAATTAGTAGTGTTGTTGTTCTGTCCTTGATAGAATCAGTTCTGTTCTAGTCACATGCGTCCCTAGGTGATGGACGAGCATGCTGAACTGCTGTGGGTTGGCGTTGTCCTGGTTCCCTCTGACTCTGACCTCACCTCTCTCTCTTCATCACAGTACAGGGCCTCTTTCCTTTCTAAGGCATCTTTAGAGTGTCTGTCCTCACCATCAAATTTTTCTCTAACCCCTAGGTCTGGATTATGCTCTCTCTCTCTCTCTCTCTCTCTCTCTCTCTCTCTCTCTCTCTCTCTCTTCTCTCTCTCTCTCTCTGTGTGTGTGTGTGTGTGTGTGTGTGTGTGTGTGTGTGTTTTGTACCAGGCAGACAGACAGAAAGTCAGCGTCAGAGTCAGAGACAGACACAGAGGCAGAGAGACACAGAGAGAATTTGTCCGGTTCTAACCACGTGTCCTGCCTCTTGCTGCTCCACACAAACAAACAAACAAAACAAAACGTGACGCTGGCAAACAAGAACCTGTCCTTCGCTGTTCTCCAGAGCCACAGGCTGGCCTGGCCAAGGCGTGATAGCGCATCGTGACACTCAACCCAACACCATTCTTCAGCGCACAGAGGAGGGCGGACATCCCCAAAGCAGACCGGAGCTACACAGGAAAACGTGAAAGACTGATTACACCTATCCTGTTGCAGCACGTCTGAGAACAGGAAGAGAGTAAAAGATGACAGTTGTAAGTCGCCTGTTTACCAGACCAAACGAGTGGAACTAAGAATGATAAGAAGCAACGCGTTTCCACCTACGGGTCTTCTTCAAGGGCGACAAACACATGAGACAGACAAGAGAAAAAATGAGACAGACAAGAGAAAAAATGAGACAGACAAGAGAAAAAATGAGACAGACAAGAGAAAAAATTAGACAGACAAGAGAAAACAAATGAGACAGACAAGAGAAAAAATGAGACAGACAAGACAAAACAAACAAATGAGACAGACAAGAGAAGACAAATGAGACAGACAAGAGAAAACAAATGAGACAGACAAGAGAAAAAATGAGACAGACAAGACAAAACAAACAAATGAGACAGACAAGACAAAACAAACAAATGAGACAGACAAGAGAAGACAAATGAGACAGACAAGAGAAAACAAATGAGACAGACAAGAGAAAACAAATGAGACAGACAAGACAAAACAAACAAATGAGACAGACAAGACAAAACAAACAAATGAGACAGACAAGAGAAGACAAATGAGACAGACAAGACAAAACAAACACATGAGACAGACAAGACAAAACAAACAAATGAGACAGACAAGAGAAGACAAATGAGACAGACAAGACAAAACAAACACATGAGACAGACAAGACAAAACAAACACATGAGACAGACAAGACAAAACAAGAACAACGGAAGAAGCAGAAATGACTTGGCTTAAAGGGTCTCTTTCTCAATGAAAAGGAAAGAAATGACAGCACGGTTACGTGACCAGACTTGCATGGAGGAATGTCCTGTATGTTTAGAGACAGTGAAAAATCGAATCAGTGCAGATCCCATTTAAAAAACAAAAAAATTCGGTTACACCTGAGGTGAGCAGACAGTTTTGTGGCGTTACTCTGTGTGTGCGTGCGTGCGTGCGTGCGTGCGTGCGTGCGTGCGTGTGTGTGTGTGTGTGTGCGTGCGTGCGTGCGCGTGTGTGCGTGCGTGCGTGCGTGCGTTCGTGTGTGTGTGTGTGTGTATGTGTGTGTGTGTGTGTGTGTGTGTGTGTGTGTGCGTGCGTGCGTGCGAGCGTGCGTACGTTCGTGCGGTGTGTGTGTGTGTGTGTGTGTGTGTGTGTGTGTTGGTGTGTGGGGTGAGTGTGAGTGTGAGTGAGTGGGTGGGTGGAAGGGCGGGTGGGTGATTGTTGGGGTGTTGGTGATGTTTGATCCGACGGTAAACAAAAACAACACGAAAAAGAAAATCATGATCATCATCACCCTCATGGATCGTACGTATTTTGTTTCAGAAATAAAAGTTGTTGTTTTTTTTTAATCCAGATATGCGATTGCATAGTATTTTGGAGAGTGCCCTGAAAGATTGGCGGGGGGGGGGGGAGGGGGGAGAAGGGGTAGGATGAAGTGGACTAGGTAATGGGAACTAGAGGAGTGTGGAATAGAAGGTTCCATTCCCTCAACCGTTGTTTTTGGCATGCAATCTACCACCATCATCACCGTACATTACACTGAGTCGGATGACAGTATGCAAGGAGAGAGAGAGAGAGAGAGAGAGAGAGAGAGAGAGAGAGACAGACAGACAGACAGACAGACAGACAGACAGACAGACAGACAGAGAGATCCAACGCCTAATTAGTCCGGAACCAGACTCACACGAGCGTGGCCGAAGAAGGGTAACACAATACGTTGGCTGATTACTTGGCGAAGACCTGCCTGCTTGCTGATGCCCTTTGGCTCTGGCATTCTGCTCGCAGCATTGTCACCCCAGCCAGGAACGAACTCGCTTTCTGCCAGAACACAACCAGCTGAATGCGGTTTTACGTCAAGCCAACCCCAAGTTTTGCTCTCAATGAACGTTTTTCCAAGCCCAGTCATGTTCAGAAATGGATCAAAATGAGCGGTTGTGTAACATTTGTTCAACTCTGAAGATGAACCAGATAAAACATTGTCGTTCTATCCATGCTGGATGTTGCCTAGTATGTAGGGCGTTCGCTGATTTACTTCGAACACGAATACAATTAAACAACAACATTCTCATCGGCACTACAGCTTACAACATGAACTACTACAGTTACAAAATTCAAACGTCTGATGTCAGTAGCGTTTTGTTTCTTTCCATACCCGTTGTTACTCTGTTAGTTCAATGCGGTGCAGGTAAATTGGAGGGTGGGGGTGTTTGGGTGGGAATGGGTGGTTTAAAAAAGAAGGAGAGGGGGCAGGGGCTGCACACAAAGAAAACCACACATGCCTGATCACGTTTTTTCTTCTTCTGCGTATGCAGGCTGATACTCCTGCGGACACTCCCTACAAGGGAGTGGAGTTTTGTGTGTGTGACCGTTTTTTTTATCCCGCCATTAAGGCAGCCCTACTCCATCTTCGGGGAAGGTGCATGCTATGTGTAACGTGTCATCCATACCAACGGCCAAACTGGCCTTCTCTTTGGTGATGGGTTTTTACGTGTGTGCAAGATGTTATGCGTGCGTTCACACACGG
>CM065720.1:26252639-26267639 GCA_033310375.1 Conus canariensis
CACGTTTTGTAACAGCGGTGCAGGAGACAGCCTAGGTTTTTCATGACTATTTTCCACGCCTCTCTCACCACCCCTGCCTGTTCACACACACACACACACACACACACACACACACACACACACACACACACACACACACACACATACACACACACACACACACGCACGCACGCACGCACGCACGCACGCACGCACGCACACACACACACACACACACACACACACACACACACACCTATCACTACAACAACACAAAGCTCTAGCATTAGTTGTTATTATTTCAAGTGTAATGTGTGACTGACCTGCCATGCTCACTGCGTGCACTTTGTGAACAATTTCACTTCTCACACGCTTTGTTGCTCTCCAATGCAGGCAGATATTGATGGGGACGATCGATCAACAGGGATGGCTGTGGCTTTGGCTCTCCCCACTCACCCACCCCCTTTCTCCCTCTATACACACATCACTCTTCTCACTCACCCTCTTCCCCCCCCCCTCCACGGTTCCCCTCCCCGTCCCCCGCGGCGTATCCTCCCGCCATTGCGGAAGGGGTGAGCAGGCTACGTGCCATGATTGGGATTTTGTAATAGAACACTATAATAATCCATGTAAGCGGAAAACGAAGGACGAGCAATCAATTATTTTCTCAAATTCGGCGCCGAGGATAATTGATTACTCGCTCTTCGTTATATTGTCCTGAATGTTGTTTGTCTTGCCTGAAGAAGACCTAAGAGGTCGAAACGCGTCGTGTTTTGTCTTGTAATTTGTTTGTCCATGTTAACTGGCGGAGTGACTTTGAATTTCTTTTCAAATTTGTTTCAATTTCCGCCTGCAGTCACCTTACTTTCAAACTAATAGTTTAAGTGTGGATTTTTTTTTTTCCGATTTTTTTTTTCAGTGCGTTTACGGAGAACCCGGATGTTGTGCAAAGGACTAAGAGGAAATTCCATGAGTGTGCATGAATAAATGTTCAGAAACCAGTTCAACCGAACCTGTATAAATTCAAGTCTAAAGTAAGTTATAAGTTCGTTTAAAAGTAAAGCAGCGAAACAGCATTTGGAATGTGAAAACTCTATTTCGGGGTTCGCGTCCATGAACTGGAATGTTGTAAACTCCGACCCGTCGTACGTCTGATAAATAGTGATCAACTTTCACTTTTCGATTAGCAAATTAGTACTTATAGAATATTGAAACAGGTGGAAACAATATTCAAAGGAACCATTGAACACAACGATAACTGTAACGGGATCATGTCGCTGACAAGGAATGAAGTAGAAGAAGAAGAAGTAAAATGTTTGCCTGTGAACAGATTTCAGGCACAGCTTACTTCTATTGAGTATCGACTTGACAAGTCAAAGTCTTGTAACAGACAAAACGAATCCTATCCAGCAGACAACACGAGTAGAGAAGATGACTTAAACGGTGGGGAAGGGCCGACTCCGCCATCTTCAAAAGGAAAGGCGAAAAGACGTTAAGAAAACGACAGGTATCCCTTCCCTCCCCCCCCCCCCCCCTTCCTTACATTTAAGTGAGTGTACTGAATTTTGCTAGAGGTATGTTTTGCCGCCAGCACCCCCTTCTCACCTCCAGATCTCCTTCCTCCCAACCCTTCACCCTCACCCCCTTCCTCTTTCCCCGAACACTACCACCACCCCCTAACCACCACCTCTCATCCCTTCCTCATCCTGCACTGCCTATCTCAACGTTTTGACCATAATGTCCGTCTGTCTGTCTGTCTGTCTGTCTGTCTGTCATGCGTCTTTGTGGTCGTAACCTGTGTAGTTTTCCTGTGATGTTACCCGAATTGTGATGATTGATGTAGCGATTAAAATTTAGGAAAATCTGATAATGTGTTAAACTTCGAAGTCGAATGAACACGTCATAAGCAGCTCAAACCAAAGAAGTAGTTAACCAACACCTGGATCGTTAATGGTGGAGGGAAAGGTTGGAATGGGTGAAAAAATAGAGAAAGGGAAGGGGGGGTGGGAGGGGGGGAGAGGAGGAGGGGAGAAGCAAAGAAAAGAAAAAAAAAGTAACTCTGTCTGTCTGTCTGTCTGTCTGTCTGTCTGTCTCTCTCTCTCTCTCTCTCTCTCTCTCTCTCTCTCTCTCTCTCTCTCTCTCTCTCTTGGTGTGTGCGTGTGTGCATGTGCTTGCGCGCGCGTTTGTGTGTGTGCGTGTGTGTGTGTGTGTGTGTGTGTGTGTGTGTGTGTGTGTGTGTGTGTGTGTGTGTGTGTGTGTGTTCAGATAGATAGACAAATAGAGAGAGAGTGTGTGTGCGTGTGTGTGTGTGTGCGCGCGCGCGTATATATATATATATATATATATATATATATATATATGTGTGTGTGTGTGTGTGTGTGTGTGTGTGTGTGTGTGTGTGTGTGTGTGTGTGTGTGTGTGCTGAGAGAGAGAGAGAGAGAGAGAGAGAGAGAGTCGAAAACAGAGAGAGAGAGAGAGTCGAAAAACCGACAGACAGGCAAGCAAATAGAAAGAAGACTCACAGACAGAAAAGCTAACAAGTATTTTTTTCTCTCCAGCCCTTGACACTACAGCTGCAAAAGAGGCAAAAGAGGGAAAGGGTCACGTTCCACAAGCAAGCTTTGCCCGCGGGAACGTGCCTGGCTTCTGTCTCCCGCCATTTCACCGCCTGCTTCGCTAAGCCTTCTGGGAGTTGCTTCGCCATGTTGTCGAGACCTTGTGGACGCAGTCCAGTGCAAACAGTGATGGCGGGTCATGTCACGTGATGTTTTCTCCCTTCACGTGACCACATTTCTCGGTCTTTATAAAAAGATGGATCGTGTGACGTGGAAAGCATTTGTTTCCGGTGAATGTTCACGTGGAGTGTCTGTCTTTTTTGGCGTTTTCGTTTTGGGCAGAAAGTCCGCTTTGTTTCGTCTGTCCAGGTTCAGGGAATTTGGATCCGGAAGTAGTTTTCAGATACAAAGGGAAGGGAAGATGAATCTCCAACCGTTCCTTCTTGGTGAGTTGATGCTTGGTGATTATAATTAGTGATGTTGTGGCAAGAAGCATGTGGAAATTCGGTTTGAAGAGATCTGTACATTTTGTTTCAAACACACACGAAAAATAGAACACATATAGCCTTTAAAAATGTTGCTGTCATCACATTTGTGTTGATAAAACTTACAAAGAACACTTCATAAACGATAACCTTAAAACTGGTGTAAATATCACAATTTTGTGGTTTCACTTTGAATTTATGTTGGAATCAGTGTCATTGATAAATTGATTCACAAAAGACAGGACTTTACTGAATGCTGAAGATGAAAGATTCAATAGCAGTCTTAGTAGGAGCCTATATATTTTTTTTCAATATGTTTTTATTTGTGTGTAAAGATTGTCCTTCTGTAATGTTTCAGTGAACTGATCACCTGTGTAATTTTATGTTTTGTCTCGCCACTCCTGTAAAATTCACCGCTTGCGTGTGATCATCACTGATTTATTATAATTATTATTGCTGTGTCAATGTTTTTAAGATTAAACGCCCGAGTGGAGTATTTCTATCATTATTCCTATCATACCAAAGAACTATTTTAATACCCCAAAATGCTGTACTTTATTTATTTTGATTGTGCCACTGTGTCATTCCTTCGACTACTCTTTGGGAAATACAAATAAATTGAAATGAGTTGAGTATCCATCCTCGAGTGTGATTCTTCAATGTATAATTTCAGCGAATCATGTACAGCTGCACAGCCATTGTATGTTACCCGGATGTATTGTCGTTCAAGAGTGATTTTTGTCACTAATTATCAAATGTGTGCCATCGGAATTTACTTTTGGTGTACCGGTGCCGCGTTATTCTATTTATGATGTAGCATCAGCTTTAGCTGTGATCCTTGCAACTGTATGATTTAATTCTAAATCTCATTTGCTTTCTTCATCTGACTCTTTAACACTAACTTTGCATTAACTTTTACCACACTGTTTGCTGAGGGTTTTGTTTGTTTTGTTTTGTTTTTGTTTGTTTGCTTGGGTTTTTTTTTTTTTTTTTTTTGGTTTTGTTTTGTTTTTATTTTTTGTTTTTTTTTCGCATCTGTCTTCTCTTAATCAAACACTATTCTCCAAAGGGATTATTTCTCAAACAATTGTTGTTTAATGAAATTTAGCTGTTAGATTTAATTTTCTTTATTCATCAAAATCGATTCATAAAATGTAACTCGTTTGTTGTCACTATAAATAGTATGTCAATGTAGCTTTTTTGTTTTGTTTTCTTTGTTTGTTTGTTTGTTTGTTTGTCTTGCACATCTGTTTTTCATAGTCATTTACAATATTTTTCATATGGAGAACTTTTTTTTTCCTGTAAAAAGAATAAAATCACAGTTCCGATGTTACCTCGTTGGAAAGTGCGAATCGTTACGATAGACTGTTCATTTCAAATGACAGGGGCCAAATGTTTTCACTTCATGAACTTTGGGTGGTGTTCGTATAGCTCAGTGGTTACCGTAGAAACACGACCCCAGGCCTCAGCCAGGGTGTTGGGGACATTTGTTACATAAACGCTGTATATGGGAGTTACTGACTGCAGGTTGCAAGTATGGAATACTCATACACAGGACAGTAACAGGTTCGGTCTGTATAGACAGTGTAATCAGTACCACTGTATGTCAATATATATATATATATATATATATATATATATATATATATATATTGAGAGAGAGAGAGAGAGAGATACGTGTGAAGTAGAACGTCAGGCAAGAGAGCGCCACCTTCCACGCTTTGCTCAAAATCTGCGACGCAGATCTGCACCAGCAGAATAATGGGTTCATCCATAGCTCACATTTCACCTTCACACCACGTTTCGTTAACAATCGATCCGTTAGTGGTAACCTTACCTTCCTGAACGACTCGTGAATCTGCCCCTGGATCCGGATCGGCACACAAACATTGAAAGCATTCGGCCTTAAACTATGTGTACACCAAGTTTGGTTCAAATCGGTTCAGTAGTTTGTGTACAGTTTTGCTTACAGACAGACAAACAAGCAAGTATATGCAGGTGAAAGCAAACCTCGGCGAGGCAATAACGAAAACGGATAGATAATCATAATGCATCACTACAAGATTTACATTGAAGGGTAATATATTTGTTCACCATTATTCATCTCCCTCTTAAAGAGTACGGAGTTCAGGGCCGAAACACTTGTCTGAGGAGGAGAGGGGGGGGGGGGGAGATGAGGGAGGGGGGAAGGGGGGGAGGTGTCTTCTCCGAAGACCTTCTGTTGTAAAGCTCTCTCTAGCGTTTCTTCCTGTGTTGTGCACCATTATTGTCACAAATAATAAAGTGCACCTGATATTCCATGTTGGTTATAGAACATTCAACATAAAGAGGCAGTCCCTTTGCATTTCTTTGTCTGTTTTGAATAGTTCCAAAGATGGATTGTGTCAGACCCAGCCTTCATTATTTACACTTGCATTACTTGAAAAAAGATACACCCAATGTGACGGATTGTATCAGACACAGCCTTCATTATTTACACTTATATTACAGAAGAAAAAGATACACCTCAATGTGACGGATTGTATCAGACACAGCCTTCATTATTTACACTCATGTTGCTGAAGAAAAAGATACACCTCAATGTGACGGATTGTATCAGACACAGCCTTCATTATTTACACTCTATATTTGAAGAAAAAGATACACCTCAATGTGACGGATTGTATCAGACACAGCCTTCATTATTTACACTTATATTACTGAAGAAAAAGATACACCCCAATGTAACGGATTGTATCAGACACAGCCTTCATTATTTACACTCATATTGCTGAAGAAAAAGATACACCTCAATGTGACGGATTGTATCAGACACAGCCTTCATTATTTACACTCATATTGCTGAAGAAAAAGATACACCCGAACGTGCGAGTGGGACCTGGAGAAGTGCTGCCCTCAACTGCCGAACCAACCAGCTGGGAGCAATCCTGCACCACCCTTGGAAGCCTGCGCTGTGTTCCCATAGGGTGCAGGCACGCACAGGACATTCCATTAAGACGTCAAGGGACATAATTGCTCCCTGGCAAAAGCCATTGTGCAATGGCCACTGGCCACACGACAGAATATTTACGGGAGCGTTTCCATGGGTGTACCAGCCCATATTTCATGTCTGCAGAGCCCACCGGCAAAAAAAGGCCACACCGTCAAGCAACTGCCGTGTGTATCCCGCAGCCTCACTAGTTGCTGTTCCGCTGACAGGTGAATAAAGCACAACTCCAGACACGGCTAAGTTACGTGCCCTCTGAAGAGGATCCCGGGTTACAGTCTTTCTTGCTGTCAACAGGACTTTCCCTGCGGTCAGTTGGTCTTTCCTCATGGACCTTTCCCCAGAGCTGGCTAAAAGACAGACAAGGTTCCTAGGCCTAGGCAGGAAAACGATATCAAACAGCATACAAGCATCTTAGACTGGGTCGGTATATTGCACGATTGGCTGTGCCCGTTCTCTTTGTTCGAAAAAGGCCACCACCTTTCCTGGATAAGTCCTTCCCCCGCTCCTCTCTCTCTCTCTCTCTCTCTCTCTCTCTCTACGTCAGACCTATACCCTGTATCTTCCTGTTTTCCATTCTTCTTGTTCCTCTTCTACAATCGTTTGTTTTGTTTCCTTTATTTCGTAATGCAACATTTCAACCAGTACTAATCATTGGCAGGTCTGTCTGCGGCACTACTGTCACTGGCAGCAGCGGATGAATCTGGCACGACGCCTTCAGCGAAATACGTGGAAGCTGATTGGGCGGGAGTAGTGGACTGCTTCACCATTTTAACCAATCAGACTTCCCTTCCGCTAAGCTCCGAGTTAGCTCCCGTGGAAGTGACCATTGACCTGTTGAAAGCTATCTGCGGGTAGGATTAGCTGTTGGTTTTGCTTTTCATCTTTTTAACAGCTTCAACACCATTGTAGCATTGATGTTACAACAGGCATGTTATATGACTTATGAGTCGGTGTGGAATTCTTAGTACGTGTATATATAATATATATATATATATATATTAATATATATATATTATGTGTGTGTGTGTGTGTGTGTGTGTGTGTGTGTGTGTGTGTGTGTGTGAGCGCGCGCGCACGCCCGTGCTGGCATGTGTCGGCGCATAGATACGTGCCTTTTTTTGCATTCTGTGTATTCACATGTAGGTGAGATTCTTAGGTATGTAAGTTTTGTATTTGTGATATGTGCGTACATGCATTGGTGCATACAATCGTTTATGTGTGAAATTTTCGAAGGTTTTCAAATATGCTCTTGCACATGAGCGTATTTTTAAAGCATGCTTTAAGGTAACTGGTTGTATTTATGTGCAATAACGTATTAGATTTTATTGTCCTCTTTGGGCTTTTTTTCTTTGAAATCATTGTCATATTTTTTTTTCATCTTTTTAGATAAATTCTGTGACAGCGAGGCCTAGCATCTTTGTCTCTTTTATGATCCATTTCAAAAGACATCACCAAAAGATCGATAACTCCCTCGCCCTTAAATGACTTAAAACAAACAATAAATTTGCGTTTTCTTCAAGTCGGCGAGATGTGTGCTGAACAAATGATGAAGATAGACGACGAAAACGGTTAAAGAGAGTGACAGTGCAATCACATGGTGCTGGGAAATTCTCGCAGTCTGTCACTGCTCACGCCGCTAGAGCTGAAGGCCGTGTTTGTATCAGAACCGTGAGCGTACCAACAGATGTAGACTAGCATCAGATTGTTGTATGGGTTTGTGTATGCCAGCGTGGTATTTTTTCCCCTCGAGACGTTAAAATTTAAAAGTTCTCGAGTCACAACTGGAAAAAATCAGAATCCCTTTTTTTTTCTTCTTTCTTTCTTTCTGAACAATCTGAATTATCGAACACTGAAGTGTAACGACGTTAGTCACGCTATCCACCTTTTCTTCAGAATGCTTCTCGTTTCTTTGTTGTTGTTTTTTCTCCCCTGTCTCTCTGCCTTGCCCACTCAGAGGCATGATTCCATCATACACAGCCACACTCAGCTCGTTCTGTCACACCCTCTGTAGCGGCAGTCCACAAGGAGCCATCACACTCAGGTCGCCATGAAGTGATGAGACTGTGCTGTTGCTGACTTACTTCACTGAGCTTCAGTGATGCCTCGTCGGGTGCATCAGATACAAAACATCATCTACTCATTCATCCTGTTATAACAAGACTGGCTTAGTCACAGAGCCATTACTAACGAGCCTCTTCCTTCCGGAGAGCGCCATCACGTCCACCCAACAACAGTCCACATGGTCTTGCCGATACCAACGATTTTGAAACGAAGTTCACCAAGAGGAATTCAAAGCTGACCACAGAATTTAAAACCTTTATTCTTTGTGAAGATCACTGAGGAAGATTAGCATTCTCTCATAGATTTTGAGTTCAGTCTGAGAAGACATGTCAGGGCTGTGCTCTTCGCTTCTTTCCGTGATACTTTTCACAGCGTCAACCAGTCCCGGGAGATGTGTACACGTGCAGTGTTGGTCAGCACTTGATGATAACACAGCCTGATTTGCGCCTGTTAAGTGTGTGTGTGTTTTCTTTTATTGCAACTTTTCAAATTCTGTTTCAGTTTTATTTCGACATTTTCAAAGTCATTACTAGCTATTTCAAGACAGTTTGTGTATTGTGAACTAGGTTAAAGCGTTCTTTATTTGATTGAGTATTTCAATTCAAACCAGCGTCTTCGTTTTGTATTTACAGGATCTATTCATATTTTCATAAACATTTTAGTTTTAAACCAAATACAGGCACTTACTCCACTACCAGCGTGATACCATCATGATCGTGATCACCATCATTATCATCATCATCATCATCATCATCATCATTATCATCATCATCACCATTATTATTATCATCACCATCATCATCTCATCTATCATCACCGTCGTCATCATCATCATCATCATTATTATCATCACCATAAGCGTCATCTTTATCATCATCATCATCATCATTCATCATCATCATCATCAATGATCACCATTACCGTCATCTTTATCATTTATCATCATCATCATCATCATCATCAGAAGCACTGTTAGTACCTACCCCCAGTAGTCGCAGTGATAGAAACAGAAACAGCACGGGAGCAGAAACATCATCAGTGTTCTTCTGCAGGACCAAGGAACAGTTTCTGACCTGCACCATCATCGTCATCACCTGCATCATCATCACTATCATCATCATCATCATTGTCATCTTTATAATCATCATCATTATCACCATCACCATCATCATCATCACCGTTATCGTCATCATCAGAAGCACCGTGAGTACCCCCAGTACTAGCAGTGACACAAACAGCTCTAGCACGGCATTAGAGGCATCATCCGTGTCCTGCTACAGAACCAAGGAACAGTTCCTTACCTGCATTGACCACAGTCTGAGCACTGCTGACGAGAACTCTGTGGCACGCCTCTTCAGGCCCCTCTTCGACGTTACCATCGTCACCGAGGCCTACAACGACCTGTGCCAGAACCTCACGGGTAAGGGGGAGAGGGTCGTGGATTCGTGCCTTGTCTATGGAGTGTAGAATGTATACTACGCACAAAAAGTTAAGGATCGGTATGTGAAAACAGGTGCGTAATAAACTCGGTTCCCTACTGTTATTTATTTCTTGGTCCAGCCAAATTGTCATGAATTCTTGTTCAGCTGTAAGTGGGCGATGTTGTGTTAGTGCGAAAATTGCACGGGATTCTCTACTACTGAGCTGGGCCGCAAACGGAAAAGCGGAAACTTGCGAAAAATGACCTTGTTTTGGACCGTTCTGCCTGAACACATTGCACTTGCCAGATGGAAAAACCATTATGCACGTGCAAGCACTGCTGTTTATGTGTGAGATGCTGTCGCTCGCTTGGCTATATAAGAAGACATTCCACCAGTAGTAGGCCTGATCTGACAATGCCTCCACGACGAAAATTAAGCGAGTTGGATAGGGGACGAGCTGTTGCATGGTTCCAAGATGGTGTTACCAAGCGCGAAGTGGCCAGGCGACTTCATGTGTCCATCTCGGTCATTGTCCGACTGATTCAAGCTTCACAGCCACTGGGATTGTCCATGAAAGATACAGATCTGGTCGACCGAAGAAGACAACCCCAGTGACGACCGTCTCATTGAACGACAAGCCCTGCAGACAAGAACAGCCTCTTCCAGCATAATTCAAAGGCAGTTCAGGGTGGCTACTAACATCAACATCAGCCAGCAGACCATACGGAACCGTCTACATGGGTTTAATCTCCGTTCTCGTCGCCCAGCAGTACGGCCACGCTTAACTCCAGCCCATAGGGCAGCACGCCGCGCCTTCTGCGCACGTCACGTGAGGTGGACACGTCAGCAATGGTCCCAGGTCCTGTTCAGTGATGAATCACGCTTCACCCTTCACCACAACGACGGCCGACTGAGGGTCTGGAGGCGCCCAGGGCAACGCTTTACTGACGCCACTGTCCAAGAAAAGGTGGCCTTTGGTGGAGGTTCTGTAATGGTCTGGGGGGCCTTCAGCCTTCACCACAGAACACCCTTGTATCATGTACAGGGTAACCTGGCTGGCATCCGATACCGGAATGAGATCCTTCGACCTGCTGGCTGTGCCTACACTGCAGCAGATGGGACCGAGGGCTGTCTACCAGGATGACAATGCTCGCCCCCACAGGGCAAGGGTGGTCAACGACTTCCTGCAGCAGTCTGGAGTCAACAGAATGGAGTGGCCAGCATGCAGTCCCGATCTCAACCCGATTGAGAACCTCTGGGATGAGCTGGATCGCAAAGTGAGGAGCCACCCCCCTCCCAGGGATGCCCAACACCTCTACCAGATGCTGCAGGCTGAGTGGCAGGCGCTTCCACAGAGGATCTTCACCAACCTGGTCAACTCGATGAGGACTCGCTGCGTTGAGTGCCAGAACAGCCATGGTGGTTACAAACATTACTGAGCTTTTGGGAGCATCAGTATGCCCTGTCTTGTGATTTCAATGACTTTGGGAAATCAAATTTGGATACGTACCCACTTTAATCAAATGTACACACCAAACGATTGCTCGAGATTGAAGGCAATTGTGTATCGTTATCACTAAAGAATGGAATTAAATGTTGGCCAAACTTCAACGCATTGACTTTCTTATTTTGACAGTTATGAATGTTTGTGAAAGTGATCCTTAACTTTTTGTGTGTAGCTTATTTGAACTATTGTTCTACGATAGCATGTCGCAGAGATGACAGATGCTTGTATTCTCTCTCTCTCTCTCTCTCTCTCTCTCTCTCTCTCTCTCTCTCTCTCTGTGTGTGTGTGTGTGTGTGTGTGTGTGTGTGTGTGTGTGTGTGTCTTTGTCTGTCTGTCTGTCTGTCTGTCTGTCTTCTCTCTCTCTCTCTCTCTCTCTCTCTCTCTCTCTCTCTTGACAATATCCACTATTTTCCTGCGAGTCTTGACACACTTTCGATCCCCCCTTAAGATGCCTTTGAAGAAGATAGGGGTGAAGGAGTGGGGGAGTTTCACGATGAATAGCGACCTAGTTTGCTGGAAATTTGTACTAGTCATTTTTCGCTTTTCTGTATCTTTCTTTGTTTTGTTTCTTTTCCCCTTTACATTCCCTACATTCTACCACTGTTTTGGGGCGTGTGTGACCTACTCAACTACACACACACACTCAACTCAACTACCTTTATTCAATGAAAGTGTTTACACGTGTGTTTAGGCTTGTCATAATTTATATATTTTAACTATAATCTGGCTACTAATTAAGCGAAGGGCTAATTACCGAAATGGGCACTGTCTGTCTTTTTTCTGTGCTGTTTGCTAATCTAGTATTCTAATGCATTTTGTTTCGTTTCATCGAAACGGGATTTTTTTCACCACATTTTTTACACATTGTGGGCGATAAATCAAGTGGAATGAATAGTGTTGTCATCACAGCCTAGTTTTATCATTTTTTTAAGGATGTAAATGGATTAGCTATGATACTTTTAATTACTTAAGGTTGTTTTTGTACATAGGACAAGATTGTGCGTGCGTGTGTGTGTGTGTGTGTGTGTGTGTGTGTGTGTGTGTGTGTGTGTGTGTGTGTGTGTGTGTGATGATGATGATGATGATAGCCTTGCAAAGGCTCTGCGTAGTCGGCTGGACTGAACCTGCCACACACTGAAGGAAAAACAGATGGTAAGGAAACAAGTGAAAACCATTCCAGAGAAGGGAGATAATATTCATTTGCTAAGAAAAATTATTAAAGCGCGCGGGAGTGGCGTCCCTTTTCTTCAACATTTTTTTTTCTTTTTCCATTTGTATTTGTTTTTATCATTGTACACTTTACACAGTTTTGACAGGACTTTTATAACACCCGTCACCCCTCTCCACCTCCCCTCCCCTTAAACTCATCCACTTAACCCCCCCCCCCTCCCCCTCCCCTCTATCCTGTTAAAACCCGTGACCTTGAAGAAACCATTTCTATTCCAGCGACAGAGAGCGAGGAGGACCTATCCTGTGTGATCAACTCCACGGCTCTGCTGCCCTGCTACACCGAGTACTACAACTACCTCTTCTACCTCTCCGTCATCAAGCGCTTCGGGTCGCCCGAGAGGCAGCTGTCTGAAGACGTGGTCAACACCCTCCTGTGCACGTGAGACCCGTACCGTGTTGACATGGTGAAGGTGGTTGGTGGTGACTGTGTCGTTGGTGGCGGTTTGGTGGGGGTAGGGGTGATGAGGTTAGTCTGCTGGATCGTAAGTCTCTCGAGAGTCTTGCTACTTTTCTTGTGATAGTCCTTGGTGATTCGCCAACAGTCTCTGCTTTATGCAGGTCTCTTGTGAATCCAGAAAGTCATTTCTTAACCCTTTGGGAGATCTGTGAATATCTGGATCATCTGAATCTCCTTATAAAGGCATAAATGAAATGAATGAATGAAATGAATGAAAGAATGAATAAATGAATGAGTGAATGTTCTATTTTACGTGTTTTCACCATAATTGGTGATATTACACGGGAAAGAAGTTCACACACACACACACACACACACACACACACACACACACACACACACACACACACACAACACACACACACACACACACACACACAAAGACACACACACACACACACACACAACACACACACACACGAGAGAGAGAGAGAGAGAGAGAGAGAGAGAGAGAGAAAATATATGCACACATACAAACTACCTACCTATACTTTTACGAGTATACTACATTACATTACAATATTAAATAATTACAAAAGTTAAAACCAAATCATAGTAAATCGCCAGTAGGACTATTCAATACATTTCGTCCAATGCCATACACTTAAAGTGATTGATTGTATAATACAGAATCAGCAGATAATCTATTGTCTAAAACTGCCTTCTTCTCAAAACAATGGCCAAAGGGCTTTACAGAGTGCACGTCGCGCGCCTTTTGGAGGCTTTGTCCAGCTGAAGAGCGTGTCTACGCTGGAAGAGCTGTGCCCATTGAAGCACGTGACACACCCCTTTTGACCAAAACTGAAGTGAGAGAGATAATATTGTTTGTAGCCCAGTCGACCGCAAAGGGCCACATCAGGGCTGTCACCGCGTTCAAGTCAACTCACAAGTCATAACGGACACGAAAAATAAAACAAAAACAACTGTGACAGACCTTCAGGGTATGCAACGTCTGTTTCGTGCAAAATCTCTTGGCTCTATGAGATACCTTACGAATCTGGCGTGGAGGACCTGTAGAACTACAGCACATGACCTTGAAGTATGCTCCATTTGAACGCGCTGTCGAATTATATATATAAATTCAGCTGGCCGATACTCAACTGAGGTAGGCCATGTGAGTTCGGAACTGTTCTGAAGAGTCTGAGAAATCGATTGTAGCAACCTCTTTGTCGAACATTTCTCTTGTTTGTATCCAAAGCTTTGTTAAACTGGCCCCGCACGTATGCGTGTGTGAGCTTGCGTGCATGCGTGCGCGCGCTCGTGTGTGTGTGTGTGTGTGTGTGTGTGTGTGGTGTGTGTGTGTGTGTGTGTGTGTTAATGACGGTTGACTCAGGAAACAAAAAGTTTGCCAAATGATTGTTTCATTGACTTACTTACTTACTTACTTACTTACTTACTTATACTTCTGATTAATGATTGATTGATTGATTGGTGTATTTGTAGCAGTCATTTAACTACTGTCGTCTGCATTTTCTGTGTTCTGTCCCTCAAAGTCTGGCCGAGGAACGCCGAGACTGCGAAGTGGCGGCACTTAGCGTTTGCAGCTCCAGGCTTGGGGACATCATGCAGTCTTTTTACCGGAAAACTCTGCCGTCTGCTTGCTACGAAGACAACGAACCCAAGACTGAGGAGACGATGACGACTTTGCAAGGGACAGCATGAATCAGACATGGAACATTTTCCATGAACTAAATCACGTGACAGGAATGTGACGCGGCTGCTTTTGCTATTTCTCAAAAATGCCAAGATTTGTGCTCAGTATTTCTTTTGTGAAGAGGGGGATGGAGTAACGAAACATAAAGTTGTGAAAGAAGAGGAAGAATGTAGTTCTCCTTTTTCTATTATCTCCACTGTTCAAAGTGTTCTCATATGAATGCAGATGATTGTTGAATTACAAAGGTGTTATAGATTTTAAATCTCCACTGTTCAAAGTGTTCTCGTATGAATGTAGATGATTGTTGGATTACAAAGGTATTCTAGATTCTAAATATCGAAAAATAACATTTCAGGCAAGCTGAATGAAATTTTTCATACATACTTCACTCATCATCATGCACGAAAATAAAGCCACCAGCTACACTGCTTATCAGTTCTTGTCGATGTTTGCTACACTTTGTCACGTTGTAATAAAGTAGCAGGAGCTCAGACATTATGTGTGTCCAAGGTGGAGGGGGCAGGGGCAGGGTGAGGGCAAAGGGGAGAGGGATAGAACAAGAGGGTAAGGGGGTGGGTGGAGCTAAGAGTGCGCAGGGACAGTTGCAGACAAAGGCACCAACTCCCTGTGACAGCTTAAAAAAACATGCGCGCATGATGTCT
>CM065720.1:26272639-26277639 GCA_033310375.1 Conus canariensis
CTTTTGATTGATTTGTTCTCGAAATATTCAGGCAATACAGATTTACTTTTGTAGTCAACGTAACGTGTTTACATTTATAGTTGTGTTATGAATTTATTTGTTCTAGAAACGCTCAGACAACACAGGTTTATTTTTGCCGTCATCATAATGTGTTTTAATGTGCTATAATACGATAATACAAAAACATATTTGTGGTTAGAATCTCATTTACGATAACGAGTAACATGATTATCTCCCATGAAAGGTCTTCATTCCCTGTCCAGTTACCATGGAGTTCCTTCGCCATCTGAGAGGCTTTCACACTTTCTGACGTCATTGCTTGGGTTCCTTTCACGCACTGATTGCTTCTTTTCTCACGATCTGTCTCTGGCTTTGACCACAAAATCAAATTACGTTCCGTACCCCCTGCCTTTACATGCAATGCCAGGCAATTGCGTGGGATCGATGTTACACAGGTAGCCAGTGTTGATCTACGACAAGGCTACGTGAGACACTCCACTAGGTTATTCTCTCCCAGAATTCACTTCGGATTCAGCTGACTTGGAAACAAATCGAGATTGCTCTACGTAACATGATGTGTTCAGCATGCAAAGGGCGACAACTTTCCGACGGTACATGTCGCTGGGAAGAATATTGTGACTTCTTAGCTTGTGTCTTTTATGCTTGAGGTCTGAAGGAATCTGCTCTTCACTGGTGGAGGACTGGTTGTCCCTGAGATGTTCATTTGCCAAGCCGCTTTCAATAGGGCATAAATCAGACTATCATGTCTTTTGATACTTTCTTCATGAAAAGCATTGTTATATACTTTATCCTTGCCAACCCCTTTCATAGGCATAATACAGACTTCATTCTTTGATACTTCTTCTAAGCTGATATATACTATCTACGCTGTTCGTAATGCACGAGGGAACTCAAGTGCTCACTGATGTGAAGGACTAGCATCAACGTTACTTCTCAGAGGTTACAGAGCAAAGCAGAGAGGACTGATAAATTCTTGACTATTCGAGTGTTCACATTAACATGTGAAGTCCATCGATCCAGCCATTACATCACTAACGCCTCTTCAAACCCCACGGCTACCAGTTTGTCAGGCAAACTGACTCCAACCTCTTTTAGTTTACCTTAAGGGCGATGTCAATATAGATGATGGCTCTGTCACGCCTCACCCACGTTTGAGAAATTTCCCATGTCCCCGTTTCCATAACCACAGTGAACCCTCACGTTTGACGCCGGCTCTCTCACGTGCGTGTTTGACCACTTGCTTCCGTTTGCACAGACGAAGAAGGGGGAGGGGAGGGGAGGGACAGCACTAGCAGGTCCGGCGAACGAGTGACCGTGCATACGCTAACCCAGGTAATTGAATCACGTCACTAAAGCAAGCAGTCTTTGGCGGAATATCCACTTCAAGAACAAAAGGAAAGCCTGCTAGAGTTGATCCATGCTTTGAGTCTACCTGTGTGTGTGATCCACTTCAACAGGAAAGGGTCGATGGCGATGGTCAAGTGGCCGACACTCGTTTGCATATGGTGGTCAAGGGTAACACAACGTTGGCTGGCTGTTCGGTTCTGGGAGTTCGTCAGCCAGGGAGTGGTCAGTCCACCGACTACTGGACAGTAGGCCATGAGAAGTAGTACCTCCAGTGGCCCCTCCTCTGTTCTAGCCCTGGTGTGAGTCACATTGGCTCTGTGGTAAGTCAGTGAGTTCGGAGTCAGACGTTTCAAGTTCGATTCTTGGTTGCGGTCAACTTATGTTGTTATTCTCTCTGTCGATGTGAAGGTGGTGTTCTGGTGTTGTCAGTGTGATGTTAGACAGATCTCCTTACTGCAGTCTGCGGTGGCTGTCTCCATCTACCATGATATGCAGGTTACATTTGGCAGTAACAACTCGCGCCATACACCATACCTCCAACGTTACCACGCTACTGTATATCGAATTTATTAGTACTGTGGCGTTCAGACGTTGTGTGTGTGTGTGTGTGTGTGTGTGTGTGTGTGTGTGTGTGTGTGTGTGTGTGTGTTGTGAGGGGGGGAGAGAGGGGATGTGTGTGTGTGTGTGTGTGTGTGTGTGTGTGTGTGTGTGTGTGTGTGAAAAGAAGTGAATTTTACAGAATGAAATGGATGGTACATTCAAATTTGCTTGGTGTGTGAGAATCACTGAAGAACTAAACAGTAAGAAGTGTGGAAGAAAACAGGATGATAGAGGATCCACTTCAGAAAAGCAAACAAATATGGCGGGGAAAATGACTACAGCCCCTCTCCAATCCCCCGTCCGCCCCCACCCCCCACCCCATCCCCCCCCACCCCCCAAAAAAAGGAAAAAAAAAAACTAACAAACAAAAAAGACCTGTGCTGTGTTGGTTGACATCGGCATTCGCAGAAAGCGGAGCACACATTCTCACGCGCGCGCGCGCGCACACACACACACACACACACACACACACACACACACACACACACACACACACACACACACACACACATACAGAGAGAGAGAGAGAGAGAGAGTCAATGACAATGACAATGACAATGACAAAGATTCTTTATTTTATAACGATAAAAGTATTGGCTTAGTTAGCCATTTTTCATACTTGCCGTTACTATTCTACGAAGCTAGTACTAAATGATACAAAGTATGCATCAAAACATGATTATACAAACAAGACAGACAGACAGACAGACAGAGAAAGAGAGAGAGAGGGAGGGGGGGGGTATTCGATCACGTAAGCATGTTTGTCTAAAAGACTCGTTTCCAGCACAGACCTGGCTTTTCGCGCCATTAAAAAAGAACAGAAGAGAAAAGGACAGAAAAGAGGGAACAGAGAGACAAACGAAGCGGCTTACAATACAGGCACCGACAGACAAAAGGCCGCTCCGATACGATTCGTCCGCTTGTCCCGCGCACCAGTTTGTTGACAGTCGTCCCGGCGACTGGACCCCCAGTGCCAATGATGTCTGAAGGATTCCTCCACACAGAACCCATAGAAAAGTCGATGGTGGGCCGTGAGGTGCTCCCAGTCCAATCTCCCCATTGCCTCTGGCTGTCCGATAGGTCGCTCTTGTCGCGGTCGGTTGTAAATAACCTCAGTGGTGGGAGGACTTGTCGTTTGGGGTTCAAGTTGTTTCCTTGTCTACTAGGCTGTATATAGCTGGTGAGGTCTGTCGTTCAAGGAAAGAGAGAGAAAGCGCGGGTGAGTGAGAATTTGCTGATTTGCTTTAAGGACTAGGTACTGGTTATTGACCTTACTGCCCCCCCCCCTCTCCCCCAACCTCATTCCTCCCCTCCTCTCCCCAAGACCTAACTCTCTCTCTCTCTCTCTCTCGCTCGTTCTCTCTCTCTCCCTGTCGCTCTCTCTCTCTCTCTCTCTCTCTCTCTCTCTCTCTCTCTCACACACACACACACACACACACACACACACACACACATACACACATACACACACGCGCGCGCGCGCGCGCGCTCACGCACGCACGCAGGCTCACTCACTCGCTAGTTCCTTTGTTCTGTCGGTGTCTTTGTGTCTCTGTATGCCTGTTTCTCTCTCTCTCTTTCTCTCTCTCTCTCTCTCTCTCTCTCTCTCTCTCTCTCTCTCTCTCTCTCTCTCTTTCTTAGGATTCTGTCATTACATGCAGTGAAGACATTATAATGCATGGAATGATAAAGAATTCCTTTCCATTCTTTTCAGTTCACAAATACAGCCAACGTGCAGTGTGGTTCGGGCCAATGGATTCTAAGATACGAAATCTGTTGTACATTGTGAGTCAGTTCCTTTCATTTGACAATCCAAGAGAGAGAGAGAGAGAGAGAGAGAGGAGAGAGAGAGAGAGAGAGAGAGAGAGCACGAATACGTATACGCACACGAACCTCTAATTCAGATTAAGACCAAAGTCCCATACTAAAGGGGGTTTCATAAATACATCATACAACATTCCTATTACGTAACAAAGTAAAATAGTGAAAAAGTGTAGAGATGTTACGAAAAGAAAAATACATTAAGACATTACTGTCCGAATTAAGAGAGAGAGAGAGAGAGAGAGAGAGAGAGAGAGAGGAGAGAGAGAGAGAGAGAGAGAGAGAGAGTCTGGAAGCGTACAATGCCGAACGCCAAACAATATAGTAGAGACGAACAGGTACCTATCTCCAGAAATTCAGCGGTTCTGCTGAGATGACAGGCAGTAAGAAGGAATGGTGGCGGATTGTCACGGGAAAGCTCTCATACTGTGTTTGATCTAGACTGACAGAAACAAATATAATTGGGTATCAACTTACGTGTGTGTTTATGTAAGCAGGGGACTGGGTGTGCATGAATGTTTCTTGGAAAAGACGCCGTGTTTGTTCACGCCGTTGTTCAAATACTGGTCGAATGGAAATGGCGAGCAAGTGAAAGCCCAATTCAGTCACTTAACGGCTTGAATACTTTCAAACTTTGTTAGTTTTTATTCACGTTTGGAGTACATCCTGGATGGTGTTGAGAAGCTCTTGCCAGATGTTCCATTTCTTCATTGTGGTCTCTAGCGCCTATTACCACACGCTTTCGAATGCCTTCATAAAGCCTTGAAGACATATCTGAAGTCCCTCTGGTGTTGGAGATGCTTTTTGTAAGGGGTACGAAGGTTGAACAATTCCGTTCAATTGTTCTCCTGCCTTTGCCAAATCCAGCCTGTTGTTCAGCAATACAGCCATCTGCTTCTTGTTGGAATCTGTTCAGATTTAGAACCTTACTTTGCTGACATTACTGATCAAGCTGATAGTACGGTAGTTCCAGCTATGTAAAATCACTGGTCGGCCCAGAAGCGTTGGAGACTTCCTTTCTTGGGAAGGATGACGATTAGTGATCCAGTCCATGGTTTGGGTCGCTCTGCAGTGTGCCAGGTGTAGTTGCAGACGGTAGTAAGAACACTAGTGACTGCTCTTTGCCATGTGCCAAGAATTCTGCAGGGACAAAGCGATTCTATACTTTTCAGCATATTCCCCTAACGCATAGTGACTAATTCACTTCAAGA
>CM065720.1:26290139-26295139 GCA_033310375.1 Conus canariensis
AAGAACTCCGACTGTGGGAATCATTGGCATCAGAGAACAGGTAGGAGTATGTGAATGGTTTGTACATTACAGGTACATGTGAAGAACTCCGACTGTGGGAATCATTGGCACATTTCCGCCATCTGTGAATGATTAGGGGTGTTGGGATGATAGACGTATTTCAGGCATCTGAGAATGACAAGAAGTGTGGTGTAAATAGTACACATTTCAGTGAATAATCTGGAGTGTGGGAATGATTTGTACGGTGAAGTCATTTGTGAATAACTAGAATTAAGGGAATTATTTGTACATTTCAATCAATTGCGAGTTACTTGGAGTGAGGGAATGATTTGCAATCAACAGAGGGAGAGAGAGAGAGAGTATGTGTGTGAGTATGTGTGTAAGTGTGTGTGTGTGTGTGTGTGTGTGTGTGTGTGTGTGTGTGTGTGTGTGTGTGTGCGCGCGCGCGCGCGCGAATGTGTGTTTTAACATCTATGTAGAGAGTTTACTTGAACGAAATGACACCCCGGATATGGACCTTCGCAGTCGGCTGGGCCATAAACAACGTGAATGGAACTGAACAAAATGCAATTCACTTAGTGGTGTGTGGGGGGAAGAAGGGGGAGGGAAACGTGGGTGAGGAAGAGGCAGAAGGGATTCTTATTCAGTCAGTGCAAAGCAACACGTTGAGATAAAAACTGGCAACAACCATCCATTATGTATCCAAGACAATAGGAAGGTAATCAGGTGAGTGTTGAAGTATCTCTGGTAGCTGTGGAGATGCACATCAAGACATGTGTGGTGTATTCGCGGGTAGGGTTGAAGTTGGGAGAACAGCTGGACCCCGGTGAAGGTCCGGGGCTCTCCCGGGTGTCCTTGGGTCTGTCTGTTATTGACTGTTGGCGTCTCTTGGCCCCACTCACATTTCTTAGCAGAAAATACGTGCCTTTGGAGTGATATACATGATACATAGATAGATAGATAGATAGACAGACAGACAGACAGACAGATAGATAGATAGATTAAAGTCCCCTGAGGAAGACCAAAGAGGTGGAAATATTGGGAAATCATCAATATGGTTGTTGTTTGTGTCTTTGTTTGGATGTTTATATATATATATGTGTGTGTGTGTGTGTCTGCGTGTGCGTGTGTGTGGTGTGTGTGTGTGTACATATATATATATATATATAAGAGAGAGAGAGAGAGAGAGAGAGAGAGCTTTTCACACTTTTGTTTCCAAGGAATAGCTTACCCTATTTTTTAAATAATGTATTTCTTAGCTTAAACTACTCATGGAATGTATTCAAAAAACTTGTTGCTGGCGAATGTACAAAGTTTGACAAACATTTTGTCTTTTGGAATTTGGGAGCTGATGTCAGTTCGGCTGCTACGGTTGCTCGACAGCTCGCCGTCCTGTATTTCTAGCCAAGCTAATATGTTCAGCCATGATGTTTTCCAGGATTCCACACAATGTTGGTTTCTTTGTTTGTTTAACTTAACGCCGCAATAGAAGGTGATTCGACGAGAGCGTCATGGTGTAATGGCGGAATTTGTAGTTACATCGAAAATGCTTGCTTGTTTCGCCATTCCCTTTTTGTCGATGTGTGTATGTGGAGAGGCGCGCGCGGGGGGGGGGGGGGGGGGGGTAGAGAAGGGGAATGATAAGATTATGTTCTACTGATAGGGCGAATTTCAAATGGAACGTTCCATGTTTTGGTACCGATTCCATGTTCCATCTTTTGGTACAGATTTCAAGCTTTCTTACATTAGCCTGTCAAAATGGACGCGCAGGATGTTGAAGTAGTGTGCAGGCGTACGGCAGGTAGGCCTAAACATTTTGCAGCGTGTTTCTACCCTCAGCCTGAAATGTTGAAAATTATTTTGGAGTTTTATTCCCTGCATGACGCTTAAACTCGGGGAACCCTGATTAACGTTGATATTGATTAATTATTAACATTTTTATATTTTTACAGAGAAAGAATGAGATGCAGGTAATAGTGGAAGAAGGGGAGGGGGAGATGGGACTGTGAGGAGGTGAAGGGAGGGAGAAAGTGCGGATGAAGTGGCAGAAAGGTCATGCAAACAGCTAACAGATTTGAACTCGTGAATCGCCTCCTGCAGTCTATGATCTGAATGCCGAACGCGCCTCACGGCATACACCGTGAGAAGGACAAGCCCAAAAGACCGACCACATTTCTTTGAACGCCCTTCAAAACCTCTCCCACCCGACTGAAGCCTTCATACACTCGGTTTCATAACGTCATGTAAAGCGTACCGTACCCCCACCTCCCATACCCCATGTCCATTTTCTCCTCCTCTCTCACCTGTCTCCCCTCACTCCCCTTTAACGAACCACACCCAACTGCTGCGCCCACAAAAACCGGCTTTAGAGGGGGGGTGGGGGGGGGGGGCAGAAAAAAGATCTTCGATCCACAAGTCCTGGGTTTCTGTTCAGATTTGGCGGATCAACAACTATCCGTTACACCCCAATCATTTCCGATCAATACTCAGAATGGCGGCGGTGACGGAGAGTTCAGAGAGTCCGGACAGAGTTTTGTCGATGGACCCATTGACAGAATACGAGGGCGAAAGCAGTGCGAGTTGCTTGGTGAGGGCAGTGGGAGAGTCAGTGTGATTGTTCACGGGGAAAATCGCTGAAAAGGGAATGCTCTGATGGCAGACTGACGGAGCTAATGACGAGGCCGTGGAAAAGCATTACGTTCGGCTGTGTGCGTGATCGGTTTCAGTGTAAGCTAAGCTTGGCGTGCTTACTCAAACCCCGGGACCGCACGGAGCCGCATGTTAGGGCTGTCGGTGTCGCCGCTTTAAGGTAAGTGGGGAAACACCATTTTGATATCTCATACTAGTAAGTTACAATATTCATGGATTGGTTCCAGGTTTAAGGCCTTTTTGGGGGGAAAATATTCATAAACTCCACAGAGAGAGCTGAACAGGTTAAAGTGTGACTGTGAAATCTGTGTAATCACCAATCGGAAATGGGATCGAATGAACCTACAAACATCTCATTCAGCCAGTCTCTAAATTACTTGCTGTGCCGGTCTCTTGAAACAACTTCTGACCCTTTTACTTAAAGCTTGGGATAAACATGCCTCCGGCAAGTCTTTGCGCAAAGCTTCGCTTGTTAAGCCATCATGGACACTTTCAGACAAGTCCGGCTGTTCAATAAGTTGGAAGTTTTAAAAGGGAGCGTACTCTAGTGGCACTGGACACAGTTATGTGAAGCAAAGGAGCCGAGCCATACTGTCCTCGGGCAAGTGTGTGTGTGTGTGTGTGTGTGTGTGTGTGTGTGTGTGTGTGTGTTGATAACTCGTTAACTGACAATGTTATGGCTAGTGGGAAAAAAAGGTCTTGCGGTGAAATCTATGAAATTTTATTTGAATTGCGTTTATCTACAGTCAATCATCAGTACGTAGTCAGACCTCTGTTAATGCATATTCTTACCCTACTTGTGATTTTTCTGTCCGTCATTTTTGCCCTGTAGGGTATAACACCTCGTGATCTAAAACACAGGTGAAGACTAGATGTAGTCAAGGGTTTACGACACAGCCATTTTCAGCTAGGGACCTGGTAGGCGATATTCTGTTTGCTGAATCAGAACAGGCTCTGCTGAAACGACTGAGGGACAAGCTAGCAGGGTCTTCTTTTAGATGGCCTCGCATCAATGACTCTTTCTTCTCTACAACTGTGTTGGAACTGCGAAAGAACGTTTCTGGATGAATGAAAATGAGTGATATGGTGTGTGAGGGGGAGGGGGGCGGGAGGGAAGGGGGTTCTTTCACGGCAACACCAGGAAGATCATATATGAGTCAGCATAGAAAAAAGGGAAGAAATCAAAAACAGGTTTATTGTAAATGTTCTTTGACTGCCAGAATGCTGGCTAAGTAAAGCGTGCAGTTCGTTTAATAACGCCCTGTTAATGTGTTTTACTCCCTCTCTTCTCAGCACTTCTTCCCACCCACCCGTACCCTACCGTTCCAACCGAGATACTCTGAAAAGCAGTGATTTAAAACTTGCTCATTGGAGGAAAAAAAACAGAACGAAAAAAGAAAAGGTAATTTATTTGACATTTGACTACACAAAGATTCTCTTTCTGTCCAGTTGCAGCAATTTAACAAATTATTGATTGGACGAAATCATCGTGATCGATATCATATTGGCAATGTCGAGAGTTCACCGAGAAGAGTCTATCGAGAGGCCGAGACAGATTCTTGTTCGTCAATCTACATATGTCCCTCAAGATGATGCCTTATAACTGCCTACCTTTTTGTGCAGTGTTTACTGATGTCACTGTCCTGGCTAAAAGCAAAGACACTGGCCGAGGCCACTGTCTTTGCCAACCAGTCCACTCTCTTTGCTCAAGAAAAGGTTGCAACCCAGAGGAAAATTTGTTGTTGTGACAGCAGCTAAATGTCAAACAAATGCACATGTCAGGACAGCAGAAAACTGTTGAACCAGCGCATGTGCTCTCTTGCGGCTTGCGAGCAGCTTTTACGTTTTTCGCGAGCAAATGTCAATTAACTTCATTTGGAGCTTGTGGTCATCAATGCAGGTGATTTACTCGTATTATAAAGGACGGAAATAATAGGCAAGATTACCACGAAATTTGAGGAGAGCGAAGGGGAGGGATGACGCACAAACCCTTTCATGGCGGGAGATTTGAAATTAAATAATGATGGGAGAAGAGGGGGGGGGGGGGGGGGTGATGGAAAGAAGACCAACGCATGAATAAGAGAAGTTGATCGGTTGACGGAAAGAAGCTTGTGAATTCAATGTTGAGCTTCTTTTCGTCAGTAAGTTTGTTTTTTTTTCTTACCTGTGGCTCCGCAGCCACTTTCGAAGTGCACTCAGGAGGGCGCAGACATCCGCCAAGGGCAGACACATTCTCAGTCCGCTTTAGGATCTGCATGCGCGCCAGGATCCGAGTCAACCTTTTTACCAGCTTGTTTTAGGGTCACATTTCATCTTTCTACTTATTTTAGTTAAAATCCAATTTGGTCGTT
>CM065720.1:26307639-26315139 GCA_033310375.1 Conus canariensis
GCAAGCGTACTCGCACGTGCTACACACAGCAAACCACACATACACACGCACGCACGCACGCGCACGCGCGCGCGCGCTAACACAATACATAATAACGTAATAATAGTTTCCTTTCATCCATTTTGGGTATGATTGACATTAACACGGGCAAACGGCCATAACCATAAATTACAAAAACAAAATAAAAAGTGACAAAAAGTCGCTTTTATTTTGCTTTTTGTTGTTGTTGTTGTTGGTTTAATTTTCAGCTCTGTCGTTGAAGTCCTAATTGTCACCTCCTCTTTGTACCTAAATCGTCTTAAAGATTACAGACCTAGTCATAAACCGTACACGTTACTTTCCAAATCTGGGTAAAATTTTGCAAGTACTTTAATTAGATAGAAGATCGATCAATATTTGGCGACTGTCTCCTAAACTGCAGCTGGATCTGATTTCAGTGAACTCGCGTCATGGCCTAAAGAGCCACTGAGCAAGCAAAGGCCGACAAGCCGCGCTGATAGCTGGACACTGCACTTCCGGATGCGACCAGTTCTGTGCCGTGCTGACTCGTGACGCCTTCCAAACGTAGTGCGTCAGACTGCCCCACTGCGATAAGCAGTGGTATCCGTTTTCCACACCTGCCGTCTGAAAAGATGCATCCTTTTCATCAGCCGGCTGGGGGCATGTCCTCTCTGGCTCCCACGACAAAGCAAGGCAGTAGCCTGGCCAGCCGAGTGAAGAGCGAAACCCGATACCACTCGTCAGACATGCTGACCGAGGAGGAAAAGCAAAGCGCCAAGAGAAGGCGAAGTAGTTTCCCGCCTGTGCCTCAGTCACGTGACCACGGAGCGAACATGGCGACGGCGGACAAATCCCAGCATTCCATCTCGGAAGTGGTAGCGCGGATGCGCGTCCGGGAGAGGACTTTACTGGGGGAGGCTTTGTTGAAGAAGAAGACTCCGGACGTCGTGACCAGCAGTCAGTTGACGAACGGGTTTATACCCGTAATACACGAAGAGGGCGTCATTGGGCAGAGACAGGTTCCTCCACTGTCTCTGACAAAGAACACCAGTCCAGACACTGAAGTCTCCAGATCCATAAGGACCAGAAAGAACGGAGCAGTGTTGCCTCTGAACGCTTGGGTTACACCAAGGGATCCTGCTCACGCCTCGTTACAAATTTATGGGGCGCCAGTGTTCTCGAGGAGTGTTTCTGTGAAAGAGTCCGCTTCGATGACAGCACAGAACGGTGGGGCGCCGGAACGTAAACAGCAACAGCAGCAGGATGGAGCTGGAGACTTGATGCATGATTCGGAACTGGGAGGGACAGTGAGCGTTGAAGGTGATGATGACAGCGATGACGAGGAGTTCGACTTCGATGAAGGGGAAGATGAAGGTGAGCAGAGGAAGAGAAGAAGTGCATGATTGTGCTGACTCGTTTGCATTGTCTTTAATGTTTACTTTTGTAGTTCTGCGTTTTCTTTGTGCTTAATTCATGTGTCACTCACAGTGAAACATGTTCTTTTAGAGTGTTGGGACTTGCATGATGTGAGACATAAACATTTAACAGCAGTCTCCACGAAAACCTTATTCAGAGATGTCCCCTCTGGTGTGATCTTTGGGTTCCTGAGGGAGATTAACATTTTTCATCTGATCAAAGATTTTTACATTAGAAAGATTTTTTTTTCACAAAATTTCTGGTGTTTTTCTTAGGAGATTTATTCTAAAGGGTTGTGTGAATTATTTAATTTTTTTTTTTTTACATGGCTTGTGAGTTGACTTCAACGTGGTGACAGCCCTGATATGGCCGTTTGCGGTCGGCTGGTCTATAGGCAACATTACCGTTACCGTTGCGCTTAATTCATTATTTGCCCTTTAAGAGTAACACTTCAGCGTAGTACATTAATTTCTGCGCCTTTTTAGCAGTATGCGATCAGTAATGCTTTAGAGCAGCGCTGTCACTGGCACCTCGGAGCAAGATGATGTGGTCAGTAGCACTTTGAAACGAGACTGTTCTCAGTAGTACCTTGGAGCGGGATGTTGTGCACAGCAGCATTTCAGAGCAGAATCGTGAGGCCAAAACTTTTTTTAGCATGACGTTTCGATCAGTAACACCTTGGAGCAGAACGTTCTCTCCGACAGCGGAGTAGGATACTGCGACAAGTCAAGTGCGTCTGTCCGATTGCCGGCAAGATAAATCATTCTTGAAGAGTATTTCAAGTTTGAGGTTTCCTTCTCCCTCCCCTTCCTCTCCACCCCCACTCCCCTCAACATCACACAAGCCTTCATATCTGACAACCTCCTATTTTTTTCTTTTTCCATGTAATGTTTCCATCCATAAGATATTGGTTGATTGATGCTATGGTTGATTGAGTCACTCTTCCCTGGTGAGAAATCCAACTCATATGGTATTTCAGCACTTCAAGAACATTCGTCACAATCTTTTATGCTGCTTACTTTTTCATTGTGATACTTCTTCACATTTTGATGGCAGGAATTTTTCCTGTATCTGTACATGTTAATGTAATACTGTAACATGTAGCACGCGCGCCATCTGATGTCTTTGCATTGCCACAATAGTATTAACACGAGAATGAGGTCAACAGCAAGAAGAAAAATCAGTTTTACTTATTAGTATTTTATTATTTGTGTGTGTGTGTGTGTGTGTGTGTGATGTGTGTGTGTGTGGTGTGTGTGTGTGTGTGTGTGTGTGTGTGTGTGTGTGTGTGATGTTTTTGCTCGTTTTTGACCTTGAGAGTTTCATGTGTTATTTGTGTAAATACTCCAATGATTTAGACATCTCTCTCTCTCTCTCTCTCTCTCTCTCTCTCTCTCTCTCTCTCTCTCTCTCTCTCTCTTCGTTGTGGAAGCGATGATAGAGATGCTTTTTTTCTTTTGTTTCCGTTTATTTTATCTTTGTTTCCTCTCTTTTTGTTGCCATTTTTATTATCTAAATCTTCCCTCGCACACTCTATCTCCTGACCTCATTCTTTGCACTTTTTGTGTTTTTTCTGCTTTCACATCCTCCTCTTTATCGTCTTGGTAATCGTCCATTTCCTTCGTTTTCTTTTCCGCCATCATTTTTTAACATCTTCATCACATCTTCCTTATCACCATCACCGTCGTCGTCGTCATCGTCGTCATTTTTTTTTTTTTTTTTTAGTCTTTGAGTTTCCCATCATCAGCGTCTTTGTCTTTTTATTCTTCTTCAAATAAATTTGTCGACCTCCGTCCCCATCCCTGTCCCCATTTTCTTTTTCTTCCTCCTCTCCTTCGTCATTTTCTTCTTTTTTTTTCATCGTCGTCGTCGGCATCGTCAGCAGCAGCAGCAGCAGCAGCAACAGCATCAGCAGCAGCAGCAGCATCTACTTCTTCTCCTCCTCCTCCTCCTCCTCCTCCTCCTCCTCCTCCTCCTCTTCTTCTTCTTTTTTTTATTCTTCTTTCCTCCTCCTTCGCGAAAGTGTTCATTGCTTTTTTCATTTAATACAGTCTCACCTGTGGTTCTCATCTGTCTGTGTCTGTCTCTACTACTTGATGTCTTTCTAACTGTACTTATCTTTACCTACGAAGTGAACTGCATACATACCAACCTGTGTGCACTGTCAGTGGAAGATACGTGTATGCATACCAACCTGTTGTACTGTCAGTAGAAGATAACTGTATGCATACCAACCTGTTGTACTGTCAGTAGAAGATAACTTTATACATACCAACATGTGTGTACTGTCAGTGGAAGATAACTGTATAAATACCAACCTGTGTGTACTATCAGTGGGAGATAACTGTATGCATACCAACCTGTTGTACTGTCAGTAGAAGATAACTTTATACATACCAGCATGTGTGTACTGTCAGTGGAAGATAATTGTATACATACCAACCTGTGTGTACTGTCAGTGGAAGATAATTGTATACATACCAACCTGTGTGTACTGTCAGTGGAAAATAACTGTATACATACCAACCAGTGTGTACTGACAGTGGAAGATAACTGTATACATACCAACCAGTGTGTACTGACAGTGGAAGATAACTGTGTACATACCAACCTGTGTGTACTGTCAGTGGAAGATAACTGTATAATACCAACCTGTGTGTACTGTCAGTGGAAGATAACTGTATACATACCAACCTGTGTGTACTGTCAGTGGAAGATAACTGTATACATACCAGCCTGTGTGTACTGTCAATGGAAGATAACTGTATACATACCAACCTGTGTGTACTGTCAGTGGAAGATTGTATACATACCATCCTGTGTGTACTGTCAGTGGAAGATAACTGTATACATACCAGCCTGTGTGTACTGTCAGTGGAAGATAACTGTATACATACCAACCTGTGTGTACTGTCAGTGGAAGCACAACGACGCGCGGGCCGTCAGTGCGACACGACATTGGCAGTGTACCAGAGGGCCTGTAACACTCTGAGGGTACAGCCCGCTCCAGCTTTCTTACGTCAGTGCAACGTCAACGTCATGGACCTGCGTGACGTCAGACTAGGACCCCTTGACGTCAAGCCCATCGCCATTGCGCTCGTGGTGAGTGTGCATGCGAGGGTAGAGTTTCTGTCTGTGTGCGTGTGCGTGCGGGCGCGCGCGCGCGCGCGTGGGTGTGTGTGTATGTGTGTGTGTGTGTGTGTGTGTGTGTGTGTGTGTGTGTGTGTGTGTTTGCGCGCTCATATGTAGTGTGTGTGTGTGTGTGTGTGTGTGTGTGTGTGTGTGTGTGTGTGTGCGTGCGCGCTCGCGCGCGCGCGAGCACCTGTGAGTGTGTGTGTGTGTGTGTTTTCTGTTGTTGTTTTGATTTATTACCTGTTGTTTTAAGTCGATCGATGGGAATCGGTCGATCTTTTTTTCCTGATTAGAGATCAAAAGCAGATGAAGAAAACAAATTACGCTCGGTTTTATTTGGTAGGTTGGTTGCTCGTTCGTTTTTTGTATGCTATTACATGGGTCTACAAATACTCATATATTCCAAATGAATCATGAACACCAGTAGGCCACACTCATCACAAAAACGCCCATTGGACAGTCACAAGGACCGATTGAGAATGTCAAACATCACTCCACCGTTTTTTTGCCCCCTCATCTCATTCCCCGGGAGGTGGGGTGGGGTGGGTGGGGAGCGATATTTCTGTGTCCTGCGTTTAAATCGCAACGGGGAGACCTGCACGGATGAATCGGCGCTGTGAGGTTGTGCGTCCAGTCACCTCTTGCTAGTGGAGAGGGGAAAGAAGGTAAGGAGGTATGGAAAGCAGCCACAGTACGAGTCCCAGTCATGCCTTTGTGGCTCACCTGTCCCATGGCACAGACCTAGTTTCCATTGCCCAACGCCTCCCATTCCCCCATCCCACTCGTCCAATAACACCCCCTCCCTACACACACACACACACACACACACACACAACACACACACACACACACACACACACACACACACACACACACACACACACACACACACACACACACACACAATGCCCCCTTCCTCTTTCTGCTGTGCAGGGAAATTTACCACGTACGTGGTAGGTGGTTTAGAAATTAACGTCCCATTAAAGGGAAGATGAAGTGGGGCAGGTGAAAGAAACAACGGTGTCACTTGCACCGGCTTTGTGTGGAGGGATAATGGATTTTACTTTAATGCCTCTTCATACGTAGATGATAATAGTCATTGAAAGAAACGCAGTTTACCGTCAACGTGTTATGCTTGACATTAAAAAAAAATCATGGAAATGGTGATAGGGTCAGAAAGAGATTGGGGGAGGATGTTTGTGGGTGGGGGCCTTCTAAAGAACATGTCATGTATTCGAAGACTGGTGTCTCTCTGTGCGGAAGAGAGGGCTTGGGTACTAGAGAAAGGGAGTGTGTGTGAGATGCGGGGGAGGGGAAGGGCTGAGGGCAGGGGGGTGATATTTAACGCAGTAATGTGAAGGTTACATTTCATGATATGGTTTCGTGTCACACAGCCGTGCTATACCGCGATTGAGACACGGCGCAGCGGAAAGGGACATGGGGTGGGAGGGCGCCGCATAAAGCGGGATTAGTTTGCGCAGCACTTCGCACATCTGTGCTTATAATGTGTCACAGACAGGCGCACATGCTAGGGCACAACGCGCATGCCCTTACACTCGAATACACACATACAAACACACGCACGCGCGCACACACAACAACATGACGCGTGCGCGCGTGCATTCTCTCTCTCTCTCTCTCTCTCTCTCTCTCCTCTCTCTCTCTCTCTCTCTCTCTCTCTCTCTGTGTTTTTGCTCTAGATGCCTTGTGCAAGTGCGCTCGGGGTTGTGTGTGTGTGTGTGTGTGTGTGTGTGCGTGTGTGTGTGTGTGTGTGTGTAGAGAGAGAGAGAGAGAGAGAGAGAGTGCTGCCACATAAAACAGTTGAAATCTATACCATACCACTGACTCACTGTGGATCCACATACGCCGGCAAAAAATACGACATAGCCGTGTGATACATAGAAGAAAAATAAGGTGATAACGCAACGTAGAGAGAGCCTGCAAGATGACTATCTGAAAGAGACAATGGTGTCACAAGCACCGGGTTTGTTGTGGAGGATAATGGATTTCAGGTTTATGTCTCTTCATACACAGCTGATAGTAATGTGTGAAATAAAAGCATTTTACCATTAACATGTCATAACTGATGTTTAAAAGAAAATCATGGAAGTGTAGACAGGGAAAGAAAGGGAGAGGGATGTTGGAGGGGTGGTGGAAAATGGAGGAAAGGGGAGAGACACAGAAAGAGACGGATTGACAGAATGACTGGGACATATGAAATGTAGAGGAACAGAAATGGAGGAAAGGGAAGAGACACAGAAAGAGACGGATTGACAGAATGACTGGGACATATAAAATGTAGAGGAACAGAAATGGAGGAAAGGGGAGAGACACAGAAAGAGACGGATTGACAGAATGACTGGGACATATAAAATGTAGAGGAACAGAAATGGAGGAAAGGGGAGAGACACAGAAAGAGACGGATTGACAGAATGACTGGGACATATAAAATGTAGAGGAACAGAAATGGAGGAAAGGGGAGAGACACAGAAAGAGACGGATTGACAGAATGACTGGGACATATGAAATGTGAGGAACAGAAATGGAGGAAAGGGAAGAGACACAGAAAGAGACGGATTGACAGAATGACTGGGACATATGAAATGTAGAGGAACAGAAGATGAGGACATATGAAATGTAGAGGAACAGAATGACTCGACATAATTATGAAATGCAGAGGAACAGAATGACGTGGACATATGAAATGTAGAGGAACAGAATGACTGGACAATAGGAAATGTAGAGGAACAGAATGACTGGGACATAGGAAATGTAGAGGAACAGAATGACTGGGACATAGGAAATGTAGAGGAACAGAATGACTGGGACATATATGAAATGTAGAGGAACAGAATGACTGGGACATAATTATGAAATGTAGAGGAACAGAATGACTGGGACATAATTATGAAATGTAGAGGAACAGAATGACTGGGACATAATTATGAAATG
>CM065720.1:26322639-26345139 GCA_033310375.1 Conus canariensis
GACTCGTTTCGGCGGACTGAGCGGAAGAAACCACTAGATGGTTCAGCGGGCAAGAAGAATCCAGCAAAGCGTTGTGGACCACGAACAGGGCTCAGTGAGACACGAAGGACACTGCTGGCCACCCACAGGATATCGGCTCATCTCCAGCCGTCATGACTTTGTCTTGCCACTGGATTCAGACGGGCTGGGATGAGAGAGTGAGGCTGACGACCTGCGCAACTCCCCCTGGATGGACAACACAAGGACAGGACATTCCGTAACACCGTGATGTGCCGTGACTGATGGCAGTGAACGGTGGCCTAGACAAGTGCCCGTCCGGGCACTCCTCCGACCTGCTGTTGTAATGATTATGACGACGATCAACGATCCGGACATCTCTCACCTGTTTTGAACAGGTCATCAGTCTGCGCATCATCAAAATGATGACCATAATGGTCATTTTCGGTTCCCAGAGATCAAATCCCGAACTCTTAGTCAAACGGTTGATGGTTCGATCCCCTTGTTGATAAGGAGGAGCGGATCGTTGGGGGATCAAGTTAAGTCAAGTCAAGAACACTTTATTGTCTCCAAAGAGGGAGTGGACTTTGACATATCCCAGGTTGACATATATATCATGCACGTGCACACTGTTAATGGCTGAACTCCTTTCATGTGCATATGTACGCAAACGTTCTGATGTAGAGTCATATCAAATCAAATCATATCAAATCATATCAAATGCGGGTGGAATTATGGAGAAGGTGTTCAACACACTTGGGGAGGAGGTTTCCATCAGCCAACGCCTGTCCACCTCCCCGTGGCATATGGGGACGGATTGACCACAACAGCCACTCTGCACGTGACAGAGGTCAGTGCCTGTCGTGGCACCTGCACCACTCCTTGGGTCATGAGGTCACATGAACACCGACGTTCCTTGTTATGTCCATGTCTGTCACGCGGGATTAAACGGATAGTAGCCATTTTGATTAACGCAGAGAGAGAGAGAGAGAGAGAGAGAGAGCGACAGAGAGAGAGAGAGAGAGTGAATGTATACGTCAGTAAAGACGTCAGCAGAGAAAAAGTAAAGTAAAGAAGCGCTTGCCAGCGCTTTGTGAACAGAGAGTGAGAATTGCGGTAATAATATCCACCAATCAGGGAACGTTTCTATGCATGATGCATGAAAAAAAAAGTTTGGCGACCATCTTGAGAAAATACTTTTTTTTTTGTCTGACTTCAAGCCTATAAAGACAACGTGTACCTGTCTGTACTGAAGATAAAACAGATTTTAAACTGAAAGAACATGAATCACAGACCAGGTTGTTTAAAGTCTTTTTTTTTAAACCTGCTGTCTACCAGTGCGGACGCGCGCGCGCGCGCGCGCACACACACACACACACACACACACACACACACACGCACGCACGCACGCACGCACGCACGCACGCACACACACACACACACACACACACACACACACACACACACATGTATGTGTGTGTATGTATATATATAGACACTGTTACTGACACTTTTTTATTGTCCAATAGCAGTACAGACCTGTTAGACAAGGGGGACAATCATATATGACTAAATGTTACATCCTAAATGATCTCAAATCACCTTTATCAAAAGGCTATACACCACACACACACATGAAAGGGAGTATGCACACAAACGCACATGCAGATGCATACACACACGCGCACTCGCGCACGCGCACTCACACACATACACGCACGCAGACAGAGAGACAGAGAGAGAGAGAGAGAGAGATGCAGGCGCGCACGCGCGTATACAGACAGTGGATCATCTTGGAATTTGCTGACTTTGTTCAATTAACACTTTCCTAATCTTCATTGCTTCTGCTAAGAATCTAGCCAGGGATTTTGTTACATTTTCATTATTATTTGAAAGAATATATGTTACCGATCTCTAATCAGGATTTCCTGTAAAGGATTTTAGAATATCACAGCTTTTGCGTTTTTCATTATAAGCAGGGCAATTGAAAAGTAAATCAATTTCATCTTCTGTTCCATTTCCACACGATGGGTAAACGTTTTCATTTTCTTCACTTTGAAACCATTGTTTGAATTTTTTTAGGCCGCTAACTCTTAGTCTGAATCTGATAAGACTAACCCGATGTTATTTATCCAGTACAAATGATAGATATTTTTCTGCTTGAAAAACATTTTTGAAAGAATAAAACCACTTATATTTATCATTAACTTCCCAATTCTGAATGCCATTGCTGTTTATAGCAGGAGATAAGTCCATCTTTGAATTCACTAATAAAACCATACTCACAACCAGCACCGAGAGAGAGAGAGGAGAGAGAGAGAGAGAGAGAGAGAGAGAGACGGACGGACGGACGGACGGACGGACGACAGACAGACAGACAGACAGACAGACAGACAGACAGACAGACAGACAGACAGACAGACAGACAGACAGCAGACAGACAAAGGCTGAACAAATAAGTGGTGATCGAAGAAAACCAAGTGCAGGCTTTCAAATCCCTTGCGCCATTCAAACAAAGGCTCCACATAGATTTATCTACAAAGAATGTGTCGGACGACGCAGTTCGCCCAGTGTGTGAACTTCCTCAGGACTGGTGCATAACGTGACCAGGCTTCACCTGCGTCACAGGCCGCGCGCGCACGCACACACAATACACACAGACACACTCACACACACGCGCACGCGCACACACACACACACACACACACACACACACACACACACACACACACACACACACACACCAGCTTTTCACCAGCATTCAGTGATCAAAACTAATGTTCTCTCCACCACCCCCACCCCCCACCCCCGGCATTCCCCTCCCCCTTCCGCCCATTGCAGAAGAACAACCGCCTTCGTCAGCTGAACCTGGCGTGGAACGGCCTGGGCAAGGAAGGGTGTCTGGCCTTGGCGCACGTGCTGCCCAGGAACACGTCACTGCGCGAGCTGGACCTGACCTGCAACCGCGTGGACGTGTTGTCTCTCAGCTTTCTACTCCGGGGACTGGCGGCCAACTCCCGCCTCAGGTCCCTCAAGGTGGGTCTGTTGGGGGAGGGGGGGGGGGGGGGGGTTGGAGGGGGCTGGCTGTTTCATTGGTGGGGCCGGTTACTGGTTGGCTGCTTGACTTTCACTCCTGCTGTCGTACGGTTGAGCACAACTTTTCAACAGAGATGTTTGCTCTAGCAAGCTTGCCCACCCACCCCCACGCATTCACGAGGCATTTATTCGCGCACCGCACGCGCATATGCGCACACACACACACGCGCGCACGCGCACACACATACACACATGCACACACACACACATACACGTGTGCACACACACGCACACGCACACATACACACAGGCACGCACGCACATACGCACGCATACACACATACACATACACACACATACACGCGCGCGCGCGCGTGCGCGCGCACTTACACACACACGCGCGTGCTCGTGCGCATGAACGCACCCATGCATGCACGCTCTTACACATACGCACTCAAACACAACACACACACACACACACACACACACACACACACACACACACACACACACACACACACACACACACTCACTCACTCACTCACATGCACACACACTTTCAGAGGATCCCGATAATTTTTCTTTTCGCAAATTTTTATATCAGTGATTGTATTTCTGCGAAAAGATAATTGTTTTTCTTTGCAATTAAACATATCTTTTGTAAGAGACCTATAGCTTTTTGTGAGTTGTGTATTTCTGGAGGCAAGACTTACAGTGAAATAGTTAGAGCGTTTGTGTGCGGAACTGATAGTCGTGTGTTCCAAAACACATGTGGAGTCTGGTTTGTACAGCTCTTTAATCCTCTGTGTTCGCCCAGTGATAAGTAGGTAGCTGATTCCCGTCAGGGAAGGTTAATGCAGTGTAAGGAGAGGAATGGGCGCCGCATTCCATGATGCCGGGTCCCGAACACAGTGAACCGCTAAATAGTTCGCTGCCCCTACGGCCATTAGACCGTGGGACTTCAGCCTCTTTTTTTTTTATTTCCGGAGACAAAACAGAGACCAAGCGAGTATATTCCCAGAATCGCCAGACAGAGAGAGAGAGAGAGAGAGAGAGAGAGAGAGAGAGAGAGAGAGAGAGAGAGCGAGAGAGAGAGAGAGAGAGAGAGAGAGAGAGAGAGAATGTCTGTCCTAAAAAGTACGACCACATTACAGGTTGCGAACGTTCTCTCCCGTCATAAATCCCGACCCGAAACGGCCCTTTATTGTCTGTTCAAAAGAGAGAGAGAAAGAGACAAGGGCCAGTATTGGTCTACATTGAGAACTAACATGGATAGAACCGGAAAAGCTGTTCACCTTAATGTTATTGCCGCCGAATGTTCACAGAACCTGGGAGTGTGTATGTGAGATCACTGACATCAAAAGATCGTAATTTTGTTAACGATTTAAACACTAATTCTGTTCATGAACCAGTGATATTTACTATGGCCTGGTAAAAAAACCCAGAAATTACAGGCCTGAAACTTAAGATTTTTTCTGGGAGTTGGCAGGTGAACGGTGCAAAACCGCATCAGCGCACTGCTCTCTTTTTCACGGGTAGTAGTCCACCCTGGGCATCGTTGGCGTTGTAAGCGCCCTGGGCAATGTGTCGCATTTTGCCACAGGTGATACTGATGTCGTGTTGTCCTTCGACGACATTCTTGGCCACTTGACCGGCCTGCTTATTCCCAGACATTCTGCATTGGGCCGGAAACCACTGGGGCACCCCGCACCTGCCACGAGGCAGTGTTTTGTAGTGCTTTGGTCAGGGATGACAGCTTGGTGTTCTGATACGCCTGCAGCACCTAGAAGAACAACTCGGTGGAAGTCTTCGTCTGAGGCAAGGCGGACGACATGAGGGCTTCTGCGTCTGCTCTGCGGTTTGTGCAGTGATACCCTGAGGCGGCACTGCATGCTGTGGTCTCAACGACGGGCAGCCTGACCAGGATACCTTCACGTCCATCATCCACGGTGCCGGTTGAAGACCGTCAGCGTCTGCACAGGTCTGTGCTTCCTGAGGGTAACTGTCAGCAGTGATGGAGAGGACGGGCGTCTGCTTCATCTTGTCATCCAGTCTCTCCCCAGGAGTGATGGGGGGAAGGGGGGGGGAGGAGATCTGTTGCTGACCTTGATGTCAGACTGGTATGCTGCTCAGAAGTCTGTCAGGTCTGATTGGTGGAGTGGTAGTATGTCCTTTGGCCGTTGGTTTTTCACGATTCGTTGCAGATGGGCCTGGTGATCAGTTGCGGGGAAGAGTTCGCATCAACTGCCACCTACCGTATGCCGCAGGCGGCAGACAAGTATTGGGCAGATGGCCGATGTGTTGTCAACAGTAAGGACAGGTCTTCCACCACCCTTTTAACCTTGTCTCCAAAATACAAACATAGCTGTTGGCGGAATTCCACTGTTGGGAGGCATTACTCGGACAGCAAAGGAGAGGATACTGGAAACTGTTGACTTGGGACTAGTCAGGCCATACCCCCAGTGCGGCAACACAACCTGACTGACCTGTGCCAGACATTGGATAGCGTCCAGAGTCAAGTTTTCCATTATCCCTGGCGCCGTGAGGTCAACGCCCATTAAGGAAAGGCTGACAGGCATCCATCCAACTTCTGAATCAACGGAAAGAAGCCAAAACCATGGTGCAGGCATCGAAGCTGTGATGCCTTCCAGACTTCCCAACAGAGCAGAAACTGGCCAACAGTTTAGACAGGAAAATAACTATTTTTGCGGTATAGCATTTTTCGCCGTTGGTCACGCTGATAAGACACGGAATAGTGGGTCAAAAGAAAGAGCGTTAATTGTCAGACTTGTGACTCCAGTACAGTACGCTGTGTAGTATGAACACGGCGGCCTTCTTGCAGTAGATAGTTCCAACTTCCGACAGTCTACACCTTTCCTCCGCTGGTATTATTGTCACATACGTGCGTGTGTGTGTGCGCGCGCGCGCGCGCGCGCGCGTGTGTGTGTGTGTGTGTAGGGGGAAGGGGGGTGTTTCTTCGTTTTAAGGCCCGAGGAGGCCAGTCTTTTCTCCTCTCTTACCAGCAAGTTCCAGAGGAAGGTATCAAGGTTAGGTGCCCATTATCTAGCGATTTGTCGGGGTTGTGTTCGTTGTCGTTACATTCTGTTGCACCTTAACAGATCAGTCGGTACCTTGCACCTTTTCCCACCCAGTGGTGTGAGTCACCTATGTGTGTGTGAGTGTGTGTGTGTGTGTGTGTGTGGTGTGTGTGTGTGTGTGTGTGTGTGTCACTCTCTGTCTGTCTGTTTGTCTGTCTGTTCGTCTCTCTCTCTTCTCTCTCTCTCTCTCTCTCTCTCTCTCTCTCTCTCTCTCTCTCTCTCTCATATTTATCTTTGCTTAGGTGTTGTCGGTTTTGTGTCATCCGGCTTGTTTGAAAAGTGTGCCGTGCGGCACGTCTCTTTCTGCCAGGCTGTGGTGTGTTTGCATGTCTTCCCGTCTCCGTTTGTTTGTCTCCCCCCCCTTCCCCCCCCGTCTCTCTCTCTCTCTCCCTCCTCTCTCTCTCTCTCTCTCTCTCTCTCTCTCTCTCTCTCTCTCTCTCATTCCAGATTCGAGTCATATATCATCATTGAATACACGTTTGCAATTTGTGTGTGTATGTGTGTGTGTGTGCGCGCGCGCGCGCGCGCGCATGTGTATGTACGCGCGCATGCGCGGTCTGATCAACCACCAATTGCAAGGAAGTCAACTGAATTCTACGAATCAGGTAGCCTGAAAAACATACCAGTGTGGACACGTATATAAATTAAAGAAGAAAAAAAAAACGAAGAACGAAAGACGAAGGCTAGATAATCTAGTCTTGGATTCAGAGGGGTTTTCTTTCCTGTTTGAAACCAATTCACACTTCGATACAGACAAAATCAATGTTGCATTAAAAGGGCAAGAATGGGAAGAAATAAAAATCCTTTCAATGCTAGCCATCAGTTTCCTCGCATGCACCAGAAATACCGACCCTCTCTGACGTGCAGAATGAAGGGGTGTGAATCCTCACCGTCTCTGTTCCAGATCGGACAAAACCCCATCACGACAGAGGGCGCCAAAGCTTTGCTGCAGACCATAAGCGCTTCAGATGACGTGGCCATCACCGAAATCGATATCACTGTGAGTACGAACTCTTAGTCACACACACCCTCGCGCTGACAAACTGTTCAGCACACCTTCCCTACCCAAACGCGTCCCCAGATACGTCTCATTTGCAAGCACACGCACCCGCACGCGTGCGTACGCGCACGCACACGTACACAAACTAATGATACGCATAGCGTCACAGTATAACTGTCGTCAGCATTGCATTTTTCTACTGGTATCTCTTTTTCCCTGTTGTGCCTGTGGACGTGGAGATTATCCTGGCGAGAAGCCTGCAGCAGTTCATCGTTTACCTCCCTTGTGTTTCAACCCACGTCTGTTCACTGGTTTGTTCCATTGGTCTGTCGGCATGATTCAGGCCAGAAAGATGTCAACCATTTTAGGCGTTCCGGACTTTTAGAATTTGTAATTCAGCCGTTTTGAAAAGACACCCCCCCCCCCCCCTCTCCCCCGCAGTAATCGCCGGTGTGAAAGACGGTTTTCTTAATGTTTACTTTTATAACAATAAAAATTCTATTAAGACACTTCAAAAGTTACAAGATATTCCATTTCAGAACTACCAATTAGCAAAAGAAAAAAAAAAAATATATATATATATATATATATATCAAAGATTACAGATAAGAAAAAAAAAGGTGGGATGGGGGGGGGGGATAAAGAAAATGAGAACGAAAAATCAGGTAACTATGTTACGAATATTAAACCCTTCACCAGCGGTGTATGGGAACCATTGTAAACCATCCTGAAGGCAGAACCATTCATATCGCCCGCTCTGAGGCCTTTCGTCCGCTGGGTCGGACTCATCAGGGAAGCATATAAACAGATATATATTTGCAGCTTGACCGTCCCATGCCCTGCAGAGGGGCCCACCGGATCTCCCAGCACAGAGTTTATCAGCTTGTCTGGGTACTGCCTGTTGTCAGGCTTTAAGTTGACGTTAACAGTAAATAAACCGATTTTAAGGACAAGTGCTGAAAAGATGTAAATAGTAATAAACCGATTTTAACCAAATGTGGTGGGAAGATGGAATGTGACCCCTGGACAAACCCTTTCAATGTCGATGCCGGCACTTGGTACAGATCCAGAACCTTTGGCAAGCTTATACAAAAACCTACGGAATCCGGATTAAAAGGCCGATGCGGAATTCGTCAGAAAGCTTACACAAAACCTAGTGAACCAATATCAACAGAAAATGACCAAAAATGGAATGTCACCCCAAACGAACCGAATATTTCTTTTTTTTTTTTTTTAATTCTTTCCTTTTTCTATCCGGATTCATGGAACGGATGGCCACACACACACAAACGTAGAGAACCGATTTCAACGAAGCTGAATGAAAGAATTGGGTATGGTCGTTCTAAGGGTGAACCGTTTAATGTTGATGCGGATCTGTGACGCAGATCGTGTAGAGAGGTCTGCGCTCCCTCCATCCACTCATCCTCCTCTCCTTTCCTCCCGCAGGGCGTGCCCGTGGACCTGGAGTTCACCCAGATGCTGTCGCACATCCAGACCAACCGCCTGCTGCTCGTGAAGCACGAGGAAGCCGTCACCCTGGCCACCAGCGACCGCACGCGCGAGCACGACGGCACCAACCTGGACCGGTACGACCCCGTGGTGGTGCTGTTCGAGTACATGAAGATGGACAACCTGCGGGTCATAGACATGTTCCAGTACATGGACGTCAAGAAGCGGGACAAGCTCAGCAAGGGCAACATCCGCGACGGCCTCAATGTACGTTAGAGAATGGCGGGGGAGGATTAAATCGCGTTCTGTTTGTATTTTTGGCGAGTGGGAGAGAAAGACTGAGTAGTTTGTGCAAAACCATAGTGAAATATTCCGCTGTTATTAGTTCAGTGACTCTCTGTCTCTGTCTGTCTGTCTGTGTGCCTGCCCGTCTGTCTGTCTGTCTGTCTGTCAGTCTCTCTCTCTCTCTCTCTCTCTCTCTCTCTCTCTCTCTAACGGTGGATATGGGAGAGACAGGAACATTTGAATAAGTATTTGCGTGAGTAAGCGTGCTATAAACTGTCGGGTGTGAGCGTTGTGACTGACTTAGGGCCGATATTCCTAACCCAGTCTGCTCATTACGTCACAGGCCCTTCGGATTCCGGTGACGGAGCATGCAATTGACGTCATCGTGGAAAAGTTGGACCTGAACAAGGATGGCTTCGTGGAACTGGAGTGAGTGGTAAACACACACACACACACACACACACACACACACACACACATGCAAATAAACAAGCATAAGGTCATTAACAAGAATCACTTGTCAAAACTGGAATGATCTCTTTGTTAAGACAAGCCTGCTTTAGACTTGAATAATTTCCGTCACCCGTACTTTGTATTTTTTTTATTGGGTGCTGGTCGCAAACATTCTCTGTCGGTCTCTGTTCCTGTCTTTCTGTATGTCTGTCTGTCTGTCTCTCTCTCTCTCTCTTCATTAAGCGCGCGCGCATGTGTGTGTGTGTGTGCGCGCGCGCGTGCACTTGTGCATGCATGCAGGATTCTGTTATCTGCGTTTGTAGTATCAGTCTTTTTTGATAGTCTAATTATTGATTTGTGTATTCACCTTTTTCCTGTCGGCTGGGCTATAAGCAACATTTCCTTACCTTACCTTCACCTTTTTCCCTGTTGTTGCTATAGTGACTTGCATGTTTTCCTTCTTTTTTTTTTTTTTGTTTCCCCAGGGCTGGGTGGAAAAAAAGCATGTGTAATTTGCTTATCTAATTACCCAGGATAAATAAAATTTTGTTCGTCGTTCGTTCGTTATCTCTCTGTCTGTCTGTATCTCTCTCTCGTGAGTGAGTAAGTGTGTGTGTCTGTTTAGATTGGATATCCATGTATCCATGTTTGCACGTGCATATATGTAAACACTTGCATGTGCTCACCCTTTGTTCTCCTGTCCGGGCCCGGCAGTGAGATGATGAAGGTGCAGCGGGACACGGCGCGGCAGGTGAAGCTCCGGCAGATCAAGGCCAAGGCCAAGAACCGGGAGGACGAGAGCCTGAACGGGCTCCACAAGATCCTGCGCGAGGTCATCACCAAGCGGACCGAGGAGAACGAGAGCCGTAGGGACAGCCAGACCGTCACCAAGACCGCGTCCGGAGGGGGCCGCAAGAGCAGCGTGGGAGGGCTCCAGTTGGCCCAGTCCAGGTTCTCCGTCACGTCGGTGAAGAGTCGGGGGCAAGGGGAGCAACTCCAGGCCATTCCTGACGAATGAATGTGGGGGTGTGTGTTTTCCCCCCTGTTCTTTCATTTTTGTATGTCGTTTTCTTAAAATTGATTTCCATAGAAACTGATGGGTCATATTATGGGCTTGCGCCGCATTGATTTTTACCTTACCGATGCGCAGGAAGGTTATGTTTTCATCATTTTCTGTTGATTTAGTTTGTTTTTCCGCCTGTCAGCATAATTTACGCTAAAACTGCTAAACCGACTTGACCCGAACTTGGTGGTGGAAAGATGCGGAGTGTAAGTGTGGCGATGGGTGGTGAATTTAACGTCCAAGGAAACGGGGGCTCTCACAGACACGGCAGTTGTCCGAGGACGAACCCATGGTATTCTGGAGCTGAATGTGAATCAGATGGCAGATCCAGAATCCGTTCAACAAGGTGATTTCCAATGTCCTATTTCACATCAACTCGATGAAGCTACTGAAGTTATACATTGTCACGTAATTTTGTAACTGTCGTGATTTAAATGTTTATATTCCTTTTTTTCCACAACCCATGGAAAATACATGGGAAATAACTGTTTCACTCGGTACTAACAGTTACTTCCTCTGAAAGATTTTTTTTTTCTTCATGCATGAACTGACCGGAGTCAGCGCTCTTTCAAATGGCCTTCTGGTTTGATATGTTACAGCAATGCTCGATCTGCTTCAGATCATTTCGAACTTACCTCCCCAAACGTACGGCATTTTCTTCCTTTCTTTCGTGAAAAGTTGGCCTCCGCATATGGGGACGCGTTCGCCTTTTATTGTTATTGCTTTTATTTCAAAAGGTGTTTGTTCAATGGTGACTTTTGAATTTTTTTGTGTGTGCCATGATACTTGCATGCCATCCCTGTTTATGAGGCTTTTGTGCTACGGTGACCAGTAGTCCGTTGTGAAGATCGTGCTGTGGTGACAAATGTCCCCTTACATTTTGAGGGGCTCTATGCCGTGGTGACACTTTTAGAGGATTACAGTGCTATTGTGTTTGGTGAACCTGTATATTTTTAAGGGTATGGGGCGTGCCATGGTGCTGTGCTGATGTGTGAACCCAACTGAGGATTTTTTTTTTGCCTTCTTAGGAGGGTTCTGTGCTGTGGTGTCTGACACACAATTCCTGAGAAGGATGTTTGAGTTAGCATGAAATACGATCCTCCATGGTTTGAGGGTTTGTGTTGTGATGATAGGTTTAGGATTTTTGTGTGTGATGTCATGAAATACGATCCTTTCTTTATAAAGATTTCTTTTGGTTATACAGACACGATCCATGTCGATGGAGATCAGAGTGTAACAGCTCTTCCAAACTGTATAGTGAGAAAAGGTCTGATGTGTTCATGCCCTTAAAGCCGTCAAATGTTACTGTGACGATTCCTCCAGGAGAGGTTGAATGAAAGAAGAATGGCATCCAGTAGAATCCTATACCTGGTAGGTTTTTGTCGTGACACATCTTCACAAGACCACTTGTGGTCTTTTTCCGTGTGTAGGCGCGCGCGCGCGCGTGTGTGTATGTATGTGTGTGTGTGTGTGTGTGTGTGTGTGTGTGTGTGTGTGTGTGTGTGTGTTGTTTGCGAGCGCGTGCACGAGTATGTGTATATGTGAGAGAGAGAGAGAGAGAGAGAGAGAGAGAGAGAGAGAAGGAGAATACAACGTTTAGTTGAGTTTTCTTTTTGACAAAAATGCTGTGATATTGACGAAAACCTTGCGGAGCAATCCTCCAGATCCAGGTTTCATATAAAAGACACCTCACCACTACGAAACTCGTCTTCCATGTAAAATAGGCCAAATATATCATCCATTTGAAAGCTTCCGTCTGATGATGATAGTGCTCAGCATTAGTTTCAAACTACAGCGAGTGTGACAGACACTTAAGTTATGTTGCTATGTTCTAATGTAGCCCCACGTACCTGTGACGCCCAAGGAAACATGATCCCAGTAGCAATGTAAAAGTCGATAAACAACAACAACTGCAGATGGGAGGTTTAGCAACGGGAATAAGGGCTACTGTACTCAATGAGCGAATCTTTGCACAGAGAACATTACCCAGTGCCACACCTTTCGGCTCTGAGTTTTTTCGACAGTCAATACTGACAAAAATACAGACGGACAAGAACACCGAGAATTCCCTCAGTTTGTTTTGTTGTTGTTGTTGCCTTCAACGACTTTACATGAAGGAAAGTTTGTAAGGAGTTAGATTTTCTCATAAATTGATTTTTTTTTCCATTCAACAGTTCCTTTTCTGCACAGACGGGAAGAGTTCCTTCCCCTATGACTCGTTGAGACTTGTGGAGGCTGGGACATAGGAGCCTGTAGAAATACATAGACAGGGGCTTACAGAGACAGGGAACACACAAAGAGGGGAAAGAGACTAGGGACACAGGGAACGGAGACAAAGAAGCAGGAACGCATTAAGGTTGTAAGACGATCAGTTTGGGACAGGACACCAAGCCAGTAGACACAGAGCTGACCGATATGAAAGAAATGTAAAACTCAAAAGCGACTGAAAGATGTGTCGAACATTATCCACATTAACTGCGACAAAGATTAGTTTTGAATCGTGGGCAATGGCATTAAATCCCTTTTTGCCGACCGAAACGTGCGCTCACACACACACGCACGCGCACACACTCACACACACACACACACACACACACACACACACACACACACACACACAGAGGGGAGAGCTTGTTACCTCCCTTACTCCCTTTTCTTGCCGGCATTGTTCTTTGACGTTTTGTTGACATGATTGTGATAAGACGCACCACGATGTCCTGTATGCTCATTTTGTATCATAACTTTTTGTAGCATGACATGTCTGCGGTAGAGAGTGATTGCTGGGAAATGATCGAAGGATTCAGTGAAAGGAAAAATTAGTTAACTGCGAGTCTGTAAGATGAAGTATATTTTTTGACATGATTATTTAAAATCCCGAAGCACCACTTAAGTCTTGTTTACAAGCCAAAGCTCATGAAATTGTTAACAGTGTGTAAGTTTAAAATATGACCTAGGTCTATTTTCATTGTATTTCAGCACCTCTTGTGGGATGACATTTGGGGATGCCATAACAAAAGTTTTATATTTTGACACATCTGTGATGACACTTGTAACAATAGATGCCATGCATGTATTTCATATTTCCGTTGTCTTTGACCTGGTCCTACAGGATGGCGTACAGCAACAATTTGCCTGCACGTGTAAAATGGATTTTTAAAAATGTTGATAATTCTGTTTGTATATTTTGGGTGTGATGCCAGTACGTGTATGTGGGCTGCAGCAGTAACGATAACTGATGAGTAGCAGAGACAGCGCAAGTAAACGAATGCTTCTGAGGGCGACACAACATCCGTCCAACAGCAGTGGCAATAACTGCTAAAGACTAGAGCCAGCATGGATAAAAGACCTCTTTGGATGGCGACATAATATCCGTCCAACAGCAGTGGCAATAACTGCTAAAGACTAGAGCCAGCATGGATAAAAGACCTCTTTGGATGGCGACATAATATCCGTCCAACAGCAGTGGCAATAACTGCTAGATACAATAGGCAGCGTGAACAAAGGACCTCTGTGGATGGCGACACCAACCGTCCAACAACGGTAACAACAATTGCTAAACAGTAGAGCCAGCGGTTTTGTTGGGTTTTTTTTTAAAAGGACTTTGGGGGGGGGGGGGGGGTGGCGACGTCACATCCGTCCAGCAACAGTGTCTGTGAAGTTGACGACATGGCAGTTTTAACTGGAAATCACCAGACATGGATATTCAGAGGGAAATCGAAACCGAGCTTACCTGGCGAGCAGGACAGGAAGCGCCTTTTTTTCCACCATACTCAATGAGGATGATGAAGATGTTGCTATAGAATTCCATTACGGTTAAAGACAACATGACAAGGCTTTACTCTTAAGACTGCTTTCATGACATATCTCGGCATCAGCCAGGCCCGAGTAAAGGAAACACATGCAGTGTTAGTCAAAAATGGAATGTATTGAAACCCCACAGAGTCGTTCCAATCTTCTTTGATTCCATAACACGCTCAGCGGTTATGGACAGGAAGCCAGCTGCATGAACAAAAATTCTGATAGGACTCAAATACACGGCCTTCAGCTCAGAACTCCCCCTCCCCCGTAACTCACTCCATACCCCCCGCAGTGGCGGCTGGTCGCTAACACACTCTCTCGCTCTCCTCTCTCTCTCTCTCTCTCTCTCTCTCTCTCTCTCTCTCTCTCTCTCTCTCTTCTGGGATCCACGCTCGTAGTGAAGACTCACTCACAAACATTTGTACAAAATCAAAACGTTTATTTGCTAATTGTATTGCAGAAATATTGTATAAGAAATGCGTTATGTAAAGACATTAGTATACTGACGGAACATGTTCGAAAAGACCGGATGAAAATGGTTATGGCATAGAAAATGGAGATATTTCATATTTGAAGAGAGGAAAAAACAGTTATCATTGATAGAATAACCCATAAAAATGGTTTCAAAAAAAGAAAGAAAGATTTGTTCATGCACTCTTTGTCTTCGTCGTAATGAACGTATCCACATGCAGAAAGGATATGCGTCAGATGTTCACCAAAAAAGGGGGGAAAAACCCACTGAAACACCAAAAGCACCTTTGATGAAAATGATTTGCTAGTTGAGAGCTAACGTCTAATGGAACTGAGTATGATCTTGTCTCATGCTTAATGGCAAGAGAGGGGGGGGGGTGGTGTGGAAGGTGCAGGAATATGCGAGGTGTTTCCCACAGCCTCAATTCGGGATCGTCGTTCTGAGCGTCCTAAAATCCAATACTTTTTTTTCTTTAATAATTTCTGTTGTGTCTGTGTCAATCTGCAGTCATTAGTGTTGTCAGTCAGTATATCCCCCAGTTCTGTCAAATCAAACCTGCCTTCGCCTCGCCTTGCTGACAAATGTCAATACATCAACTGAGCAAACAGCATCCGATTGTGCACATCGACATGGAAAGGTGATTTACATTCATACGCAGGAGCTGTTGTGCACATTGAGCGTAATTATGCATACTCTGCAGTATCACGCTGCATCGTATGACAAACATATGAACAATGCATGCACACGTTAATAACTATGTCGTCCATTCCATTGATTATGGAAGAATGTAATAACTCTCGGTGTCCGTAGAAACCTGCAGGCAAGGTGTCTGAAGTCTTTACCCAGGATGGCTATCATCGTACCATTACAGATACCTTTGAGAGTAGTGATGTCGCTTCTCTCTCCTAATGAAACAACATTGTCAGCCCTTCAGCTCGCTGATGACACACTTTGTACTTCATATTCCCCGCTGTCATTTATCCTCGATGACGTTTTTATGTCGTCAAGAATATACCCCCCCCCCCCCCCCCCCCCCCCCCCCCCCCATTACCCATCTCAGCTCACTGTGCCTGCTCCCCCACATCACTTTTCAAAATTTATCAGTTGTTTTAAAGGTCCAATTCTTGCATCGCCCTGAAGTTCTGACAGCCTTTCAATTGTATCCATGGGTACATATTCATGATTATCATCTCAGTGCACTCACTCAGCATCCTTTCGTTCTTCAAAGGCATGGCGTTCTCAGTGACAGAAAACGTGAAACTTTCCGGTTAAAAGAAAGAGAAAAACACTGTTCAGAAACGGTTACATAGTATTCTAATCACTGCAGCTGATGAACCAAGTACGTGTGAAGACGCACCAACAAACAACTTCATATTGAGCCGAGGAAAACGACTGACAATGGATAGGACTAATTCTTTTTTTAGTCCACCGGTTTTCATAAGCATTGTTTCACACAAGTGAAAAGGGTACAATGGCAGGATTTCAACAAATTTTGCGAAAACCCAATATTCCCATGCTCTTCACAGAAAAAAGGTCAAGTCTTGTAAAAGGTAATGTGCAGACTTTATTCTTCGTGTCCCAAATACTGTCTGAAGGCATCTAGGAATTCTGAATCTCATGTCACACACACACGCGCACTGAACTTGATTAATGATTGGATTTGGTATACAAATTTGATCCTTATTTTCACGTAGAGAAGACAGACATGCTCAGCCGGGTCATTTAGTTTTAAGCAGGTAAGAGGCCCGAACTGGTCGGCTTGTATAGGTGTGTGTGTGTGTGTGTGCGCGCGCGCCCTTTGTGTGTATATGTGTATGCGCGCGCGCGCGCGTGTGTGTGTGTTAAATGATCAATACAACAGCATGTGTGCATGAAGAGATAAACCGGAGTTTGAACAGCTGTGGACTCGTCCTGTGTACGATCATTACCTAAGCCTGACAGTTTGGCAGATGATCATTGCTCAAGTGTGTCAACTGCGAATCAAACGGCGTGGAGGCCAGCAAGTGTGCTGAGCAAATCAACTTTGTAACTACATTAAAACAAAGATCGACAGGCGCTGCGTAATAATCCTCACAAATGTCAAGAAAATGTCATGTATTTCTTCAACCATTTTTCCATTTCATGGCTAACTAATAAATGCGGCAAAACACACGCGCGCGCACACACACACACACACACACACACACACACACACACACACACACACACACACACACACACACAATACCCCCCCTCCCCCTCCTACCCACCCACCCACTCAAAAAATGAAATACAAAGAAAACGTGGAAAATGTAAATATCACTGAAACAATGAACAGATTAAAAGATAATCAGAGAAGATCTTGAAATGTATAGCCGAGAGGGGTTATGGTACAACAGTCGACACATTGAAATATATCGAGAAGGCGAAAAAATACTGGATGAGAATGAAGTACGTGTTATGCAACCACTGACAGATGTAAAACTGAAACACAAAATCAAATCTTTCTGACGACTACGTGGCAAGAGATCTTTCGTCTATGACTTCTTCGGCGGTGTCATTAAACCTCTGAATTATCAGCATTTCATATATCGTTCAGCATTTTCTCCTGTCGCTTAACCATGTGCGCCAACTGCACTGAATAGGAGGGAGAACCCCTGTCGTTCCAGTTACTATCTCACATTCCATGGAAACAGCAAATAAGGAAAGAATATAAATAAATAATGGTCGTGCATAATAAGAAAAGGTGTCCGATTCTGGTCTCTAGCTTTATACACCTTTTATTGTTTGTATTAAAGATTAGGCGGATTTTAAATGGAAGGTACCTGAATCCGAGACATGGTCGTTTGATCATCGTATTTCTATTCCCTCTCTTCTCTTCAACAACCGGAAAGACTTGTTGAACGCCTTTCCCATGTAGTTTGGGAGCTGGTCATTGTGAATAACGTGCTGAGTTGCTGACAGGTGGGATGGACGGTAGAAACGAGTGAAGACTCGTCCGAGCCGTTTGAAGAAAATGGTGATTTACATAACAAACGAAGATTAGGATCAAGAATCAAAAGTTCTACAACTCTGTATCTGATTTTCTTTTCTTAAATCGCTTGTTTCCCTTGTGTATGTGTGTTTAAAAACTTCCAGCTCTGAATAATGTTTCAACACAACCCTGACGCTCTTCATGTCGTACACACGCACAGATGAAATTGTTTTCCGACATAATGGATGGAAATAACAGAACAATGTCACTAAAGTACACAGACTAACAATAAAACGATCACTGAATAGCTATGAAACCAATACTGAACTTGCGTACTTAAATGGAATACCTCCGGTTAGACACAGGAGCAAACAAAGAATGTTTTTCTGAATTCGCCATTTAAAACAAGCCCTCACTTTTCTGCATCGCGTTTCTCACAATAGGCAATATATTGTGAGAGGGAAAAAAACAGCTAATTTTGCTTTATTAACAAACAATTGTATAATACGTCACAATGTAAAATCCAAACATCTCGTACCAACTTGCCAGGAACAATTTTCTATGAAATACACCGACTGCATGCAGAATTTGACATGTATTAACAAGCAGATAGCCGACAAATTGCATGAACTTTCAAAAAGTAGGCCTACATCCACTTACTTAAATGAAAACTTTGAATATATATGTATATGTGTGTGTGTGTGTGTGTGTGTGTGTGTATATTATATATATATAATATATATATATATAATATGTGTGTGTGTGTGTGTGTGTGTGTGTGTACATACATACATATATATACATATGTGTATATATGTATATTCATCTGTTCAATCGTTTGATTACTCCACCATCACCCAGTCTCCAACACTGCCCTTCCACCCCTCCCCTTCCCAACAGAAACGACATGAACCAAGTGGGGATGAATGCAACATGGAATAGAAGAGAGGGGGCGTTGGGGGGGGGGGGGGGGAGAGAAAATTAAAAGAAAGGTATAGAAAGATGAACTTTCTCTTATAAATCAAACCCTTTCGATGTTCTGAACATTTTATGTAGGTACGAATAAAGGTGAGCTGTTCTATGTTTGTTTTGCTAAACAGACGTCATTTTCCCCTTTTATTACTGTCCACGAACGAAAACACCAAATTTCTACTCATATCAGCACTTTCACAGAAAAAGAAATACTTCGAGAAGAGGGAAGAAGAAGAAGAAGACACAGAGAGAGAGAGAGGTATACTATCACACACCGTTACGCACACAAAGAGCGCGCCTCTGATCCATTATGATTTGTCTACTTCATCTCCCCATCCTGTCAAAAAGAAGGGGGAAAAAAAAAAAAAAAAAAAAAACCTCCATTGCATGGTTTCAAACACTGACATTAACAATTCCGAACATTGATTCACTTTTTTTTTTTTAATGGAGAAAATGAAAGTAAAAAAAAAAAAAAGAAAGAAAGAATGAAATGCACAAATAATAACAATATTAAAAACGAGCGACGCTGTACGATGGATTGATGACGTGATGACGTAGTGAGCAGGATGGTGGGCGTGTGTCTCAGTCGGTGATGCTGCGCGCTTTGCCGAAGTTAAGGCCTTGCTGGTTAGCTCCCTTGGTGTTTCCCATCTGCAGGCCGATCACCGTGTGCCCCTCCCGCAGCTTCTCTTCGCTGAAGTTGCGCGGGTTGTGCTTGGACTCCTTCACGCCTAACGACGGCCCTTGGAACCCGTTCTTCTGAGCCTGGGAGACACGCAGAGAAGAAGAGGAGAAAGAAGAGGGTAAGGGGAAAAAAAATAATGTCGCTTATAGCCCAGCCGACCGCAAAGGGCCATATCAGGGCTGTCGCCGCGTTGAACTCACAAGTCATTCACAAAAAAAAGGACAAAAAAAAAAAAAAAAACCTCAGTCACGCAACTCTTCAAAATACACCTAAAAATACACCGGAAATTTTGCTTTTAAAAAACCCTTTCTTCTGTAAAATCTTACATCAGATGACAACTGTTTATCTCCTTCAGAAATTCAAAGATCACATCAGGTGAGACATCTCTGAACAAGGTTTTTCATGGTGTCTGTTGTAAAAATCTTATGTTAAAGAAGATGAAGGAGAAGAAGAAGAAGAATGAAAAGCAGGAAGGAGAAGAAGAGGGCGGTGATGATGAATTCAACCAAACTGACTTCGGTTCAGTTCATGTGGTTTCAGTATCAATATGAAGAGAGAGACGACCCCTAACACCACCACCGCCACTACCACCCCAACACATACACACGGGTTGAAAAGGAAGAAGATGTGAAGAACAGGAGAAAGAAAGAAATCTGAAAGAAAAGTGCATGGCAATGATGAATTCCATGCTTACATGCCAAGCAGGCATCGATTGTAGCAGTACTGAAAAGGCAACTGAAGGAGTATGACACTATGTGCGACCTAAACATGAAAAGACTGAAACATACATACACACAACAGAAAGCAGACCGAAAGACAAACTAAACAGACATACCCCAACGGCGGGGGGGGGGGGGGGGGGGGGGGGGATGAAAAAAGATACGTGTCATAAAGTGAACTACATGTCTGAAACCAGAAATAAATAAGAATGAATGTCAATACTAGGCAGAGAGCAAAAATGTACAGTTACTACATCGCCGAACAAATGGAACAAACAAGTTACGAAACAGACACAGGGCGTTTCGACCTACCGGTCATGTTCAGGATGACAAACAAGTAAAACTAACACTATGAAAACAGAAACATACAAAGCGGAAAGTGAACACTTGAGGCGACCTAAGAACACCCTGCCCATTAAGATTTTTTTTTTAAACCGAAAGGGGGGGGGGGGAGGGAGGTAATGAGAGGGGGGAAGGGGTTAGAGAGAAGTGAGGGGTTGGGGTGGGAAAGTGAGGGGGGATATGGGCCCGGAGGGGGAAGAGGAATACAGGGGAATGGGAGTAGAGGGGGTGGAGAAAGGACGAGTGGGGAAAGGAAGGAGATGGGGGAGGGGGCGACGGCTAGAGTGTGCATGCAATAGAAAATACTTCATACGACCGAACGGGCACAACCAGACGGACACTTTAGAATGGACATAGAGCCTTCATTCTGGACAGTGTTTACGATCCTACGACATAGTCGTCATATTCCAACCGAAAAGCTGGCATCGCATTCACTATAACGAGAGAGCGCACACACACAAAGAACACAGACTGTCTAGAACAAAGATAACTACATGTGTAACAACAACAACAAAAACAGCAACCGCAAAGGACGGTGGAAAAATACACCCGATTTGCGCCGAATATGACAAGATAACTGGTTGTTCGTTCTCTGTTTTCGTTGTCCTAAATGTTGTTTGTTTTTGCCTGAAGAAGACCCACGAGGTCGAAATGCACCGTGTTTTGTCCTGTAATCTGTTTGTCTATATTGTCTTGCCGAACTAATACCCTTTCTTCTTTTTTGAATTTGCTTCAATTTTCGCCCTCAGTCACCTCGCTTTGAAGCTAACGGTATGACCGATTGATTGAAAAAGAGGTGATTTGTAAGCATGAGCTTTCCACAAGATAGCAATACCATTCATATGGCCTGACCACTGCTGACCAACAACAGAAAGAAAACTTCTCTTTAAAAAAGGCGGGGGGGGGGGGGCGGGGGGGGGGGGGGGGGGGGGTTGTCGAGCATTGACCGTTGCCACTGACCGTTCTGCCCAGCGCGTGGATGGTGTTGACCACCTGCGTCATGTTCTCCTTCTCGAAGAGCGCGGCCGTGTGGAACTGGTCGTTGCAGGGCATGCCGTAGGCAGAGCAGGCGTCGAGGAACTTGCCGATGTTCTCCATCATCAGGAAGTTGATCTTGGTGTTGTTGTTGACCTTGCGCACCGAATTTGGCTTCAGCGTGTTGATCACCCTGTCCACGTCATCATCTCAAACACTGTATTGAGGCCAAGGGCGAGCGAAGGAATTGAGTGGGGAGGGGGGGGGGAGGGAAGGGGGAGGGGTTGGACACTATGAGACTTCTGGATTGAGCCTTGTTCTCTTATTCCGAGGATTGTGCGTTCACCTCCCCACTCCTCCCATCTCGCCCCCCCGCCCCCCCCCCCCTCCATTCCCTACACCCCTACACACACACACACACACACACACACACACAGAGAGAGAGAGAGAGAGAGAGAGAGAGAGAGAGAGAATGATACATGAAAGTGTGCATGAAAGTTTGGTGCCTGCACATGTAATCAGACAGACAGAGACTACGAGATCTAGACAGAGAGACAGACAGACAGACAGGCAGGCAGGCAGACAAATGCGCAGACTGACAGCACCACAGGCTGAACAGACAGACAGACACACACACACTCCGGACAGTGTGACTGACAGCCGTACACACTGAACAAACCGCTACATTCACTAGACAAACGGACACCCATACAGACTAAACAGATTGATACACACACATACTGGACGGACAAGTAGCACCACTTACTAAACAAACAAATAAACAAATACTACACACACACAAACTGACATCTCCACACACTAAAATCCACACTCAGACCGACACCCTATATATAGACAAATACACACACTTGACAATCAGCACCACAGTCAAAACAGACAAAGACACGCAACAGACAGACAGCATCACATACCAAACAGATAGACGGACAGACACAGGCAATGGACCAACGTACCTACACAACACCAGTCCATCCTTCAGAGCCTTGTGAAATTCGTCCATTCCTAGTGGGGTGTTGCGGTCGGCCCCCTGTGCATGTCACAGAAAGAAACGGTTCAAACACATGTCTATAACAGTGAAACATACGAACAAACATGCCAAAGAAAACAGCATCATTCATCTATTTCCTGTCAAATAACCAATAAATGTGAGAATTGGTGATGGAAAAGTCACGTCGGTAAAAA
>CM065720.1:26347639-26357639 GCA_033310375.1 Conus canariensis
AAACATCCAACTGCTAATATCACAACAAGAAAATGAACATGTGATCAAATAGAAAGAAGAGTATTGTGGTAAGTTGTTTCTCACATTTAACACATAAAAGCAAGCAAGCGCGTGCGCAACAAGTATGCACACACAAGCATGCATTCGGACGCGCGCGCGCGCGCACACACACACACACACACACACACACACACACACACACACACACACCCGCGCGCGCGCGCGCGCGCGCGCGAGCACTTCGATACAGAAAAACACGAGCGCATGCGCGCGCGCTGGCAATACACATACATACACGCGCGCACGCAAATAGTGAAAGAGGTAGGCACACGGACAAAGCGCGCGCACGCGCGCACACACACACACACACACACACACACACACACACACACACACACACACACACCTAAAGTGTGAAATGCCTGAAGTTGCTCAGCTTTTGCCTCTGCTTGCTGGACCATGAAAGTTATCTCCCTTTACGGGACTTGTCGCAGCCACAGCATAGCTTTGAAAGGGTCAACGATGCATCTCCACCTGCAGGTGAACCCCGACCTGTGTACACCAGTTTGGCTGTTGAGAGAAGTTCTCATCGCAGAATAGAAAACGCTTGCGATTTTTTTTTTTCTTTTTTTTTTTTTTCTTTGCTCTTACAAAAAAAAAATCAGATCCATACAAACGACCTAGATGCAGCACAGAAGAGAATTGCATGGTGTGTGGAGGAGGATGGGGGAATTGTAGAAGAGAAGGTGTGACATATGAGATAAGATGTAGTGAGAGCTGCGTGTATGTTGGAGAGACAGCACGCACTGGACACTATCGAGGCCAACAACACATGACAGCCCTGGCAAAGAGAGACCATGATTCAGTGTTGTGGCGACACACAGCACAGACACACAGCAACAGTGACCCCCCCCCCCCCCCACCCCCCAGTACAGCATGGTGATAACAAGTTACCAAGAAACTGCTTTGGGAAGACAAATCACTGAAGCTGTCAAGATTAACAACACACCACCTGAGTTGAGACTCAACACAAGAGAGGAGTGGGGCCATACACGACTGGTGAGAACATCACTCACCAACCTGTGAGAACATCACTCACCAACTGATGGAAGCAGTTTCCAACACCATACACAGCCAGACTTATGAGGGGTGGCTTACCCGACAAGTCTTGATCACAGGTCAGGGAAAGAAAGAATGGTGGAAGAGTGGCGCGGCTGAAGATAAAACCAAAACAACTTGGAAAAATGAGATGCAGTAATATCTTCATGGCTAGAGTCTATGGACTATCAAAATGTTTGAAGAGTTGATTATTGTTTAGTAAATTATTCCCCGGAGAGGAGGGGGAGAACAAGAGTTATTGTAGTGCGCCTTCTGGTTGTTTGGAGAGATTGCGTGTGCACGGAGTGAATGCTGGGCTGAGTGCAGGCATGCATTTATGCGCAGTGCGACAGTGGTGACCCCGACTAGGACTTAGGACATAGGACAAGGTTGTTGTTTTTTTCATACCCCCTCCAACGAAAAAAAAAGATTTCCATTTGTACCCCTCTAAAGAGAAAAAAAAAAAAAGATTCTCCCTCCAAGGAAAATTAAGGGAGGAAAGTGTATTATTGATTGTTGTCATTATTGTTTGTAGTCTTCATTTTCATTTGTTTCTGTATGTGTGTGTTCGAATGTTGATTTCTTTTGATTGCTCTGCTCTGTTAGGGTTGTTTTTTTGGGTAGGATTTCCTTTTGACCCTTTCCTCCCTCAGGACCGATAGCCTCAACCTCCTCTTGCTCGTACCTGGCAGCAAGGGGGCAGGGCGTTGAGGAGTCGCTGTCCTTCCCCTAGATTAGATTTTGTTATGTCCCCTTCCCCAGGACTGATAGCCCCAACCTCTTCCTGCTCTGATCTAGCAGGGGGGCATGGCGTTGGGGAGTCACTAGTCCCTCCCTCTCTCATTACTATCTAATTCTTTATCTTTCCTCTCGTTTCATTTGGATTTTTCCCCTTTCCCCTCTGAGTGTGGGATCGACTTCACCTCCGTCACTCAACTAGTGTAGGTGGTGGAGTGGATTACCGCTCAGTCCTAATAAACATTTCTTTTCTTGATGATCTTTTGGGTTTTGGGTTTTTTTTTGTGTGTGTTTTTTTTTCTGATTGTATATTTATTAGATTAATTGTTTATTGCTTTGTGTTGTTAGTATATTTTGTGTATTATTATTTGAAGACTTCCCCGTCTCCAGCTTTACGGGAGACAGTTGCCATTAGGGTGCTGTCTGAGGGCCTCTTTCGCTTTTTCTGATTTCCTCTTTCTATACCGGACCTGTCTATTCTTTCATTTCTTTTTCACCCCCTATACAAAAAAAATCTCCAAACCTTCTCTTCAACAGGCGCCTATCTAGTTTTTTTTTTCATCATTGTCATCTTTTAGGTAGGATTTCCGTTAGTGTACGTTTTCTCCCCCTCTTTTTAATTGTTCGTTGATTCATTTGTTTTGTAATTTTGTATTCACTTATTGTTTAAGGCGATTCATTTGTTTTGTGAACTCATCTATTTTGTTGCACCAAGAAACTAAGTAAGAAAGTAACAACTACAATAAGAACAGTTAAGAACATAAACATTATAAAGAATTTATATCCGGGAAAAAAATTTATATTTTCTCTGTTTTCTTTTCATTCGGAAAAAAGAGTTATTAGCATTGCATTTCATTTTCTTAGCTGTCTTTTTCCCTTTCGGAAAGAATATTGGTGAAAATCTCTTTTGAAAAGATCACATTGTCAATTCTTATTAGTGCTTCTCTTTTGTAAGCCTTTATTATTTTCCTGTTTCTACCAGCATTTAAATTCTTTATTTGTACATACTGTAACAAAGTTTGTTTTTTCTGGAAACGTATATAACATCACATATCGCCTTATTTTAATCATATTTAGTCATTGTTTCTTGTTTCTTTGTGGTAATTATTCATGATGGAAAATTTTGATGAATATGCACGACAGGCCGAGCGTTTAGGCTTTGAAGGTGATAAATTAGCAAACTATGTCCAACAATGTCTGGATAGGGCAGACAGAGAGAGAGAGAGAGAGAGAGAGAGAGAGAGAGAGAGAGAGAGAGAGAGAGAGAGAGAGGAAAAACAGAGACAACTAGAAGAAAAAGATAAAGAACGACAAGAAAAAGATAAAGAACGACAAGAAAAAGATAAAGAACGACAAGAAAATCTAAAAAGATTAGAGTTTGAAGAGAAAAAACTACAGAAAGAGATTGAAGAAAATAAAAAAAGATTAGAGTTTGAGGAAAAAAATTACAGACAGAGGATAAGGACAAGGAAAGGCAATTTAAACTGAGACAACTTGAATTAGAGACGGATGCGGAAATTAAAAGATTACAGGCATCGAGAGAACCTCCACCACCTCCATCGGTCGGTTCCGCGAGTACATTTCATCCGAAGTCAACATACATTCCGAAGTTGCCGCCGTTCGAAAAAAAAACCGACGACATTGACAGTTTTCTTTTTCGGTTCGAGAACCACGCTACTTCTTGTGGTTGGCCGAAGGAGAAATGGACGTTGTTTATCGCGTCGCTGTTTAAGGGAAGTGCTTTGACACTATACCACACACTTGCGGCAAAGGAAGGGTTGACTTGGGATCAGTTAAAAGAAGAACTCTTAAAGAAGTTTCAATGCTCAGCTGACCGTTTTCGTGAGCGTTTCCGATCTATTCGTCCTGACAAGGTAGAATCTTTTCCGTCTTTTTTGATAAGAATGAGTCATTGTTTAGACAGATGGATAGAATTAACAAAGACGAATAAAACTTTCGAATCACTGCGAGATTTGCTACTTCGAGAGCAACTTTTTCAAAGCGTCAGCAAAGATTTGGACACTTTTCTTAAGGAAAGACAGTTCGATAGCGTTGACGAAATGTGTCGGATGCCGGATCAGTACTGTATTGCTCATCCGGATAAAGGTGTTGCCCGCAAGGAAAATTCGTCCCTTTTCGAGTCTCACGCGGCATTTCAGATACATTCTGGACAAGGAAACTATAGAAGAGGAAATCGCGCTTCATTCCAAGGTCCGCACTCTTACACGTCTTTTGGCAACAGACAACGACCTTTCCGTGGTCAAGGCCATGTCGGTTCTGGCGATTTCCGTCAGTGCCAATATTCACCACCGGAAAAACCTTTTCCTTTCCGAGGGCGTGGTGAACAACAACCGCGAAGACCCTTTGGTCCAGTGCGTGGTCAAGGTCGAGGTTCACAGACTAATGGTAACCAGTTGTCCGCCAACCAAACCATGCGTTGCCACTTTTGTGAGTGCAAATTCCATTTGAAACGGGACTGTCCTTTCAAAGGAAGTGGAGCAAAGACTGGATTTGTTTCCACTACATGTGAAGGTCTTGTTTTGGCGCCAGATCAGTCCACTGATGGTCTTCTTTTGGAGGATTGTGCCATTAATGGTTTACAAGGTTCTGTTTTGCGAGATACAGGTTGCACCACAGCTGGTGTAAGGAAATCTTTTGTTCTACCATACCAATATCTTGACAGTGTTCAGAGATGCAGATCGTTTGGTGGAAAAATTGAAACTTTTCCACTTGCAAAAATTTCCGTTGATACACCATACTACTCCGGGTCACTTACCGCCTGTGTTATTGAGAATCCAGTTTGCGATTTGATTTTGGGAAATGTACCAGGTGTTGTGACAGTACATGGTGGTGCCGGAGGATCTTTCGTTCCTTGTCTCATCAGTACAAGATCAAAAGTTGTAGAGCAAGGAAAACCCACAAAACCGCTCAAGGTTTCAAAACTGAATGAACTAAAAGTTACGCCAGATGTTTTGAAGACCATGCAGAGAAGCGACGAAACATTGACGACTATACTTTCTACTGCAAAGCAGAGTGTCTCTGACAACCCAACGGACAAGCCGACGTACATACTGGACTCTGACATCCTCTACAGACATGTATCTGGACAAGATAACAAACAGATTGTGGTTCCCAAAGTGAAAATGGCAAATGCTGAAAAGGTGTTCCATGTAAACATGCTAAAAAAGTATGTTGAACGTACAAATGTTGCCATTAATGAGTCAATTGAATGGATGTGTCCAGTGTCTGGAACAGATGTGGCTGTTACAGAAATCATTGATTCTGATTTTGTACCTGATGTCACGTACAGAGACAGAGCAAAGACTGTGCAAACAACAAATGTGGGATTGTTAACATCTACCAGTATAGATGATACTGTACCTCTGCCCACTCTTTCTGTCCAGGGAGAAACTTATCGTGATGTTGTTGTGTGTGATGATCTGTCTTTGATTCAGAAGGAACAATTGGAAGGTATTTTGAAGGACTTTCAGGATGTTCTGACTGATACCCCAGGGACAGTGACAGCAATTGAACCCCATACTATTCATTTGAGTACAGGAAACCCAGTCCGAGTCAAACCATACCCCCTCCCATTTGCGAAAAAACAGGTTGTCGAAAGAGAGATTCAGGTCATGCTCGGGTTGAAAGTTATTGAACCGTCCTCGTCACCATATAGCTCACCAGTTGTTCTGGTGGACAAACCTGATGGCTCGGTGCGGTTTTGCATCGATTACAGGAAGTTAAACAAAATCACTGTGTTTGATGCAGAACCCATCCCAGACATTGAGGAACTTCTTTGTCAACTGTCAGAAGGAAAGTATTTTGTCAAAATAGATTTGACTAAAGGATATTGGCAAATCCCGATGGCTGAAGCAGACAAGGAAAAAACAGCTTTTCAGACACCTTTTGGACTGTTTCAATGGACGAAAATGCCATTTGGATTACAAAACGCCCCAGCTTCTTTTTCCAGAATGATGCGCGCACTAAAACTTCATGAGTGTGGAGCAGTAAGTTTTTTTGATGACATTTTGCTTGCTGCAAAGTCATGGAATGATCTTCTGGGAAAACTTGAGAGCTGTTTTTTGTTAACTCCGGAATTTTGGTCTGACGGCTAGACCGTCCAAAATTCGTGCTGGATTCAAGACTCTTGAGTTTTTGGGTCGTGTCATTTCTGTTGGGAAAATGACACCAGAGGAAAAGAAAGTAGGAAAGATCTTGGCCTTGAGAAGACCCACTACAAAGAAACAGATAAGATCACTCCTTGGATTGTTGTCCTATTACAGAAGATATGTACCGCACTTTGCGTCTTTGACAGCCCCTTTGAGTGACTTAACAAAAGGAACAAAAAACAAAAGTATCGTCTGGTCAGATGAGTGCCAGAAAGCTCTGGAATGTGTTCAAGACACCCTCAGTTCATTCCCTGTGTTGCTTTTGCCCTCTCTTTCAGAGGATTTTGTTGAGAACTGATGCCAGCTCCAAAGGCATGGGAGCCGTACTGTTGCAGGAAAAGAATGGATTGTTACACCCTGTGCAATATGCAAGTAAAAAGTTCTCTAACACACAAGTCAAATACTCAACAACTGAGAGGGAGTGTCTTGCCATTGTTTGGGCTTGTGAGAAATTTGCCAGATTCCTGACTGGAAGACAGTTTCGGTTACAAACCGACCACAGGCCATTGACATTTTTGCAGTCGTCCAAGACCTAAAATAGCAGGCTGTTAAGATGGGCTTTATCATTGCAGGAGTTCAAGTTTGACATTGAGCCATTACCCGGCACTCAGAATATCATGGCAGATTTTCTGTCTCGTGCGTGAGTGCACAGTATCCTTCGTGCTGCTGTAACTGCTGTTTGTTTTCATTGTGGACAGACTTTTTTATTCTGCTGTTTGTTTTCATTGTGGAAAGACTTTATTGACATTTTGGCAGGGTTATGTCTGCTACTGTCAATCTGAATGGATAAGTAGTTGTGACTGATCTTTCTCTAAAAGTGCATACGTATTAGCATTGGTGGCTCTTTGTAAGATGCTATTTTGTGAATGTGTGCAGAATACTTCATTTGATGTCTTACAAGTGTTGTTTTTTTTTCACGTCGGTCCATTATGAAGAATGAAAAAAAGTGTTTAACTTTCGAGTGGACTACTATATTGTATATTTTTGCTTGAACAAAGACTTTTCACCAAATTTTTTTCATCAAGTGAGTCATGAGGAAATTCTAATTTTGTGATGATGTTGGGACATATGATTATGTGACAACAGGCTAGAAAAAACTGTTTACACTTTGGTATATATAAACATCATTGGCATTTGGAATAATCAGTATCATATGTTCTTCGTGTCTATGTAACTTGTGATTTGTGATGGAGTGTGAATTTGTTTTTTGTTGTTTTTTTTTGTTTGTTTGTTTGTTTTTAAGGGGGAAAACTTTTTGCTTTTTTTTTTCCTAACTACGATTTTGAAATGTGATTTTGGATCTTTAAGATGTTCATGAAGGTTAGTTCTATGCATTAATGGCAACTCCTGAATGATGAAAAATTGATGTTCGATGGCTGAAGTTGTATATTAACTAGATATGTATGTGTATTTAAAAAAACAATTCTTGGCGAAAGTGTTTTTTTTCACCCCGGGATGGGGGCTCTCATGTGATGTAGCCTCACATGGCGACATGTGACGTTCCGTCGCATACGCCCTTATTTGTTATAAAGCATTTCCCTAGGTGGGGAAGAGGAAAGGTAAAAGAAAAGTTAATTTGAATGGCCTGACCAGTGTGATCGGTGCCGCTGGTGGCAATAGACGTAGGGCGATTATTGGTTGAATGGACGGACGTTGTCCATTGGTTAAATAACCAAGGGCTGGTAATGCGTAGAGTTAGACGAGTACTCACTGAACGTGTACTCAAAAAGAGCGCAGGAGGGAAAAATAAGGAATAGGAAGGAGATGGCTTGGGGACACTGACCGGACAGGTTGTTTGAAGAACGAGTTCCACCTGCGATTCACCATTACCAGGTGAGGTATAGACAGATGGGGAGAGAAAAAAAGAGAGTTAAGAAAAGGGGAAAAGGGAAAAGAATTTATCATTATTCAGATTTTGAAATAGATTACTTACACGGACTTCATTCGTGTTTCAGCCCTTTCCGGTGCTGTGGCAGTACCGGTAGTGGTACAGACAACTGTGGCAGTTGTGTGACATCAGTGCTGTGGCAGCACCTAAGTACGAAGAGGTCGACGACAGCCGGAGTCGTGAGAGACTTTAAAGAATCTGTCATGTTGACCCACAAAGATTAATTGTTCCCCCTTGAATCAGGACTCGGATGAAATTCTTATATTTTAAGCCATCTTTTTGATTCTTCTTGGAAATGTATACATGGTTTCTCCAGTCAGGAGGAGAGACCGTTGAAAAAAGAATTTGTAAAATAGTATATAAAATGAGATTAAATTTGGTCCCAGCTAGTGGATCTGTGGAATGTTTGTACCTTCACTGGAGTGGAGGAACATAAGATTGAAAAGTTTGAAGAGTTGATTATTGTTTAGTAAATTATTCCCCGGAGAGGAGGGGGAGAACAAGAGTTATTGTAGTGCGCCTTCTGGTTGTTTGGAGAGATTGCGTGTGCATGGAGTGAATGCTGGGCTGAGTGCAGGCATGCATTTATGCGCAGTGTGACAGTACCATCCAACACATCCTTACTACCATCCAACACATCCTTAGTACCATCCAGACACATCCTTATTATCATCCAACACATCCGTACTATCATCCAACACATCCTTACTATCATCCAACACATCCTTACTATCATCCAACACATCCGTACTATCATCCAACACATCCGTACTATCACCCAACACATCCTTACTATCATCCAACACATCCTTACTATCATCCAACACATCCTTACTATCATCCAACACATCCTTACTATCATCCAACACATCTTCACTATCGTCCAACACATCCTTACTATAACCAACACATCCTTCCTATAACCAACACATCCTTACTATAACCAAACATCCTATATATAACCAACCATCCTTCCTATAAACCACACATCCTACAAACCAACACATCCTTACTATCATCCACACATCCTTACTATCATCCAATACATCTTCACTATCGTCCATACACATCATTACTAATAACCAACACATGTTACTATAACCAACACATCCTTAGTATCATCCAACACATCCTTACTATCATCCAACACATCCTTATTATCATCTAAAACATCCTCACTATAACCAACACATCCTTAGTATCATCCAACACATTACACCCCACATCTACTATCATCCATCCAACCACCATCCTTAATTAACATCTAAAACATCCTCACTACTAACCAAACACAATCCTTCACTATCATCCAACACATCCATTACCAAATTTGAAACACAATCTTCTCTACTATCCTCCAACACATCCTTAATTAATCATCCAACACATCCTTACTATCATCCAACATCATTCCTATCCCATATCATCCCACAACACATCCTTATTATCATCCAACACATCCTTACTATCATCCAACACATCCTTATATCACCCAAACCCGCATCCTTTTATCATCCAACACATCCTATTACCTTATTAAACCAAACACAATCCTTAAATATCAACATACCAACACAAAATCCTTACTATCATCCAACACACATCTAACTCTTATATAACCAACCACAACATCCAATCTATTATCATCCAACACATCCTTACTATAACCAACACATCCTTATTATCACATCCAATTACATCCTTACTATAACCAACACATCCTTATTATCATCCTATACATCCTTACTATCATCCAACACATCCGTACTATAACCAACACATCCTTACTATCATCCAATGCATCCTTACTATTACCAACACATCCTTACTATCATCCAACACATCCTTATTATCATCTAACATATCCTTATTTTAGCCAACACATCCTTACTATCATCCAACACATCCTTACTAACACATCCTTAATCTTGGTATCCTCTGTGAACAACACTTCCAATACCAGAGGGAGTTCTACCCTGTCTTCTTCAAGACGGCATTCCACAGAATCTGGTAGCAGGCCCTATGATCAAAATGGGAACAAATTCAACATCAGACAGAATCTAATTTACAGTATTCATAACTAGAAGAGGATCCATGTCTTACTGAG
>CM065720.1:26362639-26370139 GCA_033310375.1 Conus canariensis
AGAGAGAGAGGGGGGGAGAGAGAGAGAGAGAGAGAGAGAGAGAGAGAGGAAGACAGATGGGGGAGAGGGAGAGAGGGAGAGAGAGAAGACAGAGAGAGGGAGAGAAGAGAGAGAGAGAGAGAGAGAAAGAGAGAGCGAGAGAGAGCCGGGAAGGAAGGGAGGGAGGGGGAGAAGGATTGTGGTCTGTCTCTATTGAACCGTCTTTTAGCCTTCCCAGATCTCCCATCACGGAAGTGTACTTTCTTCTCCACCATCACCACCCGTCCCCTCCCCCACCAACCACAACCACCCACCCCCTTCCCTTCTCCACCACCGCCCATCCCCTCCCCCACCACCCATCCCCCAACAACTACCACCACCAGCAACCTCTACCACCTGTCCCCTCCCCCACCAGCATCTACCACCCCCATCCCCTCCCCCACCATCATCACCAACCTCTACCACCCATACCCCTCACCCTTCCCTACAACCACCACCCCCTCTCTTTCACACTCGAGCACACGCACGCACTCTCAAGGGCACACAATTAAATCAAACGTTTAAACTTAATAATCAGACGTGAGAGAGAGAGAGAGAGAATTCACATGCTATTTTGACCAATGGTTGACTGTGAGTTTACGTTGTGTGCTAGTACGAACGCTCGCGCGAAGGTGCGGCTGTGTAGGTTTGAGAGAATATGTGTGCGCGCGCGTGCTTGAGCCTGTCTGTGAGAAAGAGTGACAGTGTGTGTGTATATATATATATATATATATATATATATTCAATTATAAACAAAGCTTGCTCTTATGTCTTGGATCGAAGAAATGGAGGGGAAAGATAAACATTCATATCTGCAGTGGCAGATAATTCTGCCTAATTAACAGTATGTGCTAGAGTGGGTGAATGGGGAATAATAAATGCTTCTCAAAATAAGCCTTCAACAAGCTTATAGTCTCCAAGGGGGAGACAATCTCCAACGGGGAGGAAACCCACTAACATATAACTCCTGGTCAGATACCGGTATTTCGAAACCTGATTGTTTCTCCTCAGTGACCGCGGAAAATGGTAACTTGACTCCTCTGCCTTTTTCGGTTCTAAGAAGAATGCTATCCCATAAAAAGGCTGGTGTGCAATACCGTAGTATGTTTTCAAAAAACCAACCAAAGGTGCCACCTAAGAAGCAAAAGAAAATCACGAAACAGCAAAACAAGCTACATTTTCTTGTGAAAAGTAGAAAATATAAAAAGATAACTTCCTAAGACACAAGTGCTGAGGGCCAGTTCTTGGAATGAATCCGCAAGGGACTAAATTACAATAAACTAATAAATTCCAAGGATAAGTACCGAGCACCATTCCAGCAACTTACAGAGCAGCTTGGTGTTGCAATGACTGCAAGAAATATTCAATTATAAACAAAGCTTGCTCTTATGTCTTAGATTGAAGAAATGGGTGGAGATAAGCATTCATATATATATATATATATATATATATATATATATATATATGCGTGTGTGTGGTGTGTGTGTGTGTGTGTGTGTGTGTGTGTGTGTGTGTGTGTGTGTGTGTGTTCTATTTCTGTGTTAATGACAAAGAAGAGCGAGGCGATACAACCTTACTAGTCCTTTTAACGTCGTCTTTCTCCTCGTAGCAATCATGACCCCTTCGCCCTTCTTCGCCCTTGTGCGGTGCGGTTGATCCCGCTCATGAATATTAATGTGGCACGCACAACCCAACTGATAAATATTAATGTGGAAAGCGTGATTGCTATCAAAACAGCCTCCTTCATTACAGTAACCGAGCAAATGTATTCACTATGGTGTGTGTGTGTGTGTGTGTGTGTGTGTGTGTGTGTGTGTGTGTGTGTGTGTGTGTGTGTGTGTGTTAAGAGGGAAAGGACAAAAGGAGATGGTGGAGGTACTCCAAAGGTGTGTGCATACGTTGGCAAGGGGGTACGTGCACACGTGTTTGTCTTCAATGACTTGAACAATACTGGGATATCAGAAGTACAAAAGAAAAGAAAAAAAATAGAGAGTATCTAAAGTGAAGAAACATCAGGTGCTGCTTCCCCACCACCTCACTCTTCTCCTCTGCCTCCTCCTCCACCTCCCCCTCCACCATTTCCTCCACCACCATCGCCGCCACCACCACCACCATTACCCTACACCATCATCACTTAAACATGCGGCTAAAGATCGCAGAACGTTTGCAAAGTGGAGAAACATCACAGAACGTTTGCAAGTGGAGAAAGGTCACAGAACGTTTAGTAAGTGGAGAAAGGTCACAGAACGTTTAGTAAGTGGAGAAAGGTCACAGAACGTGTTGTGAGTGGAGAAAGGTCACAGAACGTTTAGTAAGTGGAGAAAGGTCACAGAACGTTTAGTAAGTGGAGAAAGGTCACAGAACGTTTTGTGAGTGGAGAAAGGTCACAGAATGTTTTGTAAGTGGAGAAAGGTCACAGAACGTTTAGTAAGTGGAGAAAGGTCACAGAACGTTTTGTAAGTGGAGAAAGGTCGCAGAACGTTTAGTAAGTGGAGAAAGGTCACAGAACGTTTTGTAAGTGGAGAAAGGTCACAGAACGTGTTGTAAGTGGAGAAAGGTCACAGAACGTTTAGTAAGTGGAGAAAGGTCACAGAACGTTTTGTGAGTGGAGAAAGGTCACAGAACGTTTTGTAAGTGGAGAAAGGTCACAGAACGTTTTGTAAGTGGAGAAAGGTCACAGAACGTGTTGTAAGTGGAGAAAGGTCACAGAACGTTTTGTAAGTGGAGAAAGGTCACAGAACGTTTTGTAAGTGGAGAAAGGTCACAGAATGTTTTGTAAGTGGAGAAAGGTCACAGAACGTTTTGTAAGTGGAGAAAGGTCACAGAACGTTTGCAAATGATTAAGATGGCGGAATGTTTGCAAGTGGAGAAAGATCACAGAGCGTTTGCAAGTGAAGAAAGATCACAGAACGTTTGCAAGTGATTAAGATGGCGGAATGTTTGCAAATGGAGAAAGGTCACAGAACGTTTGCAAGTGATTAAGATGGCAGAATGTTTGCAAATGGAAAAAAATCAAGTGATTAAGATGGCGGAATGTTTGCAAGTAGAGAAAGATCTCAGAGTGTTTGCAAGTGATTAAGATAGCGGAATGTTTGCAAGTGGAGAAAGATCACAAAACGTTCAGAAAAATTTCAAAAATAGAAACAAACAAACAAACAAACAGAACTGCAAGCCAAGGAAGAATGTTTGCAAGTGATTTAGATGGCGGAATGTTAGCTAGTGGAGAAAGATCACAGAACGTCAAGAAAATTTAAAACAAACAAACAAACAGACAGAACTGCAAGTCGAGGAAGATGGCGGAATGTTTGCAAGTGATTTAGATGGCGGAATGTTTGCTAGTGGAGAAAGATCACAGAACGTTAAGAAAATTTTTTAACAAAACACACACACACACACACACACACACACATACACACACACACACACAAACAGAACTGCAATCCGAGGAAGATGGCGGAATGTTTGCAAGTGGAAAACAGCTGCCAACATGAAGCACTTCACGACGGCAGCTGTTGAGAGGAATGACTCACACCCTCAAAAACTCCCATTTAAAGCTCAGATTAAACCACTAAGTGCATGTCTGTTGGTTTACGTTCCACGAAAAGGATCCAAGCTGAAATTGAGCGCTGTTGTTCATTTAACTAGCGGACGAATGGGCGGATGGGGAGGAGGCCTTCCAACAAAGGGACAGTGGAGCGAGGGGTGAAAAGGGAGCAGAGTTCAAACAAAATGACGTCATTTCAACGGATCAGTGTCACATGTTTTCAACAACTTATGGAACGTCATACATCTGTCATTTCTTTCCTTCAAACCAAAGCAAAACGCGAGTGACTGTTTCGCGCGTGGGTTTTGGTTTAGTCATAAAAATGGCAGCCGGTTCCTCCGCCATCTTAAGCCGCATGTCATCAAAACTATCAGGTGACTTTAACCAGCAGCAGCAGCAGCGGCGGCAGCAACAACAACAGCAACAGCAGCAGCAACGTACAGCTTTTTCAGAGTTATATACCTCCTGCTTCCAGTTCCATACTGTCCCCAACTCCATCTTGGAAACACAAGACGCGGGCACCGCAGTTCCAAAGCAATGACCACTACAGCAGGTCTCTCACCCACACGTGTCAAAACAGTGACCACTACAGCAGGTCTCTCACCCACACGTGTCAAAACAATGACCACTACAGCAGGTCTCTCACCCACACGTGTCATGAACAGCTAGCGAGCCACTCATCGTAGAAGTCCCTGTTTCGCTCACATGAGGCAGGCCCATCGATGAAACACTTGGGATGTATTCACTCACAACTAAAACAAACAGCTCTAAACAGAGAGAAAAAAACAACGATGAAACACTTAGGATGTATGCACTCACAACTAAAACAGACAGCTCTAAACAGAGAAAAAAAAGAACGATGAAAAACTTAGAGTGTATGCACTCACAACTAAAACAGCAGCTCTACACAGAGAGAAAAAAAACAACGATGAAACACTTGGGATGTATGCACTCACAACTAAAAGAAGCTGCTCTAAACAGAGAGAAAAAAACAACGATGAAACACTTAGAATGTATGCACTCACAACTAAAACTAACAGCTCTAAACAGAGAGAAAAAACAACGATGAAACACTCTGGATGTATGCACTCACAACTAAAACAAACAGCTCTAGACAGAGAGAGAGAAAAAAGTCCAGTCGATCCAAACCATGCGCTGTCCGGTTCATACAGAAACCGATTCACTCATTCACTGTCCGTCGAATTCCTCTTCCCACTGAGCGAAATGTTCCTTTCGTCACACACAAACCACCTTCAACACATATGCAGCCATCTCAGCACATTGTAGCTATTCATGAACCTACTCTGATGCTCATTTTAGCTTCTGTGACGTAAAACTGTCCTTAATCAAACAGGTCTCACTGCTGACGGGTTATTACTTCAAACACGAGTGCTAAAATCGAGGTTTATGAACCAAGAACAAGGTCCACGTCCCAGTCGTCTCCATTTGTGCAGCCTTATGGGAGACGACCGCGCCCTTCCACCAAGGGCGCACTACTCTGCCTACCAGTATGATGGTCACAGATGGCTGGGTGGTATTCGACCCCACAGCCTCCAAACCCACACATGATAAAGTTTCTTTACATTAGCCGATCAATCGAGCGTGCATCGCTGGTGTACAGTTGTTGCTGGTAGGAGCTGATAGCAAGAGGCAATGTACGTGTGAGGCAGTTCTTAACGATGCAAACTTGAACAAGTACAGTAACTCTTTCTCCACCATGGTGAAATAAATACACGCCCGTTAACTCCAAACGAACGCTGCTTACAACACCGACTGGCCTAGCAGATATATATGACAACACAGAGATGTTCTCTGCCTCATTTAAGACTCCCTTTCAGTGTAAAGTTGGTTCTGTGAGATATTCAGCACGCTGGCTCTCCATTAATTTGTTTTGATGGTATTGAAATCGTTAGGGGGGGGGGGGGGGGGGAGAGAGAGAGAGAGGAGAGGAGAGAGAGAGAAGAGAGAGAGAGAGAGAGAGAGGGAGAGAGATGTTGGCAAACATACCTCAACTTCGTGCAAGGCAGAACTTGAATATAAACTGGCATAACATCCACTCCTCCCCCCCCCCCCCCCCCCTCTTTCCTTGCCCTGAAAGCTATGCCCCTGCCCTTCCTCGGTTCCCCCTCTATCTGTTTCCCTCCCCAATCCATATCCCCTCTCTCTCTCTCTCTCTCTCTCTCTCTCTCTCTCTCTCTCTCACACACACACACACACACACACACACACACACACACACACACACACACACACACACACACACACCAAAACAGTCGCAAAACTTCTCAGCTGGAGAGAGTAACCAACAGCTCATCCACCCACCCACCTTCCCCTTCCCTCTTCCAACACCCCCCCCCCCCCCTCCCCGTTCCCTGACTCTCACCCTCTGTTGCTCATCCCCACCACCCTCTCCTTTCCTTAGGCCAAAGGCAAAGAGATTTTAAAGTAAAATCAACATAAAAGCCGCTCTGATAGAAGTTTCTTGGGCTGAGACCTACCTACCACCCTGGCTTTTCCTTGTGGCAAAGGCGGCCATTTTCTGGTTTATTAATTTTTTTTTTAAATGGAAAGAAATATAGAAAGAAACAATGAAAAAAGAAGGAAAGAAAGAAAGAAAAAAGAAAAAAAGGTAAGATAAAAGAAAATAAACAAAGAAAGAAAGAAAAGAAAAATGGAGAGAAAAAAAAACAAAGAAAAAAAAGGAAAGAAAGAAGGAAACAGGGAAAGAAAGAAAGAATTAAAAATAGATTTTTTTTAAAAGGCAGAAAAACAAGAAAAAAGAAAAGAAAGAAAGAAAGAAAAAAGGAAAGAAGGAAAGAAAGAAAGAAAGAAGAAAGCAAAGAAACGAAAGAAAGAAAGAAGTAAAAGAAAAGAAGGAAAGAATGACAGAAAAAAAGAAAAGAAAAAAAGAAAACAAAAGAAAAGAAAGCAAGACGACATGAAAGTCGGTTTAACGGAAACCCCTAAGGCCAAGACCACCTGAAGACCCCGACATCCTAGCCATCGGCGTACGGTAAAGTACGTCACCTCACGGTGAAATCCCCATCCCGCCCCCATCCCCAACCCCTCCACCCTACCTCCACTCCCATCCACCCTACCCCTTCCCGAATTAAGAAACAGATTAATCAAACATTATAACTAAAGCGGCGAGGGCGACATCTGTCGGCGACACTTGGCCACCGATCGTCCGGTCTCGCCATCTTCACGGCTGTGAGCCACTTCCATCGATCAACCCAAGTGACGCACAAGTTGGTGGGAAGGAAGCAACCCGTGTGAACCTGCATAGTTTGAGAAATGCACACACGAAAGGCGTGGAACTAGAATAACTGAGCAAGATGCGCACTGTGTGATGCGTGCCAGAGTTAGTTTCTCCTGTCAGTTCGTTGCAATGATGATTGTAGGCCCTATAGACCCTTTTTCTTTTTAAAAACTACCTGAAGTAAAGGTGTGGTACGGATCAATTGTATTTCAGGATTCTTCCCCTTGGTTTCTTATCGTTTTATCTTGCATTTGAAATCTCTTCAATTCATAAACCCATCTTGTCAGGCCTTTGGGTGGTGTGTGTGTGTGTGTGTGTGTGTGTGAGTGTGTGTGTGTGTGTGTGTGTGTGTGTGTGTGTGTGTGTGTGTGTGTGTGTGTGTGTTGTTGTTTTTGTTTTGAGGGGGGGGGGGGGGGGAGAGAAAGATGGCTTTGAAGGAGAGAGCTGGGGGATTTTCTGTCAGGTTTTTTTTTCCCCTTGTCACTTGTTTTTCGTCTCTCCACCGAAAGACTACAATACGCGTCGAATCAGAAACAGTGACATGTGCGTTTAGAGACAAAATAGAAATGTGTGCTTAGTTTAAATGTGGGCAAACTGTTGAGAAAGAACTGGAGAGAGAGAGAGAGAGAGAGAGAGAGAGAGAGAGAGAGAGAGAGAGAGAGACAGAGAGAGAGACAGA
>CM065720.1:26382639-26387639 GCA_033310375.1 Conus canariensis
CATCCACTATCAGTATGTGGTACCTTCCTAGGCACAGTCTTCACATCCACTGTCAGTATGTGGTACCTTCCTAGGCACAGTCTTCACATCCACTGTCAGTATGGGGTACCTTCCTAGGCACAGTCTCCACATCCACTGTCAGTATGGGGTACCTTCCTAGCTAGTCTTCACACACACTGCCAGGTCTGATAGTAGAGCTGGGTGAAGGCAAGACTTTTCCAGTCACAGTGTTCAGTTTAGTTCTGCTTTGAGTAGAAATATCTGCAACCCAAAGGGAATCTGATGACAAACGTCTAATCATATAGAGAAAACAGTGAATAGATACACTGAAATTCCTTCTGCCTAACGGTGGTCCTTTTTTCCGTTCACAATTGAATCCTACTGCCAACTTTTGGGTTTATAAATAACTGCGTGCTTAAGTAAGAACAGAAGTTAGCGCATAGTTCAGCGCAGGACATCCTTTCGCGACGTCGCCAAAACTTCGATTAATCGCCATGACGACGAAAAAAAACACAAAAAACGATATATATATATATATATATATATATATATATATATATATATATATAAGCGCAGTGACCTGATTTACTACGCTCTACGACACGGAAACTGGGTGACCTCCTTTACGACATGTCGCAAAGTGGAGCGAATATGTTAAGAATCCCCTGGTTTTTCGAGCCAAAGTGCAGGTATCAAGGTTTGTAATTCATTCAAAATGAAGGACAAAACAACTTCCAATGGGACAAAATGAAGGACAAAACAACTTCCCATGTGACAAAATGAAGGACAAAACTTCCAATGGGACAAAATGAAGGACAAAATAACTTCCAATGTGACAAAATGAAGGACAAAACTTCCAATGGGACAAAATGGACAAAACAACTTCCAATGGGACAAAATGAAGGACAAAACAACTTCCAATGGGACGAAAGAAGCTGTCTGAAGGAGGAAAGCAGCAGATACGATGAACGTCGATGGAACAATTTTTTTTTACGCGACGCTGCCAGTTGCAGTGTGTGTTGTGGCGACTAAGAAAGCGTCGTCTGCTTCTGTCGACCACGCGTATGGGTGATGGTTATTTTCATCAATCAACATTCTGCTCAGGACCACAAGTTATATGCTGTTGTTGTTGCTGCTGCTGCTGCTGTGTTGTTGTTGTTGTTGTTGTTGTTCTTGTTATTGTTGTTGTTACTGAAGGTCAGGATGAAAGGGAAGAATGTGAATTCAACATGTCAAGGACATTGTCATCACTCCGTTCAGATTTCCTTACATTTTCATATATGTGACGAAAACCGAAAGTACATTTTTTCCCTCGAACGAACAAACCGTTTTATTCTTAGCAAATGTTACCTCTCGTTTCATCGTTGTGCCGATTTTTGCTTTGATGCCAATCATTTGTCATGCGGATCAACTTCATCTTTATGTTCATAGTTTACACATATATCTATTCAAGGATCTAGTTAGGCTACTTATAGCTCAATTTTGTCATCCTCCAAATCGCACATTTGATCATAACCTGAAAACAAAACCAAACCAAACAAAACAAAACGCGATTTCCCCTAAGCAGCTGCAGGGAAATAACCCAAACACATTTATCCCGACAACACCGACCTCCCAGTCCTAAACCGCCTTGATGTGCCGTCCACAAGGGCATAATTTGTCCGCTGCATCACATCTCTGGAATGAGTCGGACAGCAGTTAACCTTTCCATCGGCAGTACGTTCGGCAATGGTTGCATGTAATAAGCGCGCATTCTTTGCACATGTCAATAAGCGCGCGTGTAAAATTCTGTTCTGAAAAGCGCGGTTTTTTGTTTGTTTGTTTGCTTTTTTAATATAATTTGGGTGTTGGTGTTGTTGTTGTTGTTGTTTGTTTGTTTTGTTTTGTTTTGTTTTGTTTTGTTTTGTTTTTTTTTGGGGGGGGTTCAAAAAGCGCGCGTGTCTCTTGTCTTTTAGAGAACCGAAAATGTTCGGGGGCCCGGAAGGGCGCATCTGTTTTTCAGGGAATAATTCATGGACTGGATTTAAAGTGTAGGAATTAAGAGATTTGTGATTAGTCTCAAACTAGTTCTTTAATGACGAGATTGATTGATTGATTGGTTGATTGATTGATTGATTGATTGATTGATTGATTGATTGATTGAATTAACTGATTGATAATTTTTATTTCCAAGGGTAACAGATAAGCAAGAGAATATTTTTTTTTTCCATCTGACCCCAGTCCCAGTTCAGAGAGAGAGAGAGATAAGAGAAGAGAGATAGGGGAGAGAGAGAGAGAGAGAGAGAGAGAGAGAGAGAGAGAGAGAGAGAGAGAGAGAGAGACAGACAGACAGACAGACAGACAGAGAGAGACAGACAGACAGAGAGAGACAGACAGACAGACAGAGAGAGAGAGAGAGAATTTACTCATGCACGCTTCATGACGGGAACGGGTCACGCTTACTGACAGACGAAAAGCGCTGATCGAGCATTTAAGCAGGGCGCTTCCTGTCATTAAAAACTTGTGCTTACGGGCACGCGCTTGAGAGCAACGCAGGCCTGTCAGTGTCCCGTCAGAGGTCTCGTTATGGCCGATCCCCAAGCAGTCACGCTACAGCAGAGCTCGACGTTGGTGGTGCATTCCTGCACCAATTTGAAGCTTTTCTACAGCAAGATTGCTACCCCTCTGTTGTGAGAAGAGGACACAACACGCCTACTCCATAATTATTTCCCTTTGTTCTACTGAAAATAGCCACAGGATCGCTTCAGATGTAAAGGGAAGTAATTAACCTGACAGCAAAATCGGCAGGCGCGGGACAGTGCTGCATTGGACTCTCCCCGTTACCGACCCTCCCCACGATTCGTCGTTCTGCTCTCTCTCTCTCTCTCTCTCTCTCTCTCTCTTCTCTCTCTCTCTCTCTTTACCATCATCTGTCATCCCCCTCCTCCACCTTTTCCCCTCCTCCTCCCTCACACCCTCTACTTTTTGCCCACCCCCACACCCCACCCTCTTTTCCCCCAATCTTACCTTGCTAACCCCCCTCTTCCTCCTCCCCCCCCCCCCCCCCACACACACACACATAAGTTGTTGCAAAGTCTTAGAGATCTGTATTGACGGACGAGAGGTGGAGGTCAGTTTAGGACCATAACATGACCACAGAAGTGGACTTGACCCCTTGACCACCCTTGTGCCATAAAGAGACCCTGACGAGAGTGGTCCGAGGCCATGAAGTACACTGCCATTGCTAGGCAAACACGTGCTGACCCCGTGGGTCCTCTGATACACTACTTACATTTGGTCAGTAATGTCCGAGTTGGTCCGGCTTTATGGATGAATTATTGTCCGTTATTTACACTCTGGTTTACCGTCCACACCCGCCACACCCAGCAGATGGGGATCATAATCACCCCCGGAAAAGCTGGGAGGTTGTGGATCTGTATCACACTACACCGATACCACCAGGACGATTATACGCTGGATTGGATGCCGTGTCTGAGGTCACGTGGAAATGGGGGTATCGTACCCGTGGAAACTAAAACTCACGTAGCAGAAAATCGTGGAAATTTTTAGGAATGTGTTCTGTATAATGTCTCAGAAGTCTCGTCATGAACTAATGATCAGCTACGAGTATGGGGGAATGCAGATTTTAAAATTTTTAAAAAGAGCTAGCAATTCAATCAGGCTTGATTTTTTTCCCACAAGGTCTAAGACTGTCGGTCAATTACTCGATCATTAAGGAACCCATTTAACGCTCACACGATAGAAGAAGAAGAAGAAAGGAAACTCGCTGCTGCTCGACTGAATTAGATTGTTAGGCCTACTGACCGTTTATGGGAAACTTGAATCGAAGGAGGTAGCGGCAAATGATAAATAACAAGTCAGGCAAATAGTTTTTGCTCCCATGTATGTAACAGTTATGTTTCTGGATTATCACATACAGTTTCAATAAGTTGCAAACTCGATTTTTGCTTTCTCTCTGGCCTAATGTCAATTCATTTTCGAGACACTATTACTTTAAAAGAATATAATGTTTACTTCCGGAATCTGAATCGCAAATTTGGGGCAAAAATGATTGCACATGCCTGCGTAAGTCAGTCAAATCAACCACCAATCAATTTCTCTGACATGAGAGCTGTAAAAGTAACTTCCCTTGGTGTGAAGCCGGACAGCTGCAGTGTGCAAAATCACTGACAGCTTCTGCAGCATGTGGAGCAAATCCTATGCCGTCTTTGAATGTACGGGTCATCGGGTCACGCCAACACAGGGATCCTGTTGGGCGAATAAAAGGATACACCACGTGTCTCCCAGCCCTTTGTTCACACGCGTAACTGCATGATTATGTTTCCCTCTCGGGGCTCTTAAAACTCGAACGTGTAACGTTTCTCCCAAATGCTCGACACTACTCATGACAGAGAGAAGATCTTTAAAAAAAAAAAAAAAGTAATCATCATAATAATGAGTGCTTACAGACGAGAGCACTATATCGAGGATCACACGCGACGGATGTGTGGGGATGAAGTGGCAATGGATAACACGGTGAGTGGACGAACCCCGGTGGAAAATGACTGGTGCGAAATGTGATGTACGGAATTCTAAGAAGACCGCTGTGGAGAAACGAGCTGTTGAGATCAAGGACCAGGGCAGCCTGACCTCGTAGTTTTAAAGTTTGAATTAGTTGCAAAGTGAGGTGATTGCAGGCGGAAACTGAAACAAAAGTTCAAAAAGTATTTGAAATAGCTCCGCCAATGAACATGGACAAACGAATCACAAGACAGAATACGACGCGTTTCGACCTCTTAGGTCTTCGTGAGGCAGACATTTAGATAGATAGACGGATAGATAGATGGATACATACATACATACATACATACACACATACATACAGATAGACAGACAGGTAGATAGGCAAATAGGTAGATAGATAGATGGACAGATACATACATACGTACATACATACATACACACATACATACAGATAGATAGATAGATAGATAGATGGATGGACAGATACATACATACAT
>CM065720.1:26392639-26395139 GCA_033310375.1 Conus canariensis
GATGATGATGATGATGATGATGATGACGATGATGATGACGATGACGATGACGATGAATGATGGATGATGATGATGATTATGGTGGTGGTGCAATGACTGGACGAAGACACTGACGACGCTGATCAGACGCTGATGAAGAAAGAAAGAAACAAAGAGAAGAAAAAGAGACACTAAACGAAATACTTGGACTGAAGACGAAAACATACATAAACTAGGGGAGGTGAGGAGAGAGAGAGGGGGGGGGGGGGGGAGTGAGAGAACAGACAGAGAGAGAGACAGAGACTGACAGACACACGCACAGAGAGAGAGCGAGAGAGAGAGGGGGGGGGGGACAGACAGACAGATTCACTTTGGTTCTAGCCCAGTCTGCCAGGAGGAGGCTGTCATATCGTCAAGGTCAATACTTAATACAGACTAAAAGAAAAAAAAAACAGAAAAAAAAAAATCTTGAACACACGCTAAAATTGCTTCAAACTCTGCCATCCATAAAAGCTTTGAACCTACGAAAACTATTTATCTCGTCAAGAACTCAAAAATCACATCAGGGCGGTCACCTCGTCAAAGTCAATACCTAATGCAGACTAAGAATCTATAAAAAAAAAATCTTGAACACACGCTAAAATTGCTTCAAAATCTGCCATCCTTAAAAATTTTGTACCAGATAAAAACTGTTTATCTCTAGCTGAAGAACTCAAAAATCACATCTGATGGAACATTTCAAAACAGGGTAAAATTCCACGGAGAGACAGAGACACAGAGAGACAGACAGACAGACAGACAGACAGGCAAAATAGACGGATTAAGACGGGCAGACAGGCAATGGCAGACAGACAGACACACAGACAGACATAACCACACAGTAGAGACCGCAGAGCAGAGACGCCAGCCGACCTCCCAAGAGCAGCAAGGTTGTTGACCGGACGATGTGTGGCCAACACACACAGTGACCACGGGGCGGTCTGGGCCATAGTGGACCCATCAGTGTATTTACTACACAACCGGCCTGCATGGGGTACAGTCATCACACAGTGAACCGCACTACTTAACAGGACCGTCATTATTAGCAGGGACTGTGTGTCTGTATGTGTGTGTGTGTGTGCGTGCGTGCGTGTGTGCGTGCGTACGTGCGTGCGTGTATGTTTGTATGTGTGCGTGTGCGCGCGCGCGCGCGCGCGCGCGCGCGCGCGCGTGTGTGTGTGTGTGTGTGTGTGTGTGTGTTGCTAAATGTCGTTGAGCTTTTATCCTCCTCCCTGTAAAAGGGTCAAAGGATTACTTCAACACGGTACTCAAAACTTGTGTCAAACTGCTTGTTGCATGCATGCCTGTGGGTGGTGTGTGTGTGTGTGTGTGTGGTGTGTGTGTGTGTGTGTGTGTGTGTGTGTGTGCATGCCGAGAGTGTGTGTGTGGTGTGGTGTGTGTGTGGTGTGTGTGTGTGTGTGTGTGTGTGTGTGTGTGTGTGTGTGTGTCCGTGTGAGTGTGAGTGTGTGTGTGGTGTGTGTGTGTGTGTGTGTGTGTGTGTGTGTGTGTGTGTGTGGTGTTGTGTGGTGTTGTGTGTGTGTGTGTGTCTGTCTGTGTGTGTGTGTCAGTGTGAAAGAGAAATACAGACAGGCAAAAAGATGCCGAAATAGAGAGAAAGGTACTCCAAATGCGCGCGCATGTCACTGTGAGTGATCGAATCTCCCTAGTGTATACATGTGTGCGTGAACTGACAAAAGTAAGTGTGTTCAGTTACATGCCAATATCTGGATGAACAAAAGAAAAGTATGGAAGAGAGAGAGAAAGACAGAGAGAGAGAGAGGGGGGGGGAGAACAGACAGACAGACAGATAGACAGACAGGCAGACAGACAGCAGACAGACAGAGATTTAGGTTGAAAGAACTTCAAATAGGAGAGACCCTTTAAAAGAAGACAAAATGAAGAAGACAGAAAGGAAACACGGGGGGGGGGGGGGGGGGGGGGGGGAGGAAGGGCGGGCGTGGATGGGGAGGGGGGTATGTTGGAGGTTTTTGCACCTTTGCGCTTCTTTAAAGAATGCCTGTAGTTAGAATCTCGATGACGTCCGTTCTACATACAGACATTTCACCCGGGTCTTAACACAGTGTCGCCATGTTGGCGGGAGTCCGGGTAATCGAAATGGGCCTCGACCTTTCCTGTGCTTTTCTGGAATGGAACTGACTACCCGCCATACGACCTGTGCTGGTGAGCACGTGCAATCGGAATGTCACCTAGATGCATGACTAACAGGATATATTGGAAGTGAGTAACAAAGGCATAGCCTGAAATCCCGACACGACCGTTCTAGAGATTTGATGTGATCACTCATCTATTCAGTCAGGGATATCACAGAATGCCTGGATTTTTGGTTTTCAAATCACTGTAGAATAGATTGCGCATAAAATGCAAACACGAGGACGTTGCTTTTTACGGGGAAGGTATACGGGGAGGAGAATGGGGGGGGGGGAGAGGTATGGAAACAGAGAGGGAGAGACAGGGGGCGGGG
>CM065720.1:26400139-26405139 GCA_033310375.1 Conus canariensis
TATGATACTGGTTGAAAGATTTGGCATCTGTCTGTCTGTCTGTCTTCTCTCTCTCTCTCTCACGAGAACAATGGCGGCGATACGGATGTACTTGCTCAACGCTCCGTATAGTTTTGTTCATTTTCGCCAGCAAGTGTGAAAAGGCAGCGCAACAATTCGTGCTAGTGTGGAGGCAAACATCAGTGACCTGGTCTGTGCGAAAAAAAATGATTGACTTATCATTGTGGAGGGCCAGAATTGGCACATTCTGTGCTAAAAACTTGAAGGTGACTGAACTGTGTGAGCACCATTTTGAAACTTGTTCGGGATGGCGTTTTGTGTCGGCCGTGCTCTACGTGTGTGCTGTGTTGTCAGTCATGCACACAATGTGGACATTGTTTATTCACCAAACTGACAACATTAAATACTTTCAAGGCGCACCAAGAGGAACAACGGTAGGTGTGGACGAACAATTCGAGCCGAGTGACATTGTCAGTCTGGATCACGGTGACCTACATGTATCCGAACTGATCGTGATGTGTTGTGGTGCCAACGCTGTGCGTACGATGTTTAAACTGCTATTAAGTGGAGACATCGAGCAGAATCCTGGCCCTGATCCTCATGGTACTAGAGACGAGAAGAACACAGACGATAATAAGATGGAATCAACACTGACAAAGGACAGCGCAATCAGTGCTGATTTTGCCGCGGAAATCATGTCGGCTCTCGCGCAACAAAGAGAAGAATGGAAACCACACCGCGAAAAGCAGACAGAGCAGCAGAGAGAACAGAGAGAACAAAACGATTTCATACGCCACGAACTGACAGATATCAAATCAGAACTAGGGAGAGTGTCAGAGAAGTGTAGAGAAATCAACAACAGATGTACAGTAGTTGGAACGGAACAACACAGACTGTCAGCCGTCATAGAACACACGTGCACGGATTTAGATCAGTTGTTCGAAGCAACGGCACAAGGGAAGAAACAGACTGAGAAACTGACAGTGACTGTGAACAAATTAGAGCAACAAGTTACGATGATGTCAGAAGAAATAGACAGATTAGAGGGGTTTTCAAGGCGCAATAATTTGCGATTCTTTGGTATCCCTTCAGGAGCTAAAGAAGACTTCGAAAGCTGTGCTAGATGTATTATTGACACATTGAACAGTGTTGACAGCTCTAAAGTGTGGACAGAGAACAACATTGTACGTGCACATAGGGTGGGCCATGCCAAACCAGGCGAGTCAAGAACAATGATTGTTTGTTTCATGCAATGACAAGACAAAATGAAAATAATGCGCGATCGCGAGCTACGACACGAACTGGAGAAAAGAGGTGTTAGATCAGCAAACGATCTTACGAGAAGACAGGCAGCAACAGTAGCCAAGGCAAAACAAGACGGTATGGCGGCCTACTTTGTCCGGGGAAAACTGACAGTAGGACCACGAAGACCCGATCCACGATCGTATGCAGAGGTGGCAAGAGTGGATACACGATCTGTCACAACACTGAGAAGTACTGGCACGGATGGAAAGTCTGCCGACACTCACGTGGCAGGTGACAGTGGCACGGGGGATTCCCCTTCGCGTCACTGTGACGTCAGACAACACAGCAGCCAATGGGGAGCGGCAGAGGGAGTGGAGGCGGAGAAAGGAGGTCAGCACGCGCTGGGGGGTGGTGACCGTGCCGATCAACCTACGAGTCAGCGTGATGCCGGGGAAGCAAGCAGCCAACCAGCCGTGACACCAACACACAGTGGTGCAGAATCTCCGAACGTTCGAACGCCAACATCGACACCTGTGTTCAGTGACAGAGCACGATCTTGTGACGTGTTGCCTGACCAGAGCCAGGATTCTCCGACCAGTTCACGTCAGCGCGAGGCGGGGGCCGTATCCCAGTGTGTGCGTGGTGTGACGGACAGGAAAACCCCCACCAGTGGTTCACGGTATGGACAGGGGGAAGGGGTGGCCACACACGGTACGAGGGTCTGGGTCGAGAAAACAAACTGGCATTAATTCTTATCTGGCTAACGATGTCCTGGGAGATCTTTGAGATCAAAAACGTGTTCAAAATAGGACAGGCCAGACTATCAGGAAAAAGAATTGACGTTTCTAAATTATAACATAGAAAATTTATTTACTAAACTTAATGATGTTTCGTTCATTAATTATATAAATGGTTTTGATTTTGTGTGCCTCACTGAGACATTTGTTCATGAAAAGTTTGAGTTTCTCTGGTGTGGTTATTGATTTTGTAAAATTTCATGCTCCAGCAAAGAAATTATCATATCAAGGTCGTCATTCCGGTGGTGTATTGCTAATGGTGAAGAAAATATATGAACTGTTTGTCACTCAGGTCAGTGTAAATTGTGATAACTTGATAGTCCTGAATGTTAGCAAATCATTGTTTAATACAACTAAGGATGTTCTACTGATTGCATGTTATGTAGTACCAGAGGGAGGGCCGATGTATAACAACTATGCAATTAAAGATGGAATCTTGATCCTTGAAGATAATATGTAGAAATTACAGAAAATAAGGATGTAAATATTCTGTTATGTGGTGATTTGAATGCACGGACGGGACGTCAACAACCCAAACTGGAGCCTATGTCAAATTTTACACCCGGAGATGATAGTGATGATGATGAAGATTGTGATGTTGATGGGGAGGGTGACTATAATATTGATGTCTATGATGGTGATGATTCATATGATCAAGATGGTTGTACTGAAGATGATCATGAAAAGGACAATGAAAATGATGTGTTAAAGCGCCGCTCTAAAGACTTGTGTGTAAATAAGTTTGGTAAATCTTTGTTAGATTTGCGTTTTATGTTTGATCTAGATATTGTGAATGATACATGCAATGATGATTCGAAAGGAGAGTTTACATTTGTGTCACCTAATGGAAGTAGTTTAATTGATTATTTCATTGTCACTAAAGATTTACTAAGAAATTGCAGAATGAAGGTTGGCGATTGTTTATTTTCCTGGCATTTACCTGTAGAACTAAAATGGAAAACAGGCAATATGAATGTAAGAAAAGAACATCCAGTATTTCATACAGAAGAGCGCTTTATTTGGTCTGAAGAACACGCAGAGACTTATAAGGAGGAACTAGATTCAGATGAGTTCAAACAGTGCTGTGATGAAGCTACAGAGCATCTTAATGTAAATATCAACACTGGTTTAGAATATTTTGTGAAAGCTTTGTGTAGTGCAGCTGCGTGTATGGTAAGGACCAAGGGTAAAAACAAGAAAGAAGTGAGCGATTGGTTTGATTTTGAGTGCGAGAATAAGAAAAAAAACTTGTGAAAAGGTGTTTGAAGCTATATCAAAGAACCAAATCTGTAACACTGAAAAAACAACACAAAGCAACTTACGTTAGGGAAAGGAAAGACTATAATTTACTGGAAAAAGAGAAAAGAAAAAAATTTGATGAAAAACAAATTAATAGATTGAAAGCATCTGTTAACGACCCTGAATTATTCTGGTCTACCATTCGATCTATCAGTAGAAAACCAGTAATTTATAACGAAATCAGCTCGCAACAATGGTATGAACATTTCTACAGTGTATTTAATGGATTTGATAACGATTTGAGCGTAGATATTGATAGTGACGAACAAATTACTGACGAACCACTGTTTAATGATCAAATAACAAGAAATGAAGTCTTAAACAGTATAAAACACATCAAATGTGGAAAAAGTGCTGGGCCAGACAAAGTAGTTGGAGAAATGTTCAAATGTGCTAACTCTGTTGTAGTCGATTTCTTGGTTGATCTTTTTAATTCAGTGTTTGATAATGGAATCTTTCCAGAATCTTGGTCTAAATCAATAATAGTTCCTCTGCACAAGAAAGGTGATAGTAACAATCCTGACAACTATCGAGGTGTTGCACTGACGAGTATTATTAGTAATATGTATACACATATACTCAACAAAAGATTAAAAGCGTGGGCAGAGAGAGAAGAGAAAATAATGGAAGAGCAGGCTGGATTCCGATCCAAATATAGTACAATAGATCATATATTTACTCTGTATGCTTTAGTACAAAAATACTTATTAACAAAAACCAAACTGTATGTTGCATTTGTTGATTTTCAGAAAGCTTTCGATTCAGTCAACAGAAATGTTCTATGGTGTATTTGAGGAATAATGGCGTAATGGGAAGTTGTATGCAGCTATTCATGGAATGTATGAGTCTGTTCTTGCATGTGTCCGAGAGAAAGGAGCTTATACTGATTATTTCAGCTGCCCGAGGGGAGTGAAACAAGGGTGTCTGCTTAGCCCACTTTTGTTCACATTCTTCATAAATGAATTAGCGATAGAGATAACAGGGGGAGGGAAACATGGAATTCAAATGTTACCTGGTGCTGCTGACTTATTTCTAATGCTTTTCGCTGATGATGTTATCCTCCTAGCAGATACTGCTATTGGTTTGCAAAATCAGTTAGACACATTGAAAAGAGAATCAGATAGGTTAAAATTAAAGGTGAACCTAATCAAAACTAATGTAATGGTTTTCAGAAATGGTGGTTACTTATCAAAATACGAAAGATGGTTTTATGGTGGAGCGGAAGTTAGAGTGACAAGTAGCTATAAATACCTTGGGATGTTATTCACGACAAAATTAAGCTTGAGTAAGGGCTGGCTTGAGATGTGCAGAAAGGAAAAGAGAGGTGTCATGGATATTCTGAGGACTATGAAAAAATTGAACTCCAGTGATGTGAATCTATTTTGGAAATTATTCGATTCACAGATACAGCCTATTTTGATATATGCATCAGAAGTCTGGGGAATGTTGGATAATAGCCAAATGGAAAAAGTTCATACCTTTGCGATAAAACGTATTATCCACGTACCCTTGCACGCTTCAAATAAAATGGTTTATGGCGAAAGTGGACGATACCCTATATTTATTATAACTTATGTTAGATGCATTAACTATTGGCTGAAATTAGTAAACCTACCAATAACCAGACTCTGTGCTCAGGCGTATGAAATGCTCATGCTG
>CM065720.1:26420139-26432639 GCA_033310375.1 Conus canariensis
GGAGTGCGCGTGCGCGCGCGCGTTTGTGTGTGTGTGTGTGTGTGGTGTGTGTGTGTTGTGTGTGTGTGTGGTTGTGTGTGGTGTGTGTGTGTGGTGTGGTGGTGTGTGTGTGTGTGTGTGTGTGCTGGCGTGCGTGCGCCGCATGTGTGTGTGTGTGTGTGTGTGTGTGTGTGTGGTGGTGCTGTGTGGGTTGGTGTGTTTGGTGTGTGTTGTGCCTGCGCAAGTGCGTGCATAATAAACGTTTGGTACATGCGTTCGTGTTTGGATTCCACTTATTTATTTTTGTCCTTCTCGGTTACATTGTCTGTTTTCGTCTTACATCAAACAACCAATCCAGCTCAGTACAATAACACTACATAACATTTCGCTGTAAACCTTACAAAGAAAAAAAGAAAAGAAAAAAAAGAGAGAGAAAAAAACCCTACTTACATAAATGATAGAGGTTTTCATCCTCGCCGACATATGCGCGCGTAGCAACACTCTTCAAAACTGTGTGATGTAAGTTCCTTTTGCAGAAAATCAGCTGTTCTACGATTAGTCCGTCGTCATATAAATGGATGGCGTGGTGGAAAGAGAAATTGGCACTGGATAGATCTCGGTTTGCCCAGAAAGAAATTCGAAACGAATTTATTGTCAAGTTCCCGGGTGCTTTGTGGTAGCTGGAGGTGCGTCTGGACACTGGAACCTGTCGTGCTGTGAGAAGGGTCTTGAGTTTCATGGCGTTTGAGCCCTATGACGGTTCTTTAGGGACCGCTTCAGATGGCATCGTTTTCGCGCCTCTCTCTCTCTCTCTCTCTCTCTCTCTCTCTCTCTCTCTCTCTCTCTTAGTCATAATTTTCTCCGTTATAATTCTCTCTCTCTCTCTCTCTCTCTCTCTCTCTCTCTCTCTCTCTCTCTCTCTCTCTCTCTCTCTCTCTCTGTTGTTTTGATGCATATGTACGTTGTATCATTTAGTACTAGCTTCGTAGAATAGTAACGGCAAGTATGAAAAATGGCTAACTAAGCCAATATTTTTATCCTTATAAGGTAAAGAATCTTTGTCATTCTCTCTCTCTCTCTCTCTCTCTCTCTCTCTCTCTCTCTCTCTCTCTCTCTCTCTCTCTCTCTCTCTCTCTCTCTCAAGCCAAAACCAAATTTATGATTATAGCTACCTGTCAAAAACACCAATTGACTCCTCTTTGCCTAAAACTTCAGTTGAATGGCACTTCTATCGAGCAGGTAGGTGAGCATCGTGTTTTAGGGTTAACGATAGACAAAGAATTGAAATGGCAATCTCATCTTAATAACGTATGCAAGGTAGTCTCAAAACACCTTTTCCTGTTATCTCAATTAAAGCGCTACGTCAAGAGTAATGTGCTTAAATATGTGCTTAACATAATGTCACGTATCAATTACGCTTCAACAGTGTGGGACAGGAGTAGTGACGTCCACAAAAAAGGCTGAATTCTCTCCATAGACGTGCAGCAAAGCTACTCCATCCAGCTGTATCTCTAACAACAGAAGAAAAACTAAAAGCGCTGAACATACTTCCCCTGAGTAAGCAACCGGAATTCAACAAGGCATCATTTATGTTTACAATCTTGACAGATATTATGCCATGTTACATCAATGCCCTTTTTACAAGATCGAACAGCTTTTCTGGCACGACGAAATTCCTTCTTCCCTACCCACGCATTGATCTATACAAAACAAGCCTAGCTTACTCTGAACCATATGTCTGGAACTCACTTCCACCGAATCTACAAAATACGAATACTTTAAAACTTTTCCAGAAACATTTGCATAAACATTTTATGTCTCAGTAATTTACTTATTCGATTAAAATGATTAGCGCCCATTCGCAAAGTCTTCTGTAAACCATACTTTGAATACGTCGTCTAAACATATAGGCTACTCCGTTAAAATCGCTCATCCCCACTCCCACTCTGTCTGCCATCCCTTTTATCTCTCCCTCCCCCCCCCCCCCCCCCCACTTACCATTCTCTCTTCCTCACCCTCCTCTGACCTCTCTCTCTCTCTCTCTCTCTCCTCTCTGTAGTTTTGTTTGTTTGTTTATAAGTTTTCTTCTGTTTCACCATCCCCCATCTCATTAGTACTTTTATGAATAGTTTGCTTATCAATGTAGAATTAGATTACGATGTTGCTATGTTGAATTGTCAGTATGAATGATATGTGTTGACATAATGTATGCATGACAAGGACAGATTGTAAGACTAGGCTTTGGCCTAAAATCTTCATCCTTGCGTATTAAAGATCAATCAATCAATCAATCGCTGAGGAAATCAGAGCCTGGATTAACTCCCTTTTCCGTTGTATCTGTTCAGCTGCATCCTCATAACCCATTTCAGTCTCAGTTTCATCAAGGAGGTGTCACTGCGCGCGGACTAGTCCATACACGCTACATCACATCTGCTAAGTTTCGAGACCACACTGCACACGATTTATAGCTGATGGATATATGAATTAATGACTTAGATGATATAATCTAAGAAGAGGGTCTCGTGGTTAGGACTTGGCAGATGTCTGATCTATACATTAGCCCAACGTGCTGGTCGGACCTTGAGTACCTACCTAACAATGTCCGTGCCATTATTATCATTGTATGTGTGTGTGGTGAGTGTACACATGTGTGTGTGGTGAGTGTACACATGTGTGTGTGATGAGTGTACACATGTGTGTGTGGTGAGTGTACACATGTGTGTGTGTGTCTTTTTGTGTGAATCTGTTTAGACTTGTGGAGCGGCAGCAGTTGTGTATAGTGTGCGAGCGCGTCCTTGCCTGTGCATGTGATGCGCGATCGCGCACGCGCGCGCGTGTGTCTGTGTGTGTGCGCGTGTGCGTGCGCGCGTGCTCCTCCGTGCGTGCGTGCGTGAGCGCGCGTGCTCCTTCGAGAGAGAGAGAGAGAGAGAGAGAGAGGTGTGTGTGTGTGTGTGTGTGCGCGAGAGAGAGAGAGAGAGCGAAAGAGTAAATGTGTATGTTAGAGACAGAGAGAGAGAGAGAGAACTATAACTGAGAGAATTATAACTGTGAGAGAGAGAGAGAGAGAGAGAGAGAGAGAGAGAGAGAGAGAGAGAGAGAGAGAGAGAGAGAGAGAGAGAGTTATAACTAACTGGCGTGTTGTCAAAGGCAGGTCTACCACCTGCCTATTCTGTGATGTCTGATTGCTCTCATTTTTTCTAAAACATTTTTGTGGTGGAGCGAGTGGGCGGGGATAGTGGTGATGAGGGTGGGGGTGGGGGTGGGGGGTGGGGTAAGAACCATTATCTTGTTCGTGGTGGTAGACTGGCTTTTCAAATTAAAAAGAACACATCATTAAGTGTAGTGTTTTTCAAAACAGTGGGTAATGAACTATGACGAATTTTGTTTATTTTTTGTTTTGTTTTGTTGGTTTGTTTTTGTTTGTTTGTTTTTTGTTGTTGTTGTTGTTTGTTTTTTTTTGGCGACCGTCACGGCTTACCTTCGTCTGCTTTTAGGAGATCGATAGCCTTCATGCTGTCAGCTGTGTCGACAGTCGTCTACCTTCTTCGTTTTTTTGTTTGTTTGCTTTTTGTTTTGTTTTGTTTTTGGGGGGAGGGGGGGGGGGCACTGGGTTCAGGACCTTTTTACTGTGTGGTGGCAGCATTTGAAAACAGTTTTTGTGGTCTGCTCTGCTTCGGCTGACTGAAACTGAAATTCCCTGATTGGGGTATTCGACGAATTACCTTCAGAACAAGTACTTGGTATCTTTCCCCTTCGCTCTCCACCCCCTCTCTCCTCTTCTCTCTTTCTCAGTCTGTCTCTCCCCCCCCCCCCCCCTCCCTCTCGCTGTGACTCAGTCAGCACTCATGTTATCGATACCAGCTATTGTGCGTGCACGGCGGGCCTTCAGTGTTCTCCAGTGCCCCTTCATTATCTGGTTGTTGGCGGCGCTTTTGCCAGGTGGGGGCCGCCACTGGAAAGTGGCCGTGTCCGACAACAGCACCTGGCTACCTGTCGTTGAGCTCCTGTGTCCCTGCTGAGTTGGGTTCCGGCCTTGTGTGCTGTGGTGTGGTGGTGGTGTCTTGGCCTCTGTTCTCTTTCTTTCTTTCTCTGTCGCTTTCTTTCTTTCTCCGTCTCTTTCTTTCTCTCTCTGTCTTTCTTTCTTTCTGTCTGTCTCTTCTCTCTCTGCCCTCTGCCACTCTCTTCCTCAAATTCAATATTGCATTATTCATTCTCAACTGTTATGTATTCACTGTTGCATATATGTGTTGATATGTACTTCTGTGCGATGTTTTCCTTCATGTATTTAGATACTTTTCCTTTGTTTGAAGGGTGGATGAAAAGAAAAGCCACCGAACTCCGTGCTTATTCCTTTCCCTCAATGAACAGTTTGTTCGTTCATTCATACTCTCTCTCTCTCTCCCTCCCTCTCTCCACACTCCCAACCCCACCCACCCCTATTTTTCGTCGTTATTCTTGTGTGTGTTGATACTTTTATGAGCACGTGTGCATGCTTTGTGTCAAGTCTTTTGCACTACAGATGTGTGTGTGTGTGTGTGTGTGTGTGTGTGTGTGTGTGTGTGTGTGTGTGTGTGTGTGTGTGCAGGCGCATGCGCTCACGAGTGCAACGCAGTCTGTCTTTGTTGTTTGTGACATTTGTCACAGTACAACATGGTACAGCACAACATTGTGCAGTACAGTGTAACAGGTAGAGCACAGTACAACATGGTACAGCAAAACATTGTGCAGTACAGTCTAACATGTAGAACATGATACAGCACAACATTGTGCAGTACAGTGTAACAGGTAGAACATGGTACAGTACAACATGGTACAGCAAAACATTGTGCAGTACAGTGTAACAAGTAGAGCACAGTACAACATGGTACAGTTCAACATTGTGCAGTACAGTGCAACAGGCAGAACATGGTACAGTACAACATTGTGCAGTACAGTGTAACAGGCACAGCAAAGTACAACATGGTACAGTACAACATGTATGGTACAAAACAACATGGTACAGTACAACATGTATGGTACAACACAACATGGTACAGTACAACATGTATGGTACAAAACAACATGGTACAGTACAACATGTATGGTACAACACAACATGGTACAGTGCAACATGTATGGAACAAAACAACATGGTACAACATAGCACAGCTTATCACAGTACAGAACAACTTGACACAGTACAGAACTAGTACAGCACAGTACAGGAAGATAAAACACAGTACTACATGTTATAGAACTACATGGTACAGTACTACATGTTATAGAACTACATGGTACAGTACTACATGGTATAGGACAACATGGCACTGTAGAACACAACACTGTGTGAAATGATAACATTTTGTGATTTAATAAAACACAACTGCTTCTTTTCCTTCTTTTTTTTATTTCTTTATTTCAGTCAGTGAAGTGACATTCTGTGATGGTTATAATACAAAACAACTTCTTTTCTTTTCCTTTGGTTCAATGAGTGAAGCCACATTCATTGATAACACTAATTCACCACAGCTTTTTTTTTTTTTTTTACTTCAATGAGAGAAGCCACACTCATTGATAACACTAATACACAACAGCTTTTTTTTTTTTTTTTAGTTCAGTGAGTGAAGCCACATTCATTGATAACACTAACACACCACAGCTTTTTTTTTTTTTTAACTTCAATGAGTGAAGCCACATTCTGTGATATCGATACTAACATATTCTTTTCTTCTTTGAGTTCAATCACTTAAGTCACATTCCATGATAGTGATGATATATAACAGCTTTTTTTCTGTTAGTTCAGTCAGTGACACACGCTCTTTGATAACAATGACACATAACTGCTTCTTTGTTCTTTTAATTTAGTCAGTGAAGTACATTCTGTGATAAGGATGATACACAACAGCTTTTTTTTTCTTCATTTCAACCACAAGAATAACAGGTCACATTTTGATTCTTTTTTAATCTTTATCATTAAATACGAAATAAAATTTTTAAAAAAGAATCATATCAGTGACAGCACTATTCTGTGCTTCAACAACCCACAGAGCTTCCACTGGAAAACCTTCCACTCGGGGATGCTGCATGGTCAGTGACACCCAAGTGCTGCTATGCGTAAGACAGGGCACCTGTGGCCCTACTGCAAAGACATAAACCACACAGAGCACCTGTGGCCCTACTGCAAAGACATAAACCACACAGAGCACCTGTGGCCCTACTGCAAAGACATAAACCACACAGAGCACCTGTGGCCCTACTACAAAGACATAAACCACACAGAGCACCTGTGGCCCTACTACAAAGACATAAACCATACAGAGCACCTGTGGCCCTACTGCAAAGACATAAACCACACAGAGCACCTGTGGCCCTACTGCAAAGACATAAACCATACAGAGCACCTGTGGTCCTACTGCAAAGACATAAACCATACTAGCCATGGATCTGAGAGAGTTGGCTGAATCAGGTGGCTTCAGTGAAGGGAGACAAATCTTTGCCAACTGCTTGTTGTGAAGCAGCACAGCAGTTGTTGAACTTTGTGGGTGAAGTCAGACACTGAGGTGCAGGGGCCACGAACAGGGCAAGCCCCAGAACAGGTAAGGTAATGTTGTTTATAGCCCAGCCAACCACAAAGGGCCATATCAGGGCTGTCCAGATTGTGCTGATTGACTCATGGCAGTCAGACTGTGGGCTGGGCTGTGCCGACGCACTCGTTTCTGGATGTGCATCATCCTTAGACAAGAGCCCCAAGTCTGAGGTCAAAATCACATCGCAAGGGGATGATCCAACCCTAGCTGGGCAAAAGTTTGTCGTGCCTTGGCTCACAATAGCGACATTGTAGCAGTGTCAAATCAAGGTGAAGCTGGATACACCCCAGTCTCTTCAACATACCATTCATCATGATTATCTGCCTGGGGAAGACCAAGGATCCACAGGGGGTCTCTCTTGCTGCCTGGTGTGAATCTTCTGATTCCCTTTGTATTTCTCCCCAGTGGAAGTTGATCCTGAGAACTGGATCATCCTCACTCTCACCCGCCTCTGCATCGTCCCTTGGGGAAGGAGGCACAACCAAGGCAGCGGCACATCAGCTCAGAAGGGAGGGGGGGGGGGAGGGGGGGGATAGACCACAGTATGAAATGAGAATCAATTGGGAGTGAGCCCACATGATCTTAGCCTGCAACAAGTGCAAAGGGAAGTAATGTTAGCCTAGGAATATAGAAATGAAGCAACCAAGCATTGTTTGAACAGCAAAATCTGGTGGTGAGACAGCCATACTCCTGGCAGAGGCGTCATGTTCAGTATTTGGCCAAAGGATGAGGGAAGGAAAATGGAAACGACCCAAAGAGAGAAGACAGTCTGTGCTGTTCTTAGCTATTACGTTAGCCATAAAATTTGGCAAAACAGACTGGCTGCTGCCTGCAATCAGCTTGACACACAGTACAATACAGGACACCCAATGTTTGGTTCTTCTTCGCTCTGCCGTTGTACAGAAACTGTTCTCTTTGCTTGCATCCATCCCACCACTCACCCTCCATTCATGCTGCCTTTGTTTACGGCACCCAAGTTATGCATGTGTGTGTGTGTGTGTGTGTGTGTGTGTGTGTGTGTGTGTGTGTGGTGTGTGTGTGTGTGTGTGTGTGTGTGTGTGTGTGTGTGTGTGTGTGTGTGTGTTGTGTGTGTGTGTGTGTGTGTGTGTGTGTGTGTGAGTGTGTGTGTGTCTGTGCGTTTGTGTGTGTGTGTGTGTGTGTGTGTGTGTGTGTGTGTGTGTGTTGTGTGTATGCATGTGCATGTTTTGTATGTGCGTGTGTATGTATGTGTGTTGTGTGTATGCGTGTGTGTATGTTTTGTATGTGCATGTATATGTGTGTGTGTGTTGTGTGTATGTATGTGTATGTTTTGTATGTGCATGTGTATGTGTGTGTGTGTGTGTGTATCATGTGTGTTGTGTGTGTATGTTTTGTATGTGCGTGTGTATGTGAGTGTGAGTGTGTATGCGTGGGCATGTGTGTTGTGTGTATGTGTGTGTGTATGTTTTGTATGTGCATGTGTGTGTGTGTGTGTGTGTGTGTGTGTGTGTGTGTGTGTGTGTATGCACGTTGTGTGTATGTGTGTATGTATGCTTTGTATGTACGTGTGTATGTGTGTGTGCGTGTGTGCTGTGTGTATGTGTGTGTGTATATTTTGTATGCACGTGTGTATGTGTTGAAGGAAGGAAGAACATCCAGCTGGAGCCCAACTCGAGCCACAAACCCACGATTCTTCTTGAATTCTCGGTCAGTGAGTGATCTATAACTGACAAGCATATCATCCGTGGCTGGTAACTATTACTCTACCAAATTCTCTGGTGATCATTCTTTCTGCAGGTCCTGATGCACAGTTTCTCATTCTACTTCTCACCCACACTGAAGTGCAAATAAGTGTTCTCCAAAAGAGCACTGATCACTATCTCCTGCCCTTCGCTAACTCTGGGCCCGTTCAGAAGGAACGCCGCTTGCTTCCAGTTCATGTGTGGGTCCACGGTGGAGGCGTTCACACCGGGGGTCAGCCGCTGGTCAAACCAGAACACCACGGCTGTGGCTTGTCCAGACCTGCGGGCAGTCACACACAGCTGCTTGCACTGTGAAAACACAGAGTCTACAGGATCACGAGAAGAACTAAAACATCCACATGGTGGTTCCCCACTGCTTGATGAGGTCTCCAAAGTGTCTGGATCCCTGCTGCAAGTCACTTCAGATCCTGTCCTGACTTCTGCGGATCCTCCATAAGGTGTTGCTGATGTCACACAGGACTGAATGTCCAGGTGGAAAACATGTATGACGTCACTCAGGTTCTCGTGAGGCAGTGCATGAATGTCAAGGTCGAGGAACGTCTGGGTCTGAAAGGAGACGTAAACATACTGAGCGTCCAAATGACCTTACTCTACATTCATGTGAAACTGCATGTTTGAAAGAGAACATCATCAGAAACATGCTAATCAGAGAAGATGCGAAGCATTAAGCATTGCAGCAACAGACACTTGGGACAGCCACACAATCACTTCTGTCAAACTGCGCGTTTGAAAGAGAATATAATCAGATACATACAAATCAGAGAAGATGCGAAGCATTAAGCATTGCAGCAATAGACACTTGGGACAGCCACACAATCATTTCTGTCAAACTGCGCGCTTGAAAGAGAATATAATCAGATACATGCAAATCAGAGAAGACAGGAAGCATTAAGCATTGCAGCAATAGACACTTGGGACAGCCACACAATCATTTCTGTCAAACTGCGCGCTTGAAAGAGAATATAATCAGATACATGCAAATCAGAGAAGACAGGAAGCATTAAGCATTGCAGCAACAGACACTTGGGACAGCCACACAATCATTTCTGTCAAACTGCGCGCTTGAAAGAGAATATAATCAGATACATGCAAATCAGAGAAGACAGGAAGCATTAAGCATTGCAGCAATAGACACTTGGGACAGCCACACAATCATTTCTGTCAAACTGCGCGCTTGAAAGAGAATATAATCAGATACATGCAAATCAGAGAAGACAGGAAGCATTAAGCATTGCAGCAATAGACACTTGGGACAGCCACACAATCATTTCTGTCAAACTGCGCGCTTGAAAGAGAATATAATCAGATACATGCAAATCAGAGAAGACAGGAAGCATTAAGCATGGCTAAAATGGACACCTGGGACACGCCACACGAAGACCTAGCTTTCATTTCTGTCAAACTGTGTGTTTAAATGAGAAGAGAACGTAATCACACACATGTAAATCAGCGAAGACAGCAAACGCTAAGCATTGCTGCAATAGACACTTGGGACAGCCACACAAAGACCTAGCTTTCATTTCTGTCAAACTGTGTGTTTAAATGAGAAGAGAACGTAATCACACACATGTAAATCAGCGAAGACAGCAAACGCTAAGCATTGCTGCAATAGACACTTGGGACAGCCACACAAAGACCTAGCTTTCATTTCTGTCAAACTGTGTGTTTAAATGAGAAGAGAACGTAATCACACACATGTAAATCAGCGAAGACAGCAAACACTAAGCATTGCTGCAATAGACACTTGGGACAGCCACACAAAGACCTAGCTTTCATTTCTGTCAAACTGTGTGTTTAAATGAGAAGAGAACGTAATCACACACATGTAAATCAGCGAAGACAGCAAACGCTAAGCATCGCTGCAATAGACACTTGGGACAGCCACACAACCAATGCTGTTCATCAGTCTGTCATGGCACTCCTAAGGCCAGCTGCTTGCTGTTTTACATCTCTGTGTGATATAACAACAAATCTAATGTAAGGAGAAGAAATATTTAGTTTCAAAGTGTGGTGACTGCAGGTGGAAATTCAAACAAATTTCAAGAATAACTGTTAGTGAGTCCGCCAAAAACAAGGACAAACAAATTGTAGTTTTGCCTCATAATTTGTTTGTCCTCGTTTTTGGCAGGCTCACTAAGAATTACTCTTTAAAAAAAAAAAGAAATATTTAAACAAGATCTGGTCTGCCTAATTAGATACGAGATGATCACTAACATAACGAGAAATTCAGTTCAAATCTAACTGACACAACATGATATACTATTTAAAAAGTTCTCTGAGCTACTGACTGTGACATGATAATTGACCTAGCAAAAAATGTAACTGATAACTACATGGATGTAACAAAAAAATGTCTGATATACTGAACATGAGATGACAATTAATATGAAATTATGTGCACTTGCTACTCTCCATTGGCTTACTTTTACAGTGTGTGTGTGTGTGTGTGTGTGTGTGTGTGCGTGTGCGTGTGCATGTGTGTGTGTGTGTGTGTGCATGTGTGTGTGAGTGTGCATGTGTGTGTGTGTGTGCGTGTGTGTGTGTGTGTGCGTGTGCGTGTGTGTGCGTGTGTGCGTGTGCGCATGTGTGTGTATGTGTGTGTGCATGGAGTCTCTATAGGCTCTCACAGAGAAAAAGCCAAAATTCAATGGGCATGTTTCCCTTTCCCTGAACAAAAAATTGCTGTCACACTGGAGTAATGTGATACGAATCTGAGTGTCGAGTGGCGCATCATCCAATTTTTTTTGCCTTTTGTTTTTTTAAATCAAACTTTAAAAACATAAGCAATAAACAAGTAGGGTAACTTTTGCTCCCATAAGAAAACCTAACACAGAGTAACTTTTATTCAAGCCTGGCACAGCCTTTTAAACTTGAATAAAGTCAGACAAATACATAGACGAACAATCTAATAGTGGGAGGAAAAACAAGCGCAGGCCAACAACTCAACTGTCTTCATAGGAATGACTTGGCAAAGATTTGGACTTAAGGGGGGGGTTTAGAAGATGGAGAAACTGGGAACATGAAATTAAAAAAATATATCATAGACATGAAAACTCTTCCTGAGCTGCATGAGGGAACCTTCGTAATCTCCTTCGAAGGCAGATCTATTTGTATTGCCTGCTCCGAGGCCTTTCGTCCGCTGGATCGGAACTCATCAGGGAGACACGGCTGTTCTGATCCAGCGGCCTCAGAGCAGGCAATACAAATAGATCTGCCTTCAAAGGAGATTACGATGGTTCCCTCATGAAGCTCCGGAAGAGTTTTCATATCTATATATTTTTAATTTCATGTTCCCAGTTTCTCCATCTTCAACCCCCCCTCCCCCCACCCCCCTCCCCCCCCCCCCCCCAAGTCCAAATCTTTGCCAAGTCATTACTATGAAGACAGCTGAGTTGTTGGCCTGCGCTTGTTTTTTCCCCCACTATTAGATTGTTCGTCTATGTATTTGTCTGACTTTATTCAAGTTTAAAAGGCTGTGCCAGGCTTGAATAAACGTTACTCTGTGTTAGGTTTTCTTATGGGAGCAAAAGTTACCCTACTTGTTTACTGCTTATTGTTTACTGTTCCCTGCCTCATTTCATTTTCAATTTTGTTTTCATCAGATAAGTTGAGAAATTACAGATATGCCAAAAAAAGACAGTGCGCAGAGATTTCAATTCATAAGGGACACACACCTGTAGGACACAAAAATACATATACATGGTATTCATTATAAGTTACAACAATACAAGTGAAAACAGAAGAAGATATTAAAAAAAAAAGTAAATGAAGAATAGCTGACTTACTATGCAAATGGTAAACAATTAAATAACTATTCAATTAAAAGATACATGAAGACATCTTTTTTTCTGGTCAACTAAATTACATCAGATACAAGGTGGGCTTATAGTTCATATGTAAACTATTGAATTTTCTTCTTCTTTTCTTTTTTTCAATAGTTTATCAAATACATATGGATTCAGTGTTTTTTGCTTAAATCAACTGAAAAAAAAAACCCAATGCTTTATAAGGAATCCACTTGGCAACAAAATCATTATATACCATATTTTTGCATGCTATGTGCTCTCCAATATCTATCTGTATTTGAACTTATTAACAAAATCTTGTACAGTAGGCATATTTCCATTTGATTTACAGTGGTACAAGTATTCTTTAGCAGATATCAAAATGAAATAAAAGATCTGATCAATGCCTATATCTTTATCAGAACCAA
>CM065720.1:26435139-26452639 GCA_033310375.1 Conus canariensis
AACCCGATTTCAACGCCATGAGCCCCGTCAGTGGGGGGTTGTTTGAAACAGTGATCAGCTTCTCAGGTTTCCTGCCAGAGTCTGTACATGCTGTAATGCCGAGAGGAGGAGGCAGGTGAATTTCTTGTCGTTGAGGTGGCGCACTTCTTCCTGCTGAAGATAGAATGTGTGGGAAAATGCGGCTTTGGAAGGGAGACCACCCTGACCACAATCAGTCACCCAAGAGCCACTGGGGTTGTTGCCATTGCCCTGAAGATGCAGAGAGTTTGTGTAAACAGACTGTGTGAAACGAGACGTGGGTTTTTCTGTTGAGGCGCTGTCATCGTCAACATTCATGCACAAAGAGCTGCTGCCGGTGCCCAAGTCCTGTGCCGATGAGTCATGGTCTGTAGGACCGTTGAGTGTAACAGGATGCGCACAACTCTCACACCTTCCTGACCATGCCACGTCTGCATGGAAAGACCTGTCCCTCCCTTTACACCAGCTGCTGTAATGTATCAATTCACCATTTGCTTGTGGTCTTGACCGGAGGAATGCACCGTTCCGCTGTTGTCCATTCAACACATGTGAACACACAGGCTGAGCGCTGAACAGTTGGCTATTGTGTGCATGAGCTGCTGACCCCTCTCTGTCTCCACAATCCTGAATACCACAGCACATTTGATCGCAGACACTGTCCATCCCTTTGGCGTCATTCCATGGTTCACAAACATCATGACCTCTGATCTCTTTGGAAATGTTAGGAGAATCAGAGACATCACCTTTGACCTCCCCCGTAGTATTGCACAGTTGAAAAACATTGTGATCTTTGACCCCTTCTGCAGTACTGGATGACTGACAAACCTCGTCATTTTCACATTCTGCTGCAGACAGTTGACTGCTCTGACTATTGACCTTCTCTCTGCTACTGGACAGTTGACCTTTATGACCGTTGACCCGCACTCTGTTGGTAGATGGCTGACCAGTGTGAGAACTGACCAGCGGTGTGTTATCGGGCAGTTGACCATTATGACTGTTGACCTGCTCTATGTTAAGAGACGGCTGACAACTGTAACTGTTGGTCAGTTCTTCACAGGACTGCTGACCACCAGGTCTGTTGACCCGCTCTTCGTTACTGCCTGAACGAGGGGAGATGTGACATGAGTGGAGAAAGTAGCCCAAGGCCACCACATCCTGCACCTTGAGGCGCAGACAACCGTCCTTCAAAGTGCTGCAGATCTTCAGCTGATCCCCACAGTTCACCTGAAGGGCGCCACAACCACCTGCACACAGATTAGTGTTCCTTTCATTTTTCTGCTATGGAAATTAGCGTCATCTGTAGATTTTTCAAACATTTACACAGATCTGCTTTCCTTTCATTGTTCTATAAGGAAAATTAGCGTTACTTTGTAGATTTTACAAACATATACACAGATCTGCTTTCCTTTCATTGTTCTATAAGGAAAATTAGTGTTATTTGTAGATTTTACAAACATTTACACAAATCTGCTTACAAGCATTTACACAGATCTGCTTTCCATTCATTTTTCTATAAGGAAAATTAGTTCATTTGTAGATTTTTCAAACATTTACACAGATCTGCTTTCCTTTCATTTTTCTATCATGAAAATCAGCGTTATTTGTAGATTTGACAAACATTTAAAAACAAAACAAACTCTGGATACAATGATATCGCCGACTGCTGTTATATTACATGAATTCCTGGATACCCACATTTGAACAAATGGGCGAACCTGTCTCCACGTTATTTTTTCGTCTTATTGTTGGGCAGTCAGCTTCATTCGTTTGAAGATTCTGCTGCATCTGACGGTGGCCAACTGTTACGTCTGGTGTTTAAAAAAGTAGAAGAGAAAGAGAGAGACACAGAGAGAGAGGGAGAGAGAGGGAGAGAGAGAGAGAGAGAGAGAGAGCAAGAACAGACAGACAGACAGACAGACAGGCAGGCAGGCAGGCAGGCAGACAGACAGACAGACAGACAGACAGAGACAGAGAGAAACAGACATTGAGAGAGAGGAGGGGAGAGAGAGAGGAGAGAGAGAGAGAGAGAGAGAGAGAGAGAGAGAGAGAGAGAGAGAGAGAGAGAAAAGCATGAAAGGGAAAGAGAGAAAGGGGGAGTTTGGGGGTGGAGGTTGGGAAGGGAGATGGTGGGTGTCATTTACCAGGTGTAATAGTTCCCCGATGAAGAGGTAAAGCAATGCCACACCCTGCCTGACAAACAATCAGGACCACCACGCACTGGGAAGGAGAAAATGCCTAGCTCCCTGGGCATCTGATTGGGGGGGATGGAGGACAGGGGTGGGGGTAGGGGTGGAAGGGGGAGGGGAGTCACATGGCAGGTCTGACAGTGTAAGAGTGAGGATAGTCTCCCTTTGAAGGAGTCCTGTGAGGATGCTGCAACAAATTCTGTGGGAAACAGTTCCACCGAGGCACTGTGCGCGGGAAGAAGGTGAGTGCAGAGGCAGGGGAAACAGTAAGCAACAGAGTCCCCCTGGCAGCAGCTGTTCTGCTGGCCGCTGAGAACTTGCTGTCCCAGTGTAAATGACCCCTGCTGGAGGCCTGTCCCAGTGTCAATGACCCCTGTTGAAGGCCTGTCCCAGAGTCAATGACCCCTGTTGGAGGCCTGTCTCAGTGTCAATGACCCTTGTTGGAGGCCTGTCTCAGTGTCAATGACCCCTGTTGGAGGCCTGTCCCAGTGTAAATGACCCCTGTTGGAGGCCAGTCCCAGTGTAAATGACCCCTGCTGGAGGCCTGTCCCAGTGTAAATGACCCCTGTTGGAGGCCTGTCCCAGTGTCAATGACCCCTGTTGGAAGCCTGTCTCAGTGTCAATGACCCCTGTTGGAGGCCTGTCTCAGTGTCAATGACCCCTGTTGGAGGCCTGTCCCAGTGTCAATGACCCCTGTTGGAAGCCTGGCCCAGTGTCAATGACCCCTGTTGGAGGCCTGTCTCAGTGTCAATGACCCCTGTTGGAGGCCTGTCTCAGTGTCAATGACCCCTGTTGGAGGCCTGTCCCAGTGTAAATGACCCCTGTTGGAGGCCAGTCCCAGTGTAAATCACCCCTGTTGGAGGCCTGTCCCAGTGTAAATGACCACTGTTGGAAGCCTGTCTCAGTGTCAATGACCCCTGTTGGAGGCCTGTCTCAGTGTAAATTACTCCTGTTGGAGGCCTGTCTCAGTGTAAATGACCCCTGTTGGAAGCCTGTCTCAGTGTAAATGACCCCTGTTGGAGGCCTGTCCCAGTGTCAATGACCCCTGTTGGAGGCCTGGCCCAGTGTCAATGACCCCTGTTGGAGACCTGTCTCAGTGTCAATGGCCCCTGTTGGAAGCCTGTCTCAGTGTCAATGCCCCTGTTGGAGAGCCTGTCTCAGTGTCAATGACCCTTGTTGGAGGCCTGTCCCAGTGTCAATGACCCTGTTGGAGCCTGTCAGTGTAAATGACCCCTGTTGGAAGCTGCATGTCTCACTGTGAATTGAGACCCCTGTTGGAGGCCTGTCCCAGTGTCAATGACCCCTGTTTGAGGCCTGTCTCAGTGTAAATTACCCCTGTTGGAGGCCTGTCTCAGTGTCAATGACCCTTATTGGAAGCCTGTCTCAGTGTAAATGACCCTGTTGGATGCCTGTCTCACTGTCAATGACCCCTGTTGGAGGCCTGTCTCAGTGTCAATGACCCCTGTTGGAGGCCTGTCCCAGTGTCAATGACCCCTGTTGGAGGCCTGTCCCAGTGTAAATGACCCCTGTTGGAAGCCTGTCTCAGCATCATGTCCCAGTGTCAATGACCCCTGTTGGAAGCCTGTCTCAGTGTCAATGACCCCTGTTGGATGCCTGTCTCAGTGTAAATGACCCCTGTTGGATGCCTGTCTCAGTGTCAATGACCCCTGTTGGAAGCCTGTCTCAGTGTAAATGACCCCTGTTGGATGCCTGTCTCACTGTAAATGACCCCTGTTGGGGGCCTGTCCCAGTGTCATGGACCCTTGTTGGAAGCCTGTCCCAGTGTAAATGACCCCTGTTGGAGGCCTGTCCCAGTGTAAATGACCCCTGTTGGAGACCTGTCTCAGTGTAAATGACCCCTGTTGGAGGCCTGTCTCAATGTCAATGACCCCTGTTGGAGGCCTGTCTCAGTGTCAATGACCCCTGTTGGAGGCCTGTCCCAGTGTCAATGACCCCTGTTGGAGGCCTGTCCCAGTGTCAATGACCCCTGTTGAAGGCCTGTCCCAGTGTCAATGACCCCTGTTGGGGGCCTGTCCCAGTGTCAATGACCCTTGTTGGAAGCCTGTCCCAGTGTAAATGACCCCTGTTGGAGGCCTGTCCCCGTGTAAATGACCCCTGTTGGAGACCTGTCTCAGTGTAAATGACCCCTGTTGGAGGCCTGTCTCAATGTCAATGACCCCTGTTGGAGGCCTGTCTCAGTGTCAATGACCCCTGTTGGAGACCTGTCTCAGTGTCAATGACCCCTGTTGGAGGCCTGTCCCAGTGTCAATGACCCCTGTTGGAAGCCTGTCTCAGTGTCAATGACCCCTGCTGGAGGCCTGTCCCAGTGTAAATGACCCCTGTTGGAGGCCTGTCTCAGTGTAAATGACCCCTGTTGGAGGCCTGTCCCAGTGTAAATTACCCCTGTTGGAGGCCTGTCTCAGTGTAAAAGACCCCTGTTGGAGGCCTGTCTCAGTGTCAATGACCCCTGTTGGAGGCCTGTCTCAGTGTCAATGACCCCTGTTGGAGGCCTGTCTCAGCATCATGTGTCAGTGCCATCATCATGGGATCCTCAGGATCAGCTGCAGTGGCCCACACAGTGGAGTTTCGTCCACGCCATGGGCGCCTCTCAGAGCAAAGCTCTAATTTCCTGACCAACACTGCAGAAGCGGAGTTTCGTCCACGCCATGGATACGCCTCTCAGAGAAATGCTCTAATTTCCTGACCAACACTGCAGGTGTGTGTCTGCATTTGGGGGGCCTGGTTGACGCTGGGATATAATCTGTGACAGTTAGCGCAGCCCTGTCATGCAGTCTCAGACCAGAATGGAAATCCAGAGCATCATCTTCATCATCCTCATCTTCATCCATCAGCATTGAAAAAAAAAAAAAATATATATATATATATCTCAAGTTCTGTGGCCCTTCATACCTTGCTCTCAAGGTGACCTCAGTTTCAATGTCCTCCCACACATCTATGGCCTATCATCTTTGTTGATTCGATATCTGAAAATTCCACCATTGATGAATATAAATTCACCAAGAAAAAAAGTAGCAATCCAACTAAAGTCGCAACACTGACAGGCCTGACCACCTTCAAAATTCCAAACAGCAACTGGTCACGACATCAGAAACCTACCGGTATCCCCCCTCTCCTTCCCCCTGTCCTTGACATTGGTCACAGGAAAGATGGCTTGTTCCCAGCAGCACCCCTCACTGGGCGCCGTGCTGACCTTGACCCCATCACACAGATCCAGGTCAAACCACACCGCCAGAGCGTCCACGGTTCCTTCCACGTAGATGTCCAGGAGGAGGTCCTGGGTATGGGTGGACAGGCTTTCTAGGTTCTGCCATGACATCACAACAGACAGGACAGAGAAGTTGAAACGAAAAAAGACATTAGTTTTTTTAAGACTGAGAGGTAAGAGGGCTGTCTAAAAAATGTTCCTTAATAAAAAAAAAAAATAGTTGTTGAAAAAAAAATCTCCTGCGTGAATGTCACATGGTCCAAAATCCTGGCAGAATTCTTGGAGGAAAAACTAATAATTAGCATAAAACTACCACAAAAATACTCGAACAGGTCATATAGTTGAATAGAATCTACAGAACAGAAAGCTAGTCTCCTCTCTGGACAGCATTACAGTTTCACCACCCGGTCCTCAAATCATGCAAAAAAAAAATCTGGCATGTTATGAATTCTACTAGAGAAAAATTTGTAAAAAATTTCTAGAGAAATTTGTAAACAATTTCTAGAATAAAGACGTATGAATGAGCCACAGTGGCAGAGAGACACAGGAGAACAAGCAAAGCACAACAAAGGGCAAAGTCGAAGACAGCGACAGACAAAAAAGAGGAAATAGCTTGGACAGAAATTTCAGAAGGCAAGGACATAATTCATACTAAACGAACTCTTAGTATGCCAACAGGGATACAACAGAGATTAAGATAATTTACAATTTTTTTTTTTTTTAAACTGGGATTAAAATAATCAAAAAGAAAAAACACACACACATGACTTATAATTTACGCATTAAAGCCCAGACTTAAAAAGAAGGAAAGGAATGAAAAAAAGCAGTAAGCAATTTCCACTACAGCTGTAACAGCAATTTTATCCAGAGGCTGATTTATCCACTACAGCTGTAACAGCAATTTTACCCAGAGGCTGATTTATCCACTACAGCTGTAACAGCAATTTTACCCAGAGGCTGATGTATCCACTACAGCTGTAACAGCAATTTTACCCAGAGGTTGATGTATCCACTACAGCTGTAACAGCAATTTTGCCCAGAGGTTGATGTATCCACTACAGCTGTAACAGCAATTTTACCCAGAGGCTGATTTATCCACTACAGCTCTAACAGCAATTTTACCCAGAGGTTGATGTATCCACTAAAGCTGTAACAACAATTTTGCCCAGAGGTTGATGTATCCACTACAGTTGTAACAGCAATTTTGCCCAGAGGTTGATGTATCCACTACAGCTGTACAGCAATTTTGCCCAGAGGTTGATGTATCCACTACAGCTGTAACAGCAATTTTGCCCAGAGGTTGATGTATCCACTACAGCTGTAACAGCAATTTTGCCCAGAGGTTGATGTATCCACTACAGCTGTAACAGCAATTTTGCCCAGAGGTTGATGTATCCACTACAGCTGTAACAGCAATTTTACCCAGAGGTTGATGTATCCACTACAGCTGTAACAGCAATTTTACCCAGAGGTTGATGTAGGGAGGGTGCAGAAGGCCCACAGTGACTGTGGGGTAGTATCATAAGTCTGTAACATGCTGCACTTGAAAAATTCTACACCAAAAAAACGCAAAAAGCCTGAAAATGTTCTTTTTTTAAATTAGAGTCGTTTCAACGCTTGTGCAAAATTTTCTTTCAATTCAAAACCACACCACAATGTTTTGCGGTATGGTACATAAAAAGAGGCATCCAAAACATTGATTTCATTTAAAACTTTTTCCCATTTTTATCGCTCTCCTAGCACGCACATCTCCAGGTGATCCTGACTGAGTCGTTCTTCATTTCAGTGTGCATCTTCATTTATTTCAGTTTCTATCAGGTTCTTCATTTCAGTGTGCATCTTCATTTATTTCAGTTTCTATCAGGTTCGCTGCCTGTATATCTGCCTCAAAAGCAATGGTGAAAACGAGACGCCTTTTGCAACATTTTAGTTCAAGGGGGTATTTAGCGGGTGACAGGTCTACAAGTTCACAAAGCCATTTGGCACTGCACTGTTTCCACTCTTGATTGTCTTTTTTTTCTTTTTGTCCATTCCTTTTCTTTTAATTATTATAGATTTCTCTCTCTCTCTGTCTCTCTCTCTCTCTTTTCTCTCTCATGCAGTGTATGAGATACTGGTTAAAATTAACACGATTAGAAGAGAGTAGAATACCTCGGAAAGCCTACAGAATGTTATTTGATTTAGATGCACATAATAATAGAAATTGGGTCTCAAATATTTAATGCAAATTATATGCATATGGTTTTAGTTATGCATGGGTGAACCAAGGTGTTGAAGAAATAAGTCAATTTTTGCATCAATTTAAAGACAGATTGATACTGTGTAGGTGGCAAGAATGAGATTTTCATGTGAATAACAGCAAACGGTTTCAAATGTATAGAACATTTTGTTCTGTAAACGATGATAAAATCTATTTGAAGTTGAATTTAGACAAACATTTAACATTTGTATTGACAAGGTTTAGACTTGGTGTGTCTGAAATTGCATGTCATTACAGAAAAAGATTTGATTTGTCCATTGTGTAGAAATGCCAAGGAAGATGAAGTTTACTTTCTTTTATGCTGTCCTACATTAACTGATTTACGAAAACAGCACGTACCTTTGAAATTTTGTAAGTATCCAAGCCAGTTTCGACCGAGTTTACTGTTGGCATCTAAGAATGAAAACATTGTCAGAAAATTATCAGTATTCTTATATAACGCCTTTAAGACATGATCTGCTGCTATATCTTAAGATCTTGAAATATATATGCATTTATGACTCTGTGTGTATAGATACTAAGGAAATGTTCCAATGTTCGAGAATTGAAAAGTGTACCCTTCAAGAGGGGCAATGGCCTATGATTGAATAAATTATCCGAATCCGAATTCGAATCTTTTTCTTTGTCTCTCTTTTGTTTAATTAAACAAACAAACAAAAAGATCACCAGTCATACGTCTGAAAGCCCAAAACTACCCAAACACAAAATTTTGCGAAACTGGATTTGGTACAAGCGAATATTTTCTAAGCTGGATTTCTTGCCCAGGTCAGATCACTTCCATCCCAGTGTGTTACCTGGGGGTCGTTAAAATCCACAGTCATCAGGGTGCGGACAGGCGACAGGTAGTGGAAGCTGTTTCTGATGGTGTACAGATCTTCAGTGGTGTAGGGCTCCCCATCAGCCATGCCAGTCCCGCTCAGGATACCTACATTACCCAGGTCCAGGAATGGCATGCTGGTCTGTTCCATGCTGAAAGAGTGATACATCTGTTAGACTGTGCTGATGACAAACAACTGAACTGTCATGGAAACACACACACATCATGATCATCATCATCATGTGTTCTTATCTGCCCTTGATCTAAACACAGCCCTAAGTGCTTACAAACACCATAAGAAAGAGACAAGAGAATGGGGGTATGACATAATTACATGTTTTTTTAAAAAAGCCAATACAGACAGGAAAAAAAACAAAAAAATAAGGCAACAACAGGAAAATATAGACCACAGACACAGCACCGACAGACACCAAAATAGACCAGGCACCCACACATATGCTGTTGTCTCACGGTCACCCCTATCACTCCCCTCCCCCTTCCTCCCCTCTTATATACATGGGCACATGCAGACACAAAAAAACATCAATTCTACACATTCACACATTTTCTGTTACTTTCTTGAGTCCTCTTCCATACACTCCATTTTTATTCTCCTTTACACTGTTCTCAACTGCCTATGATCATCAGCCCTGATACGACCCCAGAGGATACTGGGCTATGAACAATGATGGCTCTATCCACACTTACCCCCATACAAGAAGACCTGCAACTGACCAAATCAAGCTTTCAGAATTATTCATTGAGAATTTATTGCTACCTAGAATTCGACCTAGTCTCCCAACAAAAGAAAATGCACTACTCACTCGTAGCTTTCATTGAGAATTCTTATCACATCAATTGAGAATCAACAGTTCATCTTCCTTTACAGGTTCGACTGTGGATACGGTCAACCTACAGCGACTCGGCCACACTCAGAAACACTGAACTTACCAATGATCCTTTCTGATTTCAGAACACTCAATGGCACAGAGGTATAACGTGGCGGCGCGAGGAATGACTTGACCTTTCTGCAAATCACAATCACATAGCAACATTTTTCTCCCCTAAATCTTTAGTTTGAAATGAAAGCACAAGCTAAGACATGTCTGGACAACATGAGATTTTTTTTTAACCATACCAGTCAGAACTGCATTCCCTTGTGAACACTATTTTCATGTTAGTGGAGGCACACTGTCTACAGCTCACTGGCTGTTGTCTCTGATATACTTCAGCCTCTCTGCATGAGCACACACACACACACACACACACACACACACACACACACACACACACACACACACACACACACACATGCGCGCACATGCACACACACACACACTCATACACACACACACATACACACACACACACATGCACACACACATACACACACACTTACACACACCACACACACACACACACACACACACACACACACACACACACACACATCCACACCCATATTCACACAGACACACATACACACACACACACACACACACACACACACACACACACACACACACACGCACACACACACACACACACACACACACACACACGCACACACACACACACACACACACACACACACACACTCTCTCTCTCTCACCCTGTGAGGACTGTTGTGCAGGAGATGGGACCAGGCATGACACAGTGTGGACAGACAGTGCTCTCCAAACAGCGCTGCATCGAAGATTTCCGTCACCACCATGTCCACTCTGCAACAGTTCAACAGCAAGTCAGCACGTCTTCACCCTCATTGCCATATCCACCGTCACTGTGCCATGTTGCAGATCATGGCAGCATTGTAAAAAACAAAGGAAATCTTAGATGAGGCAGGGAACAGTAAACAGTGATTAAAGAACAAGTAGGGTAACTCTTGCTCCCTTGATGAAACGAATACACACCCATAACTTCAAACGAATGCGGTTTATGACACCTAATGGTGTGTTCTGGGCATGTATTCAATTCATCAAGGGTGCAAGAGTTACCCCACTTGTTCTTTAATTACCGTAAGAAACAGTCAAGCAGACAGGGCTCTCCACAGCTTAACGGCTCAGTTAAGCACGACAGGATAGAGGGATTGCAATAGTTAGACCTTTGTTTAAGTCTTCTAACGAATCAGTGATGACTTGACAGTTGTTGCTGCTCTCACTGGTTAGAAACAAAATAAACGATCCTTATTCAAATACTGCTGTTAGCACTCCACATGAGCCCCTAAGGATCATTCCATGGTAATCAGTATTCCATCTGTAGAGAACTGGAACATGTAGATTTAAATCTTATTGCGCTATACTGTATACATAAAATGTTAACACTTTGGTGACTGATGCCGCATAACAAATTCTTCCTCTTACTGATCAACAATTCCTAATTTTATTTTGACCATTTTAATACAAATGTTGAAACCCGTAGTTTAACATGAACAGCGTCATGTTCCCAAGAAAATGGAGAAATACTGAGAAAGTACTTCCAAGGCTTCTCAGTGAGGGTTCTCCACAAAACAACACAACAGACTGGATCAGACCATAATGCAAGACAGTAAGAAACACCAGCAACTCTATGGCTGGGACATCAACACAAGAAAAAGGTCAGTTTTAGGCAGATGTCCTGGAACATTTCTATCCAATCTGATGCTGACTGTCAACCAAAATGAGGCAGTTGGCTCTGAGTGGAAAATGTCAGACACAAGGAAAAAAAATTGTTGACAAACTGTCATGCAGTGCATCAAAATGTACGTCTATGGAATTTGCAAACCCAAAACAATTCTAAAATACTATTTATATTTTACAATAAAGCCCCACTGCACCAAAAAAAAAACCTTTATTACTTTTTCTTTTGATCAGTTTTGACCGCTGGCTTACTCCCTTTATATCGCAACAACGCTTCATCCCTCTAAACACCCTTTTTTTTTTTTTCTGGTTTGTGGAGGCAGTTTTTACAGGGTTCCATTGTTACTGAAGTTCACTCACTCTGTGCTATTTACATCCAGTCTCTGTGTTCACCTTTCAGGAATATGTTCCGGAATCGAAAGATTGGTGGACCGTGCGTCAAAGATCCGAAAGCGGGCTGTGGAGCGCGTCTGCTGCCGGTAAGATGCCAGCACCGCTGAACAGATTTCTGTCATCACAGGTGCTGCGTCACACAGGGTGATGTGCTGCGCTCCTCCCTTTTCTGCAAACACACTAGAAGATGTTTGAAGAAATGTGCAGATGTAAAGAACACACACGTTATTATCATTGTATCATGACAGTGGGTGATAAGGGAGGCTATGATGAACCTTTGGGCAAGTCTGTCAAAGCAAAGCTCATACTAGGACAGAGAAAGACAGACACATAGCACGGAGCCACAGTGATGACATCATTCACAACAATCTAAATGAATAAATGCATGTTATGTCATTCATAATAATCGAAATGAACATATGCATGCTACATCATTCACAACAATCTAAATAAACAAATACATGTTACATCATTCACAACAATCTAAACCAACAAATGCATGTTACATCATTCACAACAATCTAAATGAACAAAATGCATGTTACATCATTCACAACAATCTAAACCAACAAAAGCATATGTTACATCATTCACAACAATCTAAACAAACAAATGCGTGTTCAATGGTACTGTTATTCTATCAGGTTTTGCTGCATCATATTCGTATATTATTCCTGTACTGTTCTGGGAGAAAATTGAGAAGCATGGCTCACACCAGGTCAGAGAATGAGAAACACACGTCACAACACCATATGGGTTACATCATTCCCAACAATCTAAACGCAGATATACATTGTCATCCTGCTATTTTACCAAGTTTTTGCAGCAACAAACTCATGCAATCTCCCTGTGCAGTTTGGGGTAAAATTTGAGAGTGAATTTCTGTAAAATCAGACGATTCATCTACTTTGAAAATTCATCATTTTTTTTACCCTAATTAGTTTTTCTGCTGTACTGCTGAGCTAGTATGTTTAATACTCAGTAGTAGAGTCAATTAGCATGCACAGCGGAAGTAATACAGTGTAATCACAAGTTATAAAAATGAAGGTTTTCCTCCTCCTAATCTTGACTTCCAAGGGTGGTGCAGCATTGCTCCCAGCTGGTTTGTTCAGCAGTTGATGACAGCACTTCTCTGGGTCCTACCCGCACCTTCAGGTGTATCTTTTTCTTTCAAGAAGGTTCCCCCCCCCCACACCCCCAACCACACCTGCTCTTAAAAGATCTGATTGGTGAACTAGCCACTTAATTGTTAGCTTAACCTTTACCAGCCATGTCATACAACAAAGTGTGATGGGATTTCTTTCCCTCGAGCCGCAGCACCCAAAGCGGTGTGACGGACAGACAGTACATTCTGCCATGTCACACTCTACCGTGTGACTGGAACATAAAAAATTCCTACACTTTCCATAAATGATCCAAGGGAAATAAGCTCTGTAACCAGTCTTGGGGATGTTGTAGCGAGTAGTAGACCTTACTTTCAGTGATCTATTGTGAACTTGGCTGACCCCAGCAGCTTTGGAACAAAGGAACTGACGGCACCGGGCTTTGCCGCTAAGCGCGCGCGAAAATATGTCGGTCAGACAAAGGGGTGGCAGCGATTTCTCGCTCAATGAAGCGCTTGAAATCATATTACAAAGTGGATCTGGTGATGAGGGGAGTGATAGAGAGATAGAAAACTATGAAAGATAAGAGGAAAGTGAATTGTTTGAAGATGCAGCCATCCCTTCATCTTCTGATTTGGTGTTGTAACAGAATGGAATAGAATGTAAACAAAGAACTTTTTTATTTGTCAGACATGTTTTTCAATGCACAGTCGCGTCTACACATATAAAGTGAATGATTCAAAATTACTATGTTCCATTAGTTGAGCGTTTGTTCTTTCCTATGACACCTAACACAACACTGTCAGTTGTTGTCTAGCTACCGTAAAAATTAATTAAAAAGTGGCGAAATATGTGCGTCGGCAGGGACTGAGCGCCATGCGCAAGCGTGCGGCAGAAGAGAGTTGTGCTGCACGTGCCGCTCTCGGCTAGATAGTATTAAGTTTTCTAGCTTGCCTGAATGCTTGCCTGCCGCTTGAATTGCTTGCTTCTTTCAAAAGTAAGGACAGTTGGTCAGCATCTCATCTTTATCTTTTTTATCCATTTTCTTTGGTCTTTCGGATGACAGTCCTTGAATACATTATTACATGATATGAACAGGAGAAAGTGTGTTGTGGAGGAGAAACAAGAAGCAGGTAGGGAGGACAAAGTGACAGCGATGTCTGAACCAACGGCACAGGAGGAAGAGATTGCCTCATTACCTCAACAGGCCGCTGCCACAGCCAATGTCCAGAACTGAGGACACGGAGTTTGTCTGGATGGTTGAAACAATGGCATCATGGTAGGCTCTGTTGCGCTGAACATCGTTAAGCATCTTGAAATGCCAGCGCTCCACTGCCGCGTAGGACACATGTTCCCAGGTCTTGTTCACAACGACGCTCTGAGGGAATGCCTGTTTGGCTTCTTGTATAAGACTCACAGCTGTGCTGAGCTTTTCTAACCTGTAGTGGAATTAACAGCTAAATCATCAAAATGAGAAAATGACTCCGGTAAAGCAGTTTATTAATATATCTTATCAAACAGACATTTTTTGTTGTATAGTTTTTAATTAAGAAGTCTCATCCACTCAAGAAACACGGTATCTGTTGATACAAACTGGATGTAACACAGTCATGATCACATGTCATTTGTCATCAAGTCTTTATTCATAATTTGTTTATTAATGTTTGCTTTTGTTTTCTTTCAGTGATAATCTCTTTTGTGCATATATGCATGCATGTGCGCGTGCAAGTGTGTGTGTGTGTGTGTGTGTGTGTGTGTGTGTGTGTGTGTGTGTGAGGTACTTTATCAACACTTCTCATGTTTATGTTGTGAGTACAGGACAAAAACACAAACATCTTATTTCATTTCTAATGATGATAGGTGGTTGCAAATACATTGTTCAGCATGAAACAACAGGAAGTAGTTGGTCTCATACGCACCAAGGCAAGCTATATTACTTGAATGGTTTTATTCTTATGTTATTCATTACTGAATCATAACATGAAATATCTCAAAAAAATATGAAAACACCAATTTGAGTCTTTAATTGTACCAAAAAAAAAAAAAAATTGTTTAAATTTGTTTCTTTAAATGTGGTCCCCAGATCTGATCCTCCGGTTTGGGAAACAGAAGTTCATTGTGACCCTCACTTTTGAATCCTATGGGAACACAGACAATTCGTTTTGTTGTAACTGTATGAAGTTTTCCAGATCTTGATAGTTTTCCCAATCTGGTCATGTAAAAAAATAGCATGATGGCATTCATCAATACATCAAAAATCCAAAAGTACATCGTATTACATTAAACTGTGATACCTTGCATCACTATCACTTGGCAATAACCACGTGGTTATGAATTTGTGTGCACCTTGGCAAAAGTTTCTGTGATATTTGAGGGGCCAAAATAGCCCTGTTGGCTGAGCACCGGACTTGTGATCCTGGTGATCCTGGGAATACAGGTTCAATTCTCTTTTGGGCCATTTCAATACAAATTTTTTGTTTGTTTGTTTGATTGTTTTTCCCTGGAAGTTAACACTGGTTCTGCCTCAATTTCCCAAAAACGCCTTTGAATTTAAGCTATAAACCAAGGCTCCATGTGTGGCACTGTAGAGATCATTTTACAATCTTTTGATGTAGACTGAAATGCAGTTCAAGTATTACTTGAAGAGATCTTTCTTTGGTCACTATCAGTATCACGAAACTATGTAACTTGTAAGCGTTAAAAAAAAGGGGGAAAAAAAAAGAGGGGGGGGGAGAGAGAGAGAGAGAGAGAGAGAGAGAGAGAGAGGGAGAGAGAGAGAGAGAGAGAGAGAGAGAGAGAGAGAGAGGAGAAGAGAGAAGAGGCGGGGAGGTATGACAATGAGTGAAAAGTGAAAAAGCTTCCCAAGCACCTGAGAGCTTGTTCCCCAAGTGCAGACATCAGACGATCGGAAAAACAGCACACTGCTTTGGCCTGCAGAAATGCTTGGGACAGCTCGTCCCTGTGCAGTTGAGAATTGAGCAGTTCTGTCCACTGGCACATGCACACTAGAAACTCTTCATGGATTTCATCAGATCTGTTAGGATCTATTTTCACAGCTAGAAGATAATGAGAAAATGCAGTGCCATAGTCATGCAAAGTGAGATTCTCTCTAGCTTGATTCAGAAGATACGATCGAAAAGGCATGGAAGCTGCCATGTTTATGTTTAGAGTGGTTCCCCTTCTCATCTTGTGAAATGCCAAAAAGATTCCCACGCTAGATTTCTCCCCAGACTTTTATCACGAAGGCCAAGTTTTGGCATGAGCAATGTGAACAGAAAGAGCAGACCAGTGCGAAGCACTTACTGTTTTGATTTTTTTTCATAAAGTAAGGAAGATAATAAGAACAATAACAATCACAGCAGGAACAAATCAGTGAATACAATCAACAATTAATTAATTTTTGATACTAATTCGTGAAGGAGATCGGGACAAACAAAAAGACCACTCAGTTATTTAAGTGAAAATATTCTCTATTTCTTTTTCTTTTCCTCTTCTTCTTCTTCTTCTTCTTCTTTTTCTTCTTCTTCTTCTTCTATTGGACTATAATGCGTAGGTCAAACATCTGCTAAGTCGTAGCCACGAGACCCTCTTCTTCAATTCGCTCACCTTAGTTGTTAATTCATTTATCCATCAGCTTTAAATCATGCGTAGTGTGGTCCCAAAACTTAGTGGATGTGGTGTAGCGTGTATGGACTAGTCCGTACGCAGTGACGTCTCCTTGATGAAACTGAAACTGAAACTGAAACTTCTTCTTCTTCACCTCGTGGCCTGGAGAGTCACCGGGGCACCACATTCAGAGAGGCAATTCACCAGACTTCCTCTGTGTTGCAGATGCAGTTAAGAGCGACATCAGTGACTGCTTCTCCGCCATGTTTCCAGAGTTCTGCGGGGATGTCGTCGATGTCTGCAGCCCTCCCACATTTCGTTCATTTCGCTGCCGCTACGTCATCTTCACGGAGTATTGGACGTCATCCTCCAATCCTGTGCTGTTAGTGCGCTGCATGGGATCTCCTTTGTTCAGCTTGTTGTAGGAGTCAAAGCAATATCTTCAGTCCATCCTTTAATGATATTCGCTCTTCCTTTATGAGACAAATGCTGTCTTGGTCCTGAAGCGCTGGTAACGTTGCTTTAAAAGCTTTCTTTGTGTCATTATTTTATTTTATTTTTTTCTCCACTGCCCGCAGGTTGTTGTTCGATCCAACTTAACCTTTGTACTCGCTGTTTCCTAAATGATCTTCTTGCTTATAGCGCGACATTTCTACCCCCCTCCCCCTCAGTCTTCAGGAGCGTTTTTATGCTCCTTCTAGTGCCCCTCTTCTCTTCTCCAAGACATTCCTGGCCATTCTTGTTCGATTCCATCGACTTATTCTGAGGACCTTTGCCGCTCTTTCCTCTCACTGCCTCCCCCTTCCCTTTGTACCTTGCTTTGTGGCCAAAGGCCCATGTACTTTGAAGCTTTCTGAGTTCTGAGTTCAGAGAGAGAGAGAGAGAGAGAGAGAGAGGGGGAGGGAGGGAGGAGGAGAAAGCGAGTCAAGGATTTGCATGCTTCTCTATGAGATTGTTTGTTCTACGTATACATTATTTTTGTATAATTCCTATACATCTGTGCTTTTGTCTAAGGGTCTTACTGTCTGGACATGAACACTTCAAAACAAATTGATATAGTACCCGCCGGTCAGTTTTCGTTCAGTCTGCTTGGTCAGTCTGGATCCCGACGTCCCCTGCGTGGTTTAATGTTGATGCTGATTAGGAAAAAAAAAAGGCGAGTATAATGTCCACATGCTGCTTTACAAAGAAAGTTTCCAACGGTTCATTTCATGATCAAAAGACCCTTTAATTGTGCGATCAAGACCAGAAATGAAACTGTATACAAACTTCTGAG
>CM065720.1:26457639-26492639 GCA_033310375.1 Conus canariensis
AAATGCTAACTGATAAAATGGATTTTGCAGGCGAGGTTTCCTTCGACCGAGTGCATCGTGTAAACTCCAAGCCAGACTCGCCAATAGTTGTGCGTTGTACGTTCTTCAAAGATAAGGACAAAATTTTACGAGCAAAACAGAAACTGAAGGGCACAGAAATATTTGTTAGTGAAGACTTTTCCTTTCGGGTAAGGGAAACAAGAAAGAAACTTATCCCACACTTTAAGTCCGCTCGGGCACAAGGAAAGAAAGTGTCCATGGTATATGACCATCTTGTAATTGACAGTAAAAAGTTTGGTGTGGATGTCAGTGGCAATCTGGCGGAATTAAGATAGGATTCAGGCCGGCCCTGTCATTGGAAAATGCCCCTTTGGAAAATGCCCCGTTGTCAAAGTCAGAGGGGGGCGAAATTTAAGCTGCCACCGTACGAGATTCATATTCCGTCTCCACGTGCTGACACTTTGACTGGGGCAGTGAACGATTCTGGTTTGAAGCAGGTAGGCCTATGTGTTGGAAATCCCGTGCAGTTTGTCACTGACATCGGTGTGGACGGCAATGGGTCAGATGCTAATAACACACGATCGGTTAATGTGTCAATTGTGGAAAAGTTGGATTTGAATATTGACGGTCATGTTTCGTGCAATATGTCTCCCATGATTCATAGCGATGTTATGCGATCTACTGTAAACACTGGTGTGTGTGAAACCCAACAGAGTGTATTTGTGAGAAAACGTGGGACTGGGCGGGGAGGCTGTCGTGATGATTGTGTACGTGCTGCTGAAATAGATAAAAGTATTGACTGTACCAGTGCAGATGTAGCTAACAGTCGTGATGACCTTGTACCTTTGCATGCTGTTGTTTGTGCCAATGACGGCGTGAATGATGGTAATGATTGTGCGATGGAAGATGGAATTTTCAGTCATGGTGGTGACTGTATTACTGAACACGAACATGACGCGAAAACAAATACACATATCCCTTTGACGTCTTCTGTAAATAAGTGTGTAAATAGTGTGTCCTTTCTTCACTGGAATATTTGTGGATTATTTCGTAAATTACACGACAGAGACTTTATCCACTTTATTTCTTCTTTTGATTTTGTATGTTTGGTTGAAACTTTTGCTGAATCATTTGAGTCAACTATTTTTCCAGACCATAGATTATTTGTAAAACCGGCTGTAAGGCTTACGAAACAGGGTCGATGTTCAGGTGGACTGATTTGTATGGTACGAAAAAGTCTTCTTCCGTATCTTCATCAAGTGGATTGTGACCATCAGTATTCAATGTTATTTATGCTTGATAGAGACTTTTTCGGTTTTAGTAAAAATGTCTTACTTGTATGTGTGTATGTCCCTCCGGAAAATTCACCTTTCTATTCCAAGTGTGGTTTTGATGATGGTATTGAATTGCTGGAGAATTGTGTTGTCAATAACTTGATGTACTTTGATGATATTGAATTATTATTTTGTGGTGACATGAATGCAAGAACTTCAAACATGTCTGCGGAAATTGTATGCGAACGTGAATTATACATTAATTATGACAAGGAGGTTAATATTATATATGAAAGATGTTCTCAAGACAAGGTGTCAAATTTGTATGGAAAGAAATTACTTAACATGTGCACTGTATTAGGACTGATAATTCTGAATGGTGTATGTAATGGCGACCTTGAAGGTCGTTTCACGTACATTTCTGATGTAGGGAGCAGTGTGAATGACTATTTTTTAGCATCTGTACACTTTTTGGAATTATTGTATGAAAGGATTACTCTTACTGTGATGGAAAGATACGATTCTGATCACTTGCCAGTAGTGATGTGTATTAAAATGCAGACTGATCAGCCACATACCAGTATTGCTCCTAGTGTACAGTGTGGTCAGGGTAGGCAGCTCATTGTTCAGTATTGCTGGAATTCAGATTATGGTCAACAGTTTACGGATCTTATGAATTCACCACATGTTCTAGAAAAGTTGAGAGCTGCGGAAGATCTTATTCATGTGGACGTAAATGAGGCACTGTCTTTATTTAATGAAACTGTCAAAGAACAAGCTGAAAGTATGAGGAAAATTAAACCAGTAAACAAGAAATTTGAGCAGAATTGGTTTGATCAAGAATGTAGGGCAGCCAAAAGTAAATTACGTAAATTGTACAGAACTTTTTTGAAAACGCTGGATGAAAATGACAGAGTAACATTCTGTATGTAAGAAGAGAGTACAAAAATTTAAATAAAAGAAAAGAGAAAGAATACAATGATTCTCTATTGAATGATCTAATGTCCTCAGTCAAAAATCAACAGTTCTTCTGGAACACTATACACAAAATTTCAAAAAAGAAATCACAACCTGTAAATAACATTCCAATGGAAGATTGGTTCCTACATTTTAAAAAATTGTTAGAAAAAATGACCAAGTGTACACAGTGACCAATGTGGAGATTGATAATGAAGAAATATATATGATAGACCAATATCCAGAGAAGACATAATACTAGCCATTAAAAAATTGAAAAATGGCAAAAGTGCTGGACCTGATGGTATCATTGGAGAGTTTTTCAAGAATTCCGGTGAGACCGTTGTAAGCTTTTTATGTAAATTCTTTAACTTTCTTTTTGACACTGGGGTTTATCCAGAGGACTGGAAAGAATCCATAATATTGCCCTTATTTAAAAAAGGGGAGGTAAATGATGTAAACAATTATAGGGGTATATCTTTGTGCAATATATGTAGTAAACTTTATAGTTCCGTTATTAATAACCGATTACATGAATGGATATCTCAGAATAATATGACAGGAGAACATCTAGCAGGATTCAAGAAAGGCTACTCTACAATTGACCATATGTTTAGTCTTTTAGCCGCAGTTCAGAAACAATTTGTGAATAACCGAAAGTTGTATGTTGCTTTCGTAGATTTTGAAAAAGCCTTTGATTCAGTTTCACGGATATTGTTATGGCCTATTTTATTGAAGAATGAAATGAAAGGTAAACTGTACCATTGTGTAAGGAGTATGTATAGTGAAGTGAAAGCTAGGGTCAGATCTGGAGCAAAATTATCAGATTATGTCATGTGTACCAGAGGATTTAAGCAAGGGGACGTCTGCAGTCCAGTTTTGTTTTCCTTGTTCATAAATGAACTGGCCATGGAGATTATTCAAAATGGAAGGCATGGTGTAACTTTTGACCTTTTGGAGATCTTTGTCTTGCTTTTTGCTGACGACATTATTTTAATGTCTACAACTGTTGTTGGTCTTCAAAGACAATTGAATAGTTTGTATTCCGCTGCATCTAGATTAGAATTAAAAGTAAATATGAATAAGACTAATATTATTGTGTTCCGTAAAGGTGGATATTCGGCTCGAAATGAGAGATGGGTCTATGGTAGTCAATATATTCTTGTTGCCAATGCATATAAGTATCTTGGTTTTTATTTCACAACCAGATTAAGTTTCACTTTTGGATGCCAAGACCTTGCAAATAGAGCAAAGAGAGCAGTCGCTGTTATACTTCACACGCTATATAGATTGAATTGTAATGCATTTTCAGTTTTCTCAAAGCTATTTGATTCTCAGGTGCAGCCAATATTACAATATGGGGCGGAAATTTGGGCTCTTGAGAAAAGTGTTGAAATAGAAAATGTCCATTTGTATGCAATGAAAAGATTTTTAAATGTAGACAGTCGAACACCGAATGATCTAGTTTATGGTGAGCTTGGACGATATCCAATCTATGTTAACTCGTTTTTGAAATGTATTATATACTGGCTGAAAATAACTAGAATGGAAGAAATCAAAATACCTCTTAAAGCTTACAAAGTGTTGAGAAATCTGGATTGTAATGGCAAGAAGACATGGGTTACTAATGTTCGCCAGTGCTTAACTTCTTATGGTTTTGCTTATGTTTGGGACAACCAAGGAGTTGAAAATATACCAGGATTTTTGAAATGTTTTAAACAAAGAGTAATTGACTGCAGATGGCAGGACTGGCATGATCATATCTATAGTAGTGACAGATTTGCGCAATACAGACTCTTTAAAACAACGCATATGATAGAACCGTACATTAAAATGGATATGAATAGATATGTTAAGAGTGCACTGAGTAAGTTTCGATTTGGCGTTTCTGACATTGCGTGTCATCGTTTTAGGTACAGTACCATTAGTGAAAATGAAATGATATGCCTCTTATGTAATCTGGACAGGGAAGATGAAGTCCATTTCCTTTTTTGCTGTCCTGCTTTTCATGACCTTAGAGTGAAATTTATAAAGCCAAAGTATTTTTCTGAACCCTGTAGCTTTAGACTGAACTTACTCCTCGCATCAAGAAATGAAAATATTCTCTTAAATCTTGCTCGGTACATTTATGAAGCGCAAAAAAGGCTGCGTACTGTTTATTCTTAATATTATTGCATTGTGCATATATGTTTGCTTTTTCCTTGCATTTTCCTTCATGATGGTATTTATATCATGTGTATTGTAGGTATCACCCTTTCAGTATGGGGCTCTGGCCTTTATCTGAATAAATTTCGCATTCGCATTCGCATTCGCATTCTTTCTCTCTCTCTCTCTCTCTCTCTCTCTCTCTCTCTCTCTCTCTCTCTCTCTCTCTCTCTCTCTCTCCGCAGACAGCATCGGCACAAAGAGGGGCAGTGACCATAGGCCTCGCCCCACTGGACGTCTCTCCACTTCCCCCTTCTTGCATCACCGCTCCGTTCCTCCTCCCGTCCATTCACCTACTCCACGCATGTTACCAACAAACAATCACACATCACAGTCCTCTCAACCCGAGAACCCTCCTACTCTTCCCCATTCTCCGGCCGACCCACACTACTCGGAAGTCTTTCCTCCCCTCCCTACCACCACTCTAAACCCCACCCACCCACTCCGACGACCGGACAGTAAGCCCACTACCACGCGGGGAACTAATGCGTATGGTAGTAGAGAGACCTACACTTCGCCTCCACAACCACCACCCATGATGCCACCGCCAGTGTATCCTTCTATGTTCTTCCCTTCTTTTCCTCGTAGCTTCCCACCTGCTTTTTGGCAGTGGCCACACTTCATGCCAATGCCACCAAACTATGGCCAGTTCTAGACTTGAATCAGTGTGTGTGTGTGTGTGTGTGTGTGTGTGTGTGTGTGTGTGTGTGTGTGTATGCGTGTGCGTGTGCGTGTGTGCTATATGTATATATACACTAGTGTGGAAAGTGCAGAGTTTGAACTATATGCATCTGCCAATGTGGACTGTGTAATTCCGAATCTGCCGACCATCTGATAAGCTGAGAAGAAAAAGTGGTTGCGAACTACATTATTAGCATTTCTGAAGAAAGCAAGACTTTTATATCATAGTTTTATTGTACCTGAATGGTGTGTGAGCACGCTCAGAAACCTCTTGTGGTGTAGATAAAGCTTCGGTGACACTTGCCACAAGCGTGTTAAGTAACTTTGTGAATTTAACTTTTGTGCTTTTTCATATTCATTATCCTTTTTCATTGAGCATTGTTGGATTTGGTGTGTAAGTGTGTTGTATCACACTTATTTGTAGTTTTGACTTGCTTGTTTCTCATTTTCATTATCCTTTTGAATTGAAGATAGTTGTTGTGTGTGTATACCATACGGACACATTGAGTTTGTATTCAAGTGTATCCTTGCTATATTTGTTTTAGTTGCACAAATGGTGCAATCATCTTCAAAGTGGCCACAGGAAGACGGACTACGTACTGGACATCTTAATATAAACCATATACAAAACAAGTTACAGGAGGTACCCACTATACTGTATAATCAAGACAAACCCTTTCATATATTTGGCTTCACTGAATCAAGACTTTCAGATATTGTCCCAGATGCCACTGTCTTAATCTCTGGCTACAATATTGTACGCAGAGATCCCACCGAATCCAAATCTACAGGCATATTACTTTACGTTCATGAAACATTAAATGCCCAACGTTTGTATGATCTTGAAAGTTTTGGAATTGAAGCAGTTTGGTTAGTAATCAAGTTGAAGAGAACAAAACCCATCAAAATAGGATTTGTATATCGAAACCCAGCGGAAAATGCTGGTTGGATGGACAAGTTTACGGCCATGATGGATGCAGCATCGCTTGATGCCACAGAATTAATGCTTTTAGGTGATTTCAACATTGATCTATTGAAGGGCCAAACATCATGGTCAGATAGGACCACCTCATACAACTTATCCCAAATTATAGACATGCCAACCAGAGTAACACTCACTAGCAAAACATTAATTGACCACATCTATCTTTCTGAACCACAAAACGTCATTGAGAAATGTGTGCCTTTGAATGGATGCAGCGACCACTTTCCAGTATGCATTACGTGGAAAAGAAGTGGAATCAAAATTCCTAAAACTGGCCACAAACACATCACTTACAGATCTTTCGGACACTTCCACGAAGATACCTTTCTCACTGACCTCATGAATTCCCCCTTTATAAATGTTTATAATTATACTGATCCAGAGAAAGCGCTTGAGTATTGGCTACACACGTTTAATTCTGTTTATGACAAGCATGCGCCATTCAAAACGCGTCGAGTTAAACATAGTGCACAACCAAAGTGGATGACTGATGAAATACAAGCTGCTTGTTTCTTACGCGACGATCTGCTTGAAGCAGAAGGGAAGTCGGATGGATTTAAAAGGCAACGTAATAAAGTCAATTCACTCAAACGGACAGCAAAAATGAATTTTTTTCGTGAACTTGTAGCCAACAAACAAAATTCGAAGTCCATATGGCAAGCAATAAATGAACTTACGAATAAAACTTCACAGTCAAAGACAAGTCCCATTACCAGCATAACAACAAATGAACTCAACCAACACTTTACAACAGTTGCAGAACACATTGTCAAAGAAAAGAATACTGACTCAAATGAATTACAAAAATTAAAAAAATTTTGCAATGCTATGAACATTCGTCCAGCAACACCAGTTCCGCCTATGACAGTTAGTGATGTTTGCCAAGCTTTATGCCAATTGAAGCAGACAGGAAGCCGCGGACTTGACGGGATTGATGGAAAAATACTGAAACTATCAGCACCTGTTATATGCGAAACTCTTACCTACATTTACAATTTATGCATTGATAAATGTTACTTTCCCGCTCAGTTCAAAGTTGCAAAAGTAATACCCATTTTCAAATCTGGAGACAAATCTGAACCATCCAACTACAGACCTATATCCATTTTGCCAGTTCTGTCCAAGCCCTTGGAAAAACACATAAATAAACATCTTTGCCACCATTTTGACTCCTCCAACCTACTAAATAAAAATCAATCAGGATTCAGGAAAAATCATTCTTGTCATACAGCGCTTACAAACCTAGTAGATCAATGGCTAGCCAGTGTTAATGAGAATAAATATTGTGGCGCACTGTTTGTTGATTTTGCAAAGGCTTTTGATGTAATTGACCACAAACTGTTATGCAGGAAGCTTTTATTATATGGTATAAAAGGAAATACCTTCCAACTGATAACATCATTCCTAGAAGATCGTCAACAAATCGTTTGTGTCAACAACAATTTATCAGAGAAGCTGCCTATCCAACATGGCGTACCTCAGGGTTCTGTGTTAGGTCCGTTGCTGTTCTCAGTTTATATAAATGATCTCCCTCTTTATATTGAGGATTCATGTGAACTCTTTTGTGATGATACCACTGTCCATACAAGTAGCTCCAGCTTGGAAGCTGTTTTCACTTCATTACAGAAGAATGCTGACATCTTAAGTAATTGGTGCAATGTAAATCACATGTCACTGAATCCTAACAAAACAAAACTAATGCTGATAACAACAAGGCAGAGAAGACAAAACATAACCACACAGCCCCCATCTGTTTTTATCAATAATCAGGAAATTGAAGTGGTGGATAGCCATCGAGTTCTAGGCGTATATGTTGATAATAATCTTTCGTGGTCTTATCACCTTCGCAGTTTATGTAAATCAATATCCAGACAAACATATCAGCTGTGCAAGATTAAGCATTTCTTAAACCTTCATGCCAGGAAATTGTTCCCACACGCACATGTTCTCTCTTCAATCAATTATTGTTCAACACTATTTGATTCTGCTAGTGCTAATGCCATGAAACCTCTTAAGAGTGTCTACAAGAGAGCACTTAAAGCAGTCCTATTAAAATCATCTAGTCTTAGTGAAGGGGATTATACTAAAGCGGGGGCTCTTCCGTTACAAGAAATGTTTGCTGTCAACAAATGTCTGCTAATGCAAAAAATTGCATCGGGTTTAGCACCACAAACTCTTCAGTCCAAATTTAGCATAAACCCTAGGGATTCAACCAAATTCCAGGTTCCCACACCTAGAATAGATCTATTTAAATCAAGCTTATCTTACTCAGGTAGCGTGGTTTGGAATTCACTTCCACTACATTTCCGATGTACTCAAATTACAGAATCCTTCAGGGAAAAACTAATTACACATTTCACAGCAGACCATTGCTATTAGGGACAAAATACATATACCAGGGCACACCCTCTGTTTTGCTGCATATTAAACTGATACGCCGTTTCCTTTCCACTGATGTTTTCAAAACTAGATAATGATAAATGAGAGATATGGTTACTATCGGTTTTATTAATGATTGAAATTATAGTATGATGAATGACTGTTGTGGTCGCTGGTTTTATTGGTGCATTGTCACTAATTGATTGATGTCTTAATACTTTGATTTCTTCGAGCACTGTAACTGCAAGGTGATAAATGTGTGTCCGGATTACTGTTGATCATATTGATGTATTGCTCTTTATTCAAATTTATAGCAATGTTTAGCATGTGATATTTTGGATAGAAAAATGGAATTATTCTCTCTCTCTCTCTCTCTCTCTCTCTCTCTCTCTCTCTCTCTCTCTCTCTCTCTCTCTCTCTCTCTCTCTCCCGTTAATTACGGCTGCGTTTCGATGGATTGTCGCTTAATTAATAATTATAGTTTTGGGTAGTGTATGAATGGTCGAAGAGAAAAAAAAAAAAGATGGAAGGGGAAGGTAAATGATAATGGCATCTCTCTCTCTCTCTCTCTCTCTCTCTCTCTCTCACACACACACACACACACACACACACACACAACACTACACACACACACACACACACGCGCGCGCGCGCGCACCACACACACACACACACACACACACACACACACACACACACACACACATGCACACGCACACGCACACATCATGAAAAATAAGTGTTATGATTATTGATGCTAGGAATATTGCTGCTTACTGATAACTGATTGTTCGTTCTCGTTTTGCCTTATAACCACATCATGTAAATGTAAAAGAAAGTACAAATGTTGATATTATTGATGCATTGTAATTGTCTAATTATCATCCTTAGCAGTTTGTTGTATGTTAATTTTTTACAAAAGGAATGTAACTCTCTCTCTCTCTCTCTCTCTCTCTCTCTCTCTCTCTCTCTCTCTCTCTCTCTCTCTCTCTCTCCCCTCTTCGATAGGAGGATCGCTTATTCCATATCTGTGTGTGCCGAATCTTTTCTTCTTTGTAATACATTTCTTTATTCTTGTTTGTTGTTTAAATCGTTTCTTTTTTCCTTTTAAAGTCATCTACGCCTTAATGGATGAACTTTTTAATGTTGTGAAGATATGTGCGTTTGTTAAAAGTTTTGTAAGTCTTAGTCGCTAGTCATACTTAGTCCCTTAACGGGGCAAGGGCCGGATGAAAAAAAGCATGTGTTTGCTTATCTGTTACCCTTGGAAATAAAGATTATCATCATCATCATCTCTCTCTCTCTCTCTCTCTCTCTCTCTCTCTCTCTCTCTCTCTCTCTCTCTCTCTCTCTCTTCGGAGTGTACCCCAAACAGTGAAATGCACAGTTTTTGCATTGAAGAAAGGTGTAACCTGCCGAGGGGACAAAATACCCCCCCCCCCCCCCCCCCCCCCCCTTCCACTTCCGATCTGAAATATATCAGTACAGGCACCTGCTGATCAAAACTTGTTTTGTTTTACTTTCACCTTGATTCTAACTCACTGCTACGCGGTGATGTGTCCTTTTCGCCTCGGCGAATTAGGAGAGAAAGTCAGACATGGAGCAGAGTGAAGAGACGGGCTGCTGCTGATTCCCAGCAAGAGGTGAGTGCGGCCCTAAAGGCCAGCAACAGTGCTGATGCGGCCCAGTGTTCTTTCACGGGTAAATAGGTTTGAGGTCTTATCTTACCACATGAGATCCAGAGCTGGACTCTTTGGGGGGGTTTTAGCGAAACACCGGAATGCTGGTCTGTGGGTTCCAATGCTCTGCCTGGCAGGACCTGGGATAAATGGACACGTTATCTTCCCGAAGGTACCATAGTGGTCTGCTTTGGAACTGGCTGGCAGCAAAAGGCAGAAAGTTGTCTTCAAGCGCTCTGATGTACTTTTCACTGTTCATATTCCCACCCGCAAACACTGTTTGATCGTAGCAGATACATCCCCATACTATTAGCTTCAATGTTGTCATGCAGCCAGAATGGAGGTTCCCAACAGAAAGCACGAACCATTTTTCGACGGCTTTTCTCCACAGTTTTATTCGTTTTATCCGCCTTAATAACAATTATTGTCATTTCAGCATTGAAGACACTTTTCCCAGTTGTTCACAATGGTTGCAGTGAAGTTTCACCTGAAACAGACTACTGCAGCCGTTTCTTTCTGTTCATCTCACAAACCGCCATGACCTTTCTTCACTTTGTGATGCTATGAATACTCACGTCCAGGACGATTTCTCTCGATGATCTTCTACACGGCTCCAACAGAGGTTGAAGCACGAAATTCCAACAAAATTCCAGAGACAGTCGCAGATCTGCCCAGCTTGCTGAAACTGCAGACATACTTTTCCGAGAGCACTTTCTGCCGACCACCTCTGGGTTTGTTATCTACCTCTTTCTTTCTTTCTTTCTGCGTACGCAGGCTGTTACTCCTGCGGACACTGCCTGTATAGACAGGCAGTGGAGTTTTGTGTGTTATGACCGTTTTTTTTTTTTTTGGTTTTTTTTTTTTTTTTTATCCCGCCATTAAGGCAGTCATACTCCATCTTCGGGGAAGGTGCATGCTATGTGTAACGTGTCATCCATACCAACGGCCAAACTGGCCTTCTCTTCCGAAAGGTGGTGATGGGATTTTACGTGTTTGCAAGATGTTGTGCGTGCGTTCACCCACGGAACCTCAGTTTATAGTCTCATTGGAAGGACTGTATGGGGAATGGAGTCAGAACCAATGTTAACTCTAAGGGAAACAATCCCTCTGTCGTTATCTGCTATTTTCCGCTCCACTTTGTTTGTAGTGGACTGATACCTTCTCTCCCCCCCCCTCCCCCCTCATCCCTTCCCTTTCCCCCCTCACTCGTCCGCAAACTTCTATCAAAGTTATGATACACATTGTTTTTTTCTTTGTAAGGTGGTTGTGTGCTGATGCAATTTCAAATCTTTTTGGACAGACAACTGACGACCAGACGACAATTAACTGATAGTTTCCTTCTCAACACTAAAAATTGACGTCACTATAGGGTGACCAACATACTAAGTAGAGAATGTCAATATGCGGACCCTATTCCACCACATCTTATTTTGCACGAAAACCCCCCTTTTCACAAACAAATCTTGTCCATCTCATGCTACTTTTTGCCAAAATTGACACCTTTTTTACAATCAAAATTAACATGCAAAAACCTCCAAAATTGACGTAATCGTTATTTTAAAATGGGGGGGCTTACGTGCAAAACAAAAAAATGGGTGATATAGAGTCCGCATATTGACATTCTCTCCTGATTAATCTTCTATCTCAAGCACCACTAACAAATCAGAGCAAACAACCGGCCTTCCATCTTGGTTAGTTATTTTTACACACACTGAATTTATAGACCCCTCAACTAATTCTTTAAACCGGCTGTCTTTACCAAATGTGCTTAACTGATAATCGCAAAACCCCGCCTTAATTGATGGCAGTACTCCTAGAACTGTAGATGGATTGCCATCAAATAAATTAGTACTTGTTTTTAACTCCCGTAAATGGACATACAACATCGGGTTAACGAGAAAATCACATGGTTCATTACCTTCAAATTGATAGATGTTTTCTCTTGTACTAAATTTATAAGATCTGCTAGTACTGTGGAAACCCAAGATTCGCGCAAGGCCTTTAGGAAAAGTGTATTCTCTTTTTTCTTCTAGTGGAAAATGCATCGTAATTCTGAGGTTTGCTTCGTTAATTTTTAGTAATATGCCTAATTCGTTAAATACTTCTTTTAAAGAACAAAAGCTGTAATAGCCTTCTGGTATTTTTTCATGAGTTATTTGATTGCCCCCCTCATTACTAATATTAATCCAGTTATTCTGAGCTTCTTCAGATATATTAAACCACTTAACTTTAAAACCAATTTTTCTAAGAGCAACCCGACTATTACCGCGCCTATTGTTAATTGGATACTTTAAGAATACACTTGTGTTTTGTTTAGTTATATAAAGGAACATCCTTTTTAAAAAAGGATTTAAAAAATCTATTTAAAAATGGAACCTTTTAAATATAATGAAAGTGCTACTTACGATGTAGGGGGGTTTATGAGCCCAAATCTTTGGACTTTAGTAGCCTAACCATCGCAGTGGATGAATCATATGGCTTTCTAGTCAGGCTTGTAAACCCACTAATTAGATATTTAAATCCTCCAATAAAGAGTGATAGAGTGCCATCAGCATGGTCAACTCACTCCATGGCTTTTTACCAAAATCAGTTAAATTTTGCCATTTACTGCTCAACCACTGGCTGCGGTGTTTCATATGCAAACCATTTAAACCACCCCAACCTCTTAGTAAGGTCAGTATATAACTTTCATGTTTATTATCAGTATAGACGCATACTAACTGAACTACAAGTACGCCTCCCCAATGACAACGCGTTTAATCCATTTCTCAGCCCAATGGACAATAATGCATATGAAAGAATCTGCAACGAATTTAACATTAACCCTTCAAATAACTTTAGACAAAAGTTAGACCGCAATCACGGGTTAGGCACATTGTATTTGTGGGGTCAGCGTAGAGAATATAATTTTGACTACTGGCCCGGCCACACCTCTTTTAAGTCAAACTCCCAAGTTAGATTGGGATCAATAGAACAAAAACACCCCAATGCTTGGGCAACATTTATCTTGGATGAAAGTAAAGGCCTAACAATGCCAGGAGTGCAAAGACTCAATGACTCCATACGAACGTACGTTTGGTGTTTATTAGGAGCGCAAGCACAGACCAAGTCTAGCATAGTGGATCAATCTACAGGCTTTGACGCCAGAAAACAATTTCTGGCCAATTTAGAAGATGCTATTAACTCTGCTGTTGATTTGCCTTCCAGCATACAAAGGTACCAAAACGTTCTTTCACATGCTAGGTCAAAGGTTGACTTTGTTGTGGGTCATGGATTATACATGCTGCCTTCTGACCTTAGACTACAGATTGGCATAATACAGAATTATAATAATGAAATTCTCATAGCCGGAGACGATCAAAACTTAGGACACAATCAAGGCTTAAACACAAGGCCCGCGCCAGCCATTTTAAAAAAAGTATCTAGCCCAGAACCTGCAGAAAGCGACCCACCGCCACCAGTTATAAGCAGCCCACAGCCAGAAAGCGACCCACCGCCACCAGTTATAAGCAGCCCAGAAAGCGACCCACCGCCACCAGTTATAAGCAGCCCAGAAAGCGACCCACCGCCTGTTGATGTACCTCACCCCGACAGACACACTAGCGAAAAGACGGCCCTTGTTGTGTTTTTAACTTTTACTGGATTAGCCATACTTTATTTCACTAAAAATTAAACCAGCAGCCAGCACTCCTAACGTCCACAGATGGTCGGCCATATAACCAGCCACTTTGCCTATGGTAGACAAAACCCAACTAACAACACTGCCTATTATGCCAGGCAGAGCATCAAGCGCTTTGACAGCTAACTTCTTTAATAGGTTTGCTAGATGATGCAGTTGTTTTCTAATCCAACTTTTACCGGGCTGAGGCGTTGGAGGAGCTACTGGCCCTGTTGGCGCACTGCCGGTTAATGCATAAACCAGCGTAGAGATAGCAAACCCAACGGCTGTTAATATACTAACTATTGTAATCCCCTGCTCTCTGAACAGAATCCGTATTCTTTCGGCTAGCGTGGTATTTTCATGAAGCATTTTGTTTATAGTTTCTCTGATTCTGCTTATTTGGGTATCTATTTTTTCTCTGTTAATATACAACGCTGCTAACCTGTTTTTTTTTATCTTCCATTAAATCCTGTATTTTCGCCTGTATTTTAGCCTTTTCTTCCGGCTCTAAATTGTTATCATCTGCATCAGCCAGTTTATTTTTTTCTTCGTCTATCTCTCTAGTATATTAAATTTTGCCAAATTGTTTTTTAGTTCTTCGTTTATAGTTGTTAAAGCGGACTTAGTAGACCTGAGGTCACGCAGTTCAGCTTTAAGATCCTTGATTCTAGCTTTAAGAACCTCGTGTTCGCGCCCAGGCAATGGGCGATCATCAATTGTTTTTAAAGCCGTTTCTTCTTCAGGACTCAGCTCACGTTCTCTTTGACTAGGCGAACCGACAATTGTTTTTAACTGGGTCTCCTCATTAAGACTCGTCTCAAGTTCTGCTATTAGTTCATCTGCTCTTTGACTTAATTCGTGAAGAGGGATGTTTTGCACTTCAGATTGCGCTGGCAACTCTTGCACTATGCTTTGTAAAAGACTAACAGCCTCAGACCTTAGATCGCCAATAAAGTTTAACTGCCTTTGGTCAAAAACAGGGAGATCTCTAAGAATTGTGCCCCTGCTTAAAAACTGGGTTGGGTCTGGTTTTGCAGTAAGCCGTACAAGGTTTCCTTTACTAGTTCTTACATACAAATGATTATTTTTATCTGTTGAAAAATTGGAAACCTTAAGTGCTTCTGGCTGCTCTCGCCCCATATGGCTATATAATGATTCAATTCTATCTAACATTCGTATTTGTCTTAATCCTACTCCTTGGCCTGCTGCTGCTGCTTCAAGTTCTTCTTGCAATGAAGGACCTGGTTCTTCAATAGAATCAATCATGCCAAAATCGTCTTCTTCTTCTTCAATAGGACTAATCGCGTCAAAATCTTCATCAGCCATATTTATATATTTATTATTTTTTGTTTTATAAAAAATGAATCCATACGGCTGCGACCTTGATCCATTCAGAAAAGCGAAAGAGCCCCACGGCATAAAAGGCATAAGGCAGACTGTGCGGGTTGTAAATAATCCATCAACAATTGAGCCAAATGAAATGTTAACAGTAAGATTTAGTGACCTCGGGCCTGACGATGTTATAATGCCGGGCACTGCCAGGCTGTCATTCAAAATAGATATTGAGTCGGCGGATCCTAATGCCACTGTCGTTGCTAACCTGGGCAGGGCCATCATTAAAAATATGGTAATTAAACTGGAAGGTAGAGAAGTCTTCTCACTGAGTAGCGCAGACATTTTTAATCTCTATTCTGATCTGTGGCTACCCAGAACAGAAAGAAAAGACAAAATCTTTCAGGGGATTCAGAGTCCAAACGGTCTTAAGCACAGGCTTAATGCTGCAGATGCAAAGGAAGACGAGGGAGACCAGGCAATAGCGCGAGCATTTAAGAACAGATTTTGCATCCCTCTAGATTTTGAACTGTTAAAAACCCATCAGCCATATTACCAAGGCGCACTAAGAGACAAACTTACTTACGAACTGACATTCAATGACAGCGGGTCTGTTATTCTATCAGATGACCCAACAGCTAGATACACTGTCAGTAACATCTCTCTTAATTTTGATGTTGTTACTAACCCTGAACTGGCTAGAATAATCTTAAACCAGTATAAAAGTAGGGCGGTTGTTTACTTTGAAAGAGTTTTACACCACAGTCTAGCGATTAAAAACAAGCAAGACACCGTCTGGGAAATAGCTATAAGCAATTCTTTAAGGTCCCTAAAGGGGATTCTCTTGCTATTTACTAAACCCTCAGCCCCTTTTCAGAGAGAATCTGAGGTGTTTTACAACCCAAAAATTGAGCAACTGTCTTGCACAGTAGATGGCAAGCCTTTTCAGTTGTATTCAGCTGGACTATTACCCGACCAACACTTTGATGAAATAAGAAAGTTATTCGCTGGAGGCAGACAGACAAGCCCCACAGCCGATCATGTGTGTAAAAAACTTCACCTTCACGATGTAAGACTTGAAGATTATCTAACAGACAAATATGGACTATGGCTGGATTTTAGGTCCACGTATGACAACAGACTGCACGGGAGTGGAAGAAGGGTAGGGTCAGATGGCATACTCATACAGATTAATGAGGAAGAGGAGGAGAATGGCCAGATACAAATGTACGTTTTTGTGGTTTATGACGCCCAGCTGAACATTGAAGAAAATAGACTGAAAGAAATAGCCTATTAAAACAGATGGATAGTTTGAACTTTTTGCCTAAAGACCCGCACTGTTCGCTTATTTGTGGGATTACTGGGTGTGGGAAAACTGTCTTCGTGCTTGATTTGTTACAAACAGTCTACAGATTTCATTACGAGCACATTGTTATATTCTGCACAACCATTAAGCACAACAAGTCTTACAAAGAAAGGCAGTTTGTTTGGACAGACGAGAATATATTCTTAGTTGATCCTACTGACAAGCTAAGCGACTGTTTAGAACATTACTATAGGCTATTTGAGGGAACTGAAACGCTGTTTATTATTGATGACTGTTCAGCCGAACAAGACATTGTTAAAAAAAGAAGGACTCTCTCAAAGCTAGCCTTTAGCGGAAGACACGCATTAGTTTCTGTTTGGCTCTTAACTCAAAAATACAATGCTGTCTTAAAAGACTTTAGATCGCAGTTAAAATCAGTCATCTTATTCTATACTAAGGACCGGGACAGTTTTGAAGAATGTTTAAGTGAAAACTATATAATCAGGGACAGGGATGAACTAAAAAAAATAAAAGAGCAGCTAGAAAATCTAAGCACGCTAAACTATGCTTACGGACTGACCCGCCAGTTCAATACGTTTGCTTATTATAGATTGCTTATAACACATTGCTTATTACAGATTGTTTACTATAGATTATTTATTACAGATTGTTTAATAATAAATTGTTTATTACAGATTGTTTACTATAAATTGTTTAATAATAAATTGTTTATATTAAAAAGAATGTCTCGAGGACCTGAATCAAAAGCAGAGTTAGCTCCTAAATGCGTTGCAGTAGAGATAAAAGATCTAGCAGATACAACTGACTTTGATCTGATAGGAGTGCCAGGAAATGTTTATGGATTTGAGTACACCGACGAGGGGGTTTACAAACGAATAGAAATTGAAGATAAAAAACGACAGCAATATCCTACCCTGGAAGAGATAAGAAATCTAAGGGCAAACGATTTTGGCAAACACGAATACAAACTTCATAAACGAGAGAATGCCTGGGCGTTGCTTCCTGACATTAACTGGGATTTAAAGTTTGAACTACGAAGCCCCCATGTATACTTTGATAAGAAATACAATTTTAGAAAAGCTTTGAATGAAGGACGCCTTCTTGCTAGCCTAGTCCCAGGAACACAACAGAAAAAGCAGATTGAAATAACTAAGCAGGGCTCTGTATATATGCTGCGGAGAAAGAAGTCCTTAGCTGAAGTGGGGGGCGACACCGTCGGCTTAGAGTTTAACCCAAAACTAGAATCACTGCCTAGAAAAATGACGATGCTTTTTCGCTTATTTATCACTCCAAAGGAGTCTGATCCTAGTTTGCCAGAGCATACGTTAATCAGAGGTGTACAAATAAAGTCTGAAAACTTGGACGGGCCTCTCAGGCTTGTTATTGCTATTACTAAAAACGGGGATGAAATAAACACTTCTGTATCTTCTGACAAAGTCACTGTGATGGTTGACAATGCTAAACTAACAGTGCTTGATTTTATTTTTATTAAGTATGTTGATTTTATTGCGTTTTACTCTGTTGATGAAGTGCTGCCAGAAGGGTTAATAAGAAAATATGTACAAGATTAATCTTAATTAAAAAATTAATCTTAATTAAAAAATGGATGATCAGGCTCAAAAGTTTAGGTTAGAGCAAATAACTGAACTTCAAGAAGAAATAGAAAGTGATTTGAATAAGTATAGGGTTACTAGAAAGAAATATGCTAAAGTTTTAAATACTCTTTCTTATATAATCACCGGCTCATCAGCTGTAGCGAGCGTAAGTGCTGGGTCCGGCGTTGCTCTTTTAGCTACTGGGGCCGGAGCGCCAGCCTCTTTAGCATTAGGGAGCCTTGGTTTGGGTTTAGGTGCTATGTCTATGATTGTGAGTGCTGTTTTAAAAAAATTAACGCCTAAACTACAAAAGCACACTGTCATTGTAGCCCTAGCATCAGCAAAACTTTGTTCGTTAAGGCTGAGAATAAGCAAAGCATTGCAGGATGAAAACATTACAGCTGAAGAATTTGAGCATCTTATGGCTGATGGTGAGGATTACAGGCGACAAAAAACTGAACTTCAAAAGGAGTGGAGAAAGACTTTTACTTCGCAACAGGTAGACACTGAGACAATCAAGCAGAACATTGAAAAGCAAGCAAACAATCAGTTAAACCCAAAAATAGACTAAAAATAAGATGTGAACTAAAATAAATAAATAAATCATAAGTTTAACAAAAAAATAAATAAATCATAAGTTTAACAAAAAAAAATAAATACTATTTTTTTTTAACTAATCGGCACCGTGTTTGGTGGGACAACTTGCAACTCTTCGCGAACAAACGATCTTTTAGGGGCAGGCTTTTTAGACGCAGAAGAAAGAGTCTCTCTTAAATAATACACGGGAGGGGTTGTTTTCATAATTCTTTCAACTTCATATACGTCTACGCTCCATATGGGGTCTGTGGCTCTAATTCTAACATCGCCCTCTGCCTCTCCTGGCGCATACAAGTATCTTACTTTTAGTCCAAAAGGCAAGAGTTTTTGATTACCTTGGATGTCTTCAGTAATGCTAATTTTTTTAATTTGATCGCGTTCACTGGCTTAAGACCCGTTGCTTTAAATTCTTCATTGTTCATGGCGCGTAAGACTGCTGGCAATCTCCTAACCCATTCTGTGTTGCGTGTTCTGTCCATAAGGTCTCTATGATATTGATAGATAAACAGACGCTCAGCTAGATTCTTATTAAAGTTTTCTACTAGAGCTTGGGAGCGATGGTTGCCTGGGATCCCTCTCTTAACTGTAACCCGATGTCTTAAAAACAACTGGTTTACAGCTCCTTTAAACTCTTTCCCATCATCAACCTGAATCATCCTAGGATACTTTAATGGACCTCGCATGTATATTTGTTGTAAAAGCCACAGCCACAGCAGTTGAGCTTTTATCCGTTAAAGGCTCAGCATCTTTATACCTTGAAGCCATGTCAACAACTGTAAGAGCATACTTAAACTTTTTTCTTCTAACTTTGTCATGTGGAAGGTACAACAAGTCCATCTGGTGGGTGTCATTAGGAACTGAATTAACAAATCGAGGCCTTATTATTCTTTTTGGGGCAGGCAGATATATTTGCCAGATCGCTTGTTTTGAAAGCCAGTCTTTCGCTTCTGATTCAGACACCCTAGCAGCTTTACTCAGTTTATCAATAGCGGCCTTTCCTTTCCAATACCCTCCAGGAGAATAATATATTTTGTACTTCGTATCGTCCATAAGAGACTGTTTTTATTACATTTTTAACTATTGTTTTTAGATTGAATATGCAAGAAGAAAGATTGCCCCCATAGCACCTATAATAAAGCCTATTTCTACCATTTTCTGATCCTCAGATGGTTCATAAAAGTCAGACAGTTCTGGCGGTGCCGATGTTAGAAACTTCTTTCCTGTCACTAAGTAATAATATTGCATTCAACGTCTGTAAAGCCAATGCATTAACAATAGCCCCGCCCACCATCAGAACTATTCCAGACATCTTTTTTATAAATGAATGAATCTTTTTTATAAATCAATATTTTTTAGAATGAATATTTTTTATAAATCAATCTGCCTAAATGCATTAATCTTTCTATGCATTGATGTTTTCTGGGATAATCCCCTGTGTAACAAGAAAGTCTTTTGAGGCAATCCCCGCCGTTATTACGGCTATAACCTTAACAACATCCTCAATGTCTAACCTTCCTAGATCGGCCGGCCTCATTTTAAACATGTTTTTTGCTAACATGCTATATCCTATACTAAGGCCGCCGATTACAGCAGAGTGGTAAATCGTATTAATAATCTTTTTTCGCTCATGTTTTTTATTAACTAAAAAAATAATTAAAATAATCATAATATGAAAGACTGTCTATGTGCTTTTTAATCAGATAATCTTTTGTTGCCAGAGCTAAAAATAAGGTTGTAACTAGTTTCGGCGAATCTTCTATCTTTCCTATGTTGGGCGGTTTTATTCTTAACAAACATTTTGCTAGGGTTGAATAAACTATAACACCAACAATAGGCACTGCATAATTAACCAACGTTATACTCATGGTTTTATTTTTTTATTTATTTAATTTTTAGATTTAAAAATGACGGGCAAACACAGCGAATCTGATCTAATGATTTTAGTAGAAAATTGTAATGAACTATTTGACGAAACGATGAAAGTGTTAAACATTGATTTTAGTAAATCTGGGTTTGAGAATGATGTAAACAATTTAATCAAAAATCATAGTGAACTATTTGACAAAGCAATCAAAGAGTTAAACATTGACTGTAGTGATTCAGAAAAAGCTAAAGTATTGGCAGGAGTTCTTGTAAGATTAGGTGTCTTGAAGTATTGCAACGCTTGGGTGAAGAATAAAAGCGCGTTTACTTACTTTTACTTACATTTATTTTTTTTTATTTACGTAAATATTGTGGGTTAAAAATGAACCCCACAAGTAAATCCGAGGTTGGAAAACTATATACGTGGGGGGAGATATTTGTCGGTAATGAACAATTAAGCGATACGTTCATTGAATTAGACATGGACACGGTCATAGACATGGACATTATTAACCCTACAAACGTTCAGAAAAGTGTAACACATGCTATTTCTAAAATTCCAGAGTCTCTTCAAATTAACCCGCCAGTAAAAGTCATGTTGGTTGTTCTAATTAATTATATAACCCCCGATGATAGTAGTATGCAAGTCTGGGTTTCAACTAGACAAGAAGAAGTTATTGGCTATCGCAACTTTACACCTGGCTGGGCTGATTACATGCTTACACAGTTTAACCATGCGATTGAAGAAGCGAAACAGCGCGGCTCCTGTTGGTCTGAAGGAACAGTCCTCGAAATCAAATTAAGACAAACTAACTACTCTCCTATAGTCGGCAATTCTTACATCCTTCTCCCGAGAGAGTTAGTTCTTAAACGAGCAGTCTTAAATATACATAATTCAGACAACTTGTGTTTCATGTGGTGTGTTTTGGCACACTTACACCCAGTTAAAAAGCACCCAGACAGAGTTTCTAATTATAGGCAGTATAAAGATAGCCTGAACTTTGATAACATAACCTTTCCAGTGAGCATAGAAAGTATCGATCAGTTTGAAGAGCAAAACAAACCAATAACCGTGAGCGTATACACATGGTCTGTAGTAGACAATCTAGTCCCTCTAAGGATCTCTCCCAATGCTCCCCCTTTGGGCGAATCACTTGAAAATCATGTAGACTTGATTCTGTTTGCAGACGGTTCCAAGAGCCATTATGTATTAATTAGAACAATGAGCAGACTGTTAGAATATACATCAAAGCATAAATCTAAACAAGAGCTTTGTAGAAGGTGTTTGGTTAGAATTCCATCTATACAGGCAGCTGACAAACATAAGAAACATTGTAAAAGTTTTGAAGACTGTAAAACCGAAATTATTGCGCCCCCGCCAGGATCTAGAGTCAGGTTTAAGAATGTACGAAAAATGCAGATGAGCCCATACGTAGTCTATGCTGACTTTGAATCAATCTTGCCACAGTACTACGGCCCTCAAGAACGGACACAACAAAAAACAACCTTATTATCTCGTCATCAGATCTGTTCTTATGCATTTGTTGCTGTTAGGTCAGATGGCGGACACACACAACCGGAGATTTACAGAGGCCCCAACGCAGCCGGTCGATTTTTGGAGCAGATGAAACACCTTCGCAATCAATTCTCCAATCAGCTGAACCTTTCAGGCATTAAGATGACTCCCGAAGACCAAAGGCGCTATGAATCAGCCACCCACTGCTGGATATGCAACAGAGAATTATCAGGCGATGCTGTAAGGGACCATGATCACATTACTGGCAAATTCAGAGGGGCAGCGCATAATAGCTGCAATCTTCAACTTAAGGTTGACCCCAAGACATGGAAACTGCCAATCTTCTTTCATAACTTGCGGGGCTACGATTCTCACTTTATCATGCAAGCAGTAACTTCTAAATATAAGAGGGTTAGCTGCATTGCACAGTCATCAGAAAAGTATATGACCTTTACTCTTGACTGTTTGTCCTTTTATGACTCTGCCCAGCATCTGATGGGAAGTTTGGATAAATTGGCAGAATCTCTACAAGACTATCCAATCACTAAAAAATATTTCGACCCATCTTTAGTCCGTAAAGGCGTCTATCCCTATGAATACATGGACTCGTGGGATAGGTTTGACGAGCCGGCGCTGCCACATAAAGACGATTTTTACAACCGTCTTAGAAGAAAGGACATATCTGACGCCGACTATGAATACGCGCAAAAAGCCTGGACAGAATTACACTGCAAAACGATGGGCGATTATCACGATCAATATTTATTGGCCGACGTGTGTTTATTAGCTGACGTCTTTCAGAATTACAGATCCACTTGCATGAAACACTACGGCCTGGATTCGTCACAGTACATCTCTTCCCGGGGTTGTCTTGGGATGCATTCTTGAAGTTTACAAACATTCAGATTGACTTAATATCTGATCTAGATACACTCCAAATGATTGAGGGCGGGCTGAGGGGAGGCATTAGCATGGCCTGTCATCCTTACCGCAGAGCCAACAACAAGTATTTAGACGATTATGATCCAACTAAACCATCCAACTATCTAATGTACTTAGACGCCAACAATCTGTATGGGTGGGCCATGAGCCAGGCACTACCATTAAGAAACTTTAAAATGATAAACGGGCCTCATGAGGTTACTGCCGTGTTGAGTATGCTATCACAGCTTACGCCCGATAATCCAATAGGATTAATCTTAGAGGTAGACTTAGATTATCCCGCAGAGTTGCACGACCTTCATAACGATTTCCCCTTAGCCGCAGAAAGATTAAAGATGAGTCCCACAGAACCGCCTAAACTCGTGCCTAACCTCTTTAACAAAACTAAATATGTCTGCCATTACAGGCTGTTACAATTTTACTTAAGACACGGGTTGAAACTTACCGCCGTTCACAGAATAATTACCTGTGACCAAGAGCCTTTCATGAGGCCATACATCATGAAGAACACTGATCTTAGGACTGCGGCCACTGACGCTTCAGAAAAAGACTTTTTTAAGTTGATGAACAACAGCTGTTTTGGTAAGACGATGGAAAATCCGCACAATCGTAAAGATGTAAGATTAGTTACAAACAAAAAACAAGCAATTAAGCTGACCTCTAAACCTAACTATCAAGACTTTAGAATATTTAGCGACAGCCTGGTTGGCATTATGATGAAGAAACTGAGTGTGAAATTGGATAAGCCAGTGTTTATCGGATTCGCCGTGCTAGAGCTGTCAAAGTTATTAATGCTTGAATTTCTGTACGATTACTTTAAGCCGCTGTACCCAGAATCAAATGTCCTTTACACAGACACTGATAGTTTTATTCTGGATGTTCCAACTGAAGACTTTTACAAAGACATGGAAATAGAAGTGGCCAAAGGAGCTGGTGGGTGGTACGACACATGCGACTATCCTAAAGATTCGCCTTTACATTCAACCGTGAACAAGAAAGTGATTGGAAAGATGAAGGATGAATTTAATGGGACGGTTATACAAGAATATGTTGGCCTGCGGTCGAAGATGTATAGCGTTGCTACCCAGACTTCTGTAACAAAGAAAGCTAAGGGCATAGATAAAGAAGTTGTAAAAAAAGAAATAAGTCACAACAACTACAAGCAGGCTCTCTTTGAACGCGAAGTATTTTATCACACAAATGTTAAACTGCGCTCTACTCTTCATCAAGTAAACACAACTGCTGTTAATAAGAAGTCACTAGTTTCTAACAATAACAAGCGAACTTACGTTAATCCTGAGTTTTCATACGCTATAGGCCCCCGGAGAACTGACTTGTCCGACTTAACTTAAGATCTTAACTAGTACTTAACTTAAGATCTTAACTAGTACTTAACTTAAGATCTTAACTAGTACTTAACATGACCTGCACTTAACTTGCACTTAACTTGCACTTAACTTGTTATAACTGACTTAACCAGTACTTAGCTTGTACTTAGCCAGTACTTAACAACACATTTAAAAAACTAATTTATTAAAAATGGGTCTACAGCAGGAGGTTGTACTTTTTTTGCAGAAGCTGGTTCTTTTACTGTTTTTGTGGGGATTTGTGACTTTGTTGCTAAGTATGGCTTTAGGCGCTTGTATGCTAAAAGCCCCCCACCAACAACAATACTCCCCAGTACATAATAATACATCTTATAGTTTGATTGTGTTGTTGTTGGTGGCGGTGCTGGTGCTGGTGCTGTTGTTGTATTACTATCTAATAATGTTTGTTTTGCTGCTTGGTTTGCTTTTTGCAGTCTGTTCCATTCAGCTAGTTTACGACCGGCCTCAACACGCCCAGCACTTTTAGCTTTAGTAACACTACTCACCTGCGGGACACTCAGTTGTGGATTCACTTGTGGGGCACTCGCCTGTAAATCCACTTGTGGGGCATTCTGCTCCTGTGGAGTCTTCTTCTCCTGCTCGCTCATTTTTTTTAGTCTGATTAAAATTAATATGATTAAAATTAATATGATTGAAATTAATATGATTGAAAGTAATTAATCCCATGATGAATGGGCATAGCAACGTCCCAAATCTATAATACATGTCACATGCAAGAGATTCTAGAGACTTGGTTAAAACCGGATCTTGTGTTAAGTCATATTTTAAATCTTCTTCTGAATCAATTGGTGCTATCTTGCCTACTAACTTAGCATATAAACTAATCATTGTCTGTCCCACCGATCTAACCATTTTTGATCCTAGCTGTGCCTCGTACCTGGCGTAATACTTCTCAACGTCTGATGTCGACAATTGCTGAATCTGTTCAATACTTAGTTCAACGCCTAAATACTGCCTGGTTTTTCCGCATGCGGCCAGCGAGTATAATCTTTCTTTATGACAGAGGTCTGCTGCCTCCTCACACTTTAATAGCTCGTCGCAATCCATTTTTAAAAGCAATAAAAAAAATAATTGTAAATTCAGCTGTTATTTATTATTCATAGTCTTTTACTAATCTTAAAAACTGTTTAGGTTTAAAGGTAACAGTTACTCCTTCAGGGTTAGTAGAAGCGGTCAGATTAAAATCTTCAGGAGCTATTTGATCAATTAAAATAGCAAACAACTTTATAACTGGATGAGGCCAAGAATGTGGTAGTTTACTGATGGCGTTCCTTACGCTTTCCCGCATATCTACGCGCTCAAAAAGCTCCGTAATTAATTCTTCAAACTCTTCTCTATCAACTCCCCAGCTCCTTTCCTGCATCTCCCAATCTCTAAATATATCAATAAGCTCTGCAACTACTCCGGGCTTCATTTTTAAACCAGATTATAAAGACCAATTTAATAAATTAAGCAAGCCATTCTTCTTGTTTGCGCAAGAATCAGAAGAGAGAAAGGGTAAATAGTGATTCTGTTGGTAGTAAACTGGGTCAAACAGCCCTGTGTGATCGCTTGACCTACAAAGCTCAGCAGTAAACTAGGTCAAACGACCCTGTGTGATCACTTGGCCTAGGTCAAACGACCCTATGTGATCGCTTGACCTACAAAGCTCAGCAGTAAACTGGGTCAAACGACCCTATGTGATCGCTTGACCGAGTTGATTGAGGTGCTTTGCTTAGCTAGGAGAGAATGTCAATATGCGGACCCTATATCACCCATTTTTTTGTTTTGCACGTAAGCCCCCCCATTTTAAAATAACGATTACGTCAATTTTGGAGGTTTTTGCATGTTAATTTTGATTGTAAAAAAGGTGTCAATTCTGGCAAAAAGTAGCATGAGATGGACGAGATTTGTTTGTGAAAAGGGGGGTTTTCCGTGCAAAATAAGATGTGGTGGAATAGGGTCCGCATATTGACATTCTCTTAAGTTCAGATGAGCTTGTTTGATTTATTGTTTTAAAACCGCTTTAAAAAATAACACAAAAAAAGGGGGGGAGGGAAGAGGGAAGGAGAAGAAAGAAAGAAAGGTTAGAAAAAAAAAAAAAATAAACAATGAGAAAAAAAAAGGAAAAAGAAAAGAAGAAAAGCTTGGCCATTTTGGGGACAGATTTGTGTCCCTTTACTTGTACAACAAGAACGATCTGTGTAGTGTCTTGCCTCGTCTCTTTCTTTGCTTTGCTGACGTCAGTTATATGTGGAATACATAGAACATAATTCTTATACTTTCTTTTCAAACAATTCTTAATGCTTTGTGCGCTTATTTTTTAACTTTTTTTTCTCTCTTTTCTTTTAGGATATTCTCTTTTTCACAAAAATTGTCTTTTTCGTCATGAACTAAGAATGTGTCTGTTCCCAATGTCCTGGGCAAATTCACTGTGTGTGTGTGTGTGTGTGTGTGTGTGTGTGTGTGTGTGTGTGTGTGTGTGTGGCGCGCGCGCGCGCGCGCGCGATCATTAAATATTGTTTTATACAAATAATGACGAAATTACCTTGTTTAATCTTCATTTCCTGCCTTCACAAAGTTGTTCGCTTTTATCATGTATAATTCCCTTGAAAATTGAAGACATCAGAGAGGATCTGATATACTTTTGGCTCACTATACTTTATCCTGCTCGCGATAACACTTGACTGCTTTCATTTCGGCCAGACATGTTCCGGGCGTGAAACTACGGTCAGTTCAATAGAACAGAGAGTTGTCTGTGTAGGTTTTGACTTCACTTCCAGTCCACATAATGTGAGAGCATTTCCAGAGATGGCCAGATACAGATCCCACCCAACTCAGTGCGAAATGCATGGTTGTTCATGGCAAGTATTTATTAACGATTTCATTGTCGATTGTATCTGTAGTGGTCATGATAAATACGTTCACACGTTCATCACAAAAAGATAGCTTATCAAACCACGAAATTATAGAGTAGCAGGTAAATTATCAGCTTGCACGGGGAACATTTCTTTTGAAAAAGAGGAAACGTTTAGAGCCAGGGGTGCTTACTCCCGAGCTGCTGTTGTTGTTGGAAAAAGTACCTCAAGGGAGCGTTCTTGGTCCTACTGCTTTCACAGGTTTTACTGGTGAACGATCAGTTTTAAATGATAAACAGGTTTTTCTCTTTTTTTTCACGAAATATATGCCGATAATGTAAAAAAAAAAGAAAAAAAAAAGAAAAAGAAAAGAAAAAAAAAAGAAGAAAAGAAACGAACAGGGAAAAAAAAAAAAATAAAATGCGGTTCGTTATAAACTTTATGACATCATTCAAAGTTTCTGGTCAAATGTTATGGATTCTGGCATTTGTTTGCTCTGCTTGTTTGTTTCGTTTTGTTTTGTTTTGTTTTGTTTGTTGTCCCATCTTCTGTGCCACTTCAGTGGCATTGCACCCACGCTGTTCATTCCGACACCCCGTCCACAGCCACAGCCCGGCCTGGCCCGCCGCTTTCCCGGCACCGGCAATCAACAGGAATCAGTCAAAGCAAGTCCTCAAGAGGCAACCCACGGAGGAGACACAGCACTTGCTGCCAAGTCACGTCGGTGGTGTTCAGTGGTGCCTGCTCTGATCCAACATATGCAGGACACCACCTACTAAGCCCCCTACTGACAACAATAATTGCTTAGTCACGGAGCCGGCGTGAGTGAGTTCTCCCTCCGAAGGGCGCCACCATGTCATTTAAACGACAGTCCCAAATAATTTGCCGATACTGCCGGTGACCCCGACAGAATCAAACCAAGGTCACAGACGTGGAGATAAAATTGTAAGTGAGGTCACCATGAGAGCAGGCCATAAAGGGCCACAGCGACTTTTTTTGTTGTTGATGATTGATGAGAATGAGGATGATGAAGATAATGCTACGGATTTCCATTTTGGTCTGAGACTGTATAACATTCCTTGCTTACTTTCATAATATATCCCGGCGTCAACCAGGCCCGAGAGATACAGACACCTCAGTGTTGGTCAGGAAATTTGAGCAACTTGCTCAGAAATGCATCTGTTAAATGGCTGAAACTCCTCTGTGTGGTCCCAGTCTTCCCAGTCGAACCCATAGCAAACTCAACTCTGTGTAGAAGCCGGTCAGGGCAGAAAAATCCCACAGATAAATGGCTCTGGATGGGAATCGAACCTACAATCTCCCAGCCGGGAGTTCGCGACGCTAACCATCTCCCCACGGCGGCTGATGAGTTTGAAATTTTTGTATTTCAATGTTTCTTAGTGTATTTCAATGTTTCTGAGTGTGTTTCAATGATTCTGAGTGTGTTTCAATGTTTCTTAGTGTATTTCATTGTTTCCGAGTGTATTTCAATGTTTCTTAGTCCTACATCTGTGAAACAAATTTCTGACAAAGATTACGCCATGATGACGAAAGGTGTTCATATTATAATTACAAAATGTACGGAGGAGAAGAATGTATTTATTACATTTTATAAATACTCGGAGTTTGGTCATCACATCCATTCTGTAGTCAATACATCAAATAAGATGCTCGGTATATAAAAAGGACAGTTTCGTCCATATGCAAACACACGTTTCTCAGATCATTATTTTTTTGTACGACTGGAGCCTATTTCATATCCACATTTCACAACCTTCACTGACAAGCTATAAGGAGGAGCAACAAAAGTAATACAATGGATTAAAAATTATTCCCATAGAGAGAGGCTGGAGCATCTGACACTGCCCACTGCAAAGCCAAAACGAAAAAAAAATCGGCAGTGAATCTTAATATAACCATCAAGATTTTCAAACATCCTGATGATGTAAATGTAGACTTCATCAAGCTATCAAACTGTGATTGCACAAGTAGTGCCGAGAAGGGTTGTATTGAATATCACCGTGCTAACTCAGAACCATTTTTCATTTGGTCACTTAACTGCACCAGTCTGAAACAAATTACCTCCTAACATAATGTAAATAATAATAATAATAATAAAAGCTTAAAATCTCTTTTAAAAATCTGTTGACCAGTGGATGTACATTTGGTAGGCTTTACCATTTGACGAATGTGGCATCATAAAAAAAAACATATAATCGATAATTCTCAATCAAATTATATGAAAATGGGACTTCAGAAGAGAGTCAGTTAGTTTATTTAGTTCCTATTTTTCTTACTCTGGTTCAGATTCTGAAACAACAACAAAAATTCACACACACACACACACGCGCGCGCGCGCACACACACACACACACACCACACACGCGCGCGTCTCTTTTCTTCCTTTCGTCCTCTGTTTATCTCGAAGTGTTTCGGACAGCTGTTCACCTCCCCCCCCCCCCCCCCCCCGACTCCTCCACATCTCCTCTCTCTCTCTCTCTCTCTCTCTTGGTCCTTCCTTCCTCACCCCTTTATTCTCCCCGTTCAGAAAGTTATACGGTCCTGCGCGCGATAATTGTTCCTCTAACTGGTGGGCAAGTGACAAATCTCCACACCGATCTTAAACGACAGCAATTCACACTCTCCGACGACCTCATTTTCATCTGCCTGTGAGTACTGAACGTGTGAGCGACGAAAACCACCTCGAAAAACGTCAGCTTGAATGTGTCTTCTGTCTTGAGATTGGCGAGCGAGGGAACGTGTGAATGTGTCTCGGAGGCTTTGTACACTGTGCGCCCGTTATTGTTTCATTGAACAGCGGAGTAACGGGGGAGGGGGTTCGGAAGGAGAAGAAACAGATAGGGAGGATAGTAAGGGGAATGAGACGGTGGAAGAGTGGGAGGGGGGAGAGGCGAGGAAAAGAGGGTGAGAGTGAGTACGGGGAGGAGATGCGGTGGAATATACTTGGGACGTGGTTTATGCAGTAGGTGTGTGTGTGGGGGGGTGGGGGGGGGGGGGTAAACAAAGTAACTAGATCAGAAAGAGAAGGAGGGATAGCGTCAATGGCAATTATGTGGCAGATTAGGCCAACTTGTAAGCTCTTGCGGGAATTTACGTTCTAATGACGACATTAAGCTTTAACTATTTACCCTTTTTTTTTAATATAATCAATTCCATTTATTACTAACTGGTTTGGATGATCATATTTCATCACCGAAAACTTCAGTGCACGAAGAAAGGGTTTAAATGAAAATTGTTCAGTTGTGATCATTGAAAGGAAATTTCAAACGTAGCGGTAGGGGAAACAAATATGAAACAACAAACAAGAAAGATAACTTTTGATCGTATGGCGAGAGAGTTAAATACCCATAACACAAACAACTGCTTAATGTATCTATGCTCCGAGATCAAATGCAGACATAGCCGAGGCACACCGAACAAACAAGGACAATCATCCTCAAGGAGAATAAGTGCCATAAACTTCAATCATTTTGGATGTGCAGTTTTCTCACTATGGAATCGAAAGTTCTCGTCTTGTTTCATATTTTGTTTTCTTATTCACTCACACCGTTGAAACCAGACGTCAAATCTAAATGAAATGGTGATGTACCTGCATTTGAATATAAATAAAATGGTGATGTACCTGTATTTAAATGTAAATGAAATGGTGACGTACCTGTATTCAAATATAAATGAAATGGTGATGTACCTGTATTTGAATATCTTTCACAAGAATGAGTCTTCCTTTCAATGATCTTGAAGAGGGTCTTTTGTTTTGTTCTACTGTGTGTGTGTGTGTGTGTGAGAGAGAGAGAGAGAGAGAGAGAGAGAGAGAGAGAGAGAGAGAGAGAGACAGACAGACAGACAGACAGACAGACAGACAGAGAAAGACAGAGAAAAAAACGCTTAGATTCAAATGTAGTCATTACAAATCCTGCACTGAGATCGAAAGAAAACATATTGAAAAACATGAACGATTATCTTAAAAACTGTAATAAGAACGTTATTATCGATGAATATCAATACCGGCTCGAGTGCCGAAATGCATGATACGCAAGCAGTATTCACATGCTTGTTATTGCAATAGAAAGTCGGTTCATCATTTCCTGTAAAATGATAGTAATATTAAAAGGAAAATAAAGTACTGTTGAAAATTGCAAAATTTGAGAAAAATGAGTGTTGTTTCATTGTTCTCCTCTTCATACATAAAACAGATAACAGTTGGGTTTGTGCTTTATGCATTTGACACACACAAAGAAAATCTGTGTTTCTTTAAAAAGAAAAGTTTATTGCCGCTGCAGGGCTTGTTAATTTGCGATCCTCACTACTTCAAAATAGGTAAAGGGATTATATTCAAGCTCTAGTGTATGTGTTGTTGTTGCTGTTGGAACAAGACAAAAAAAAACAGACATGGCACGAAAGACTAGATGAAGGAGACAAGAGAGAAGGAGCGGGGCGAGAGAGAAGCGGGGGGGGGGGGGGGAACAGAGAGAGAGAGAGAGGAAGCACGTGTGCAGAAATGAATCAATGGACGGGCAGAGTGAGAGGCGAAAAGTGATGGATGGGTGAATGGCAGTGAGAGATTCACACTTCCTGCTTTTTTGCCTGTTTGGTTCTTTGTTTCTGCCATGAGCTTAGAAACTATAACAGCACACACACACAGACACACAGACACACACACACACACACACACACACACACACACACACACACACACACACCAGCGCGCGCACACGTGCGCGCTCTCTCTTTGTTCTCCGCCAAAGGAAAGCATCATACCACTGATTCCTTGTTTTATTTCACAGCACTCATAATGTTCTGGCAATGCATACGTTTTGCATCAGATTTCTCAAAATAAATAAGAGAAGATATTCACAAATTAGTATCGTGACCAGCTGGGTCTGTGCTGCGAAGAAGAAGAAGAAGAAGAAGAAGAAGAAGAAGAAGAAGAAGAAGAAGAAGAGGAGGAGGAGGAGGAGGAGGAGGAGGAGGAGGGGGGAGGAGGAGGAGGTAGACGAGGACGAAGAGAAGTGGAGGACGAGGATGAGGAGAAGGACAAAGAGAAGGAAAAGTAAAAGAAAAGCAGAAGCAGAAAAAAAAAACAAGAAGAACAGGCGGATGAAAAGAAGAAAGAAGAGGAGAAGAAGAAAAAAAAAAAAGAAAACTTGAGAAGAAGAAGAAGAAGAGAAAGAGGGGTATTAGGAAGAAGACAAAGAAGAAGAAGAAAAAGAACAACAACAACGACGACGACGACGATGACAACAACAACAACAACAACAACAACAACAGAAACGACGACGACAACAACAACAACAACGGTAGAGCAAGAAGACGAAGTCATTTGTCTCTCTCAACACAGTGCTTACAGGCCGCCCCACCATCGTCCATGTCAGCATAAAATAACACAGCATCACACACAAGGAGGTCTAGAACTTAGAGGCAGTCCACAAACACCATCACTGTCTGACGTCCACCAGCATCAAGTGTCTTCACCGATCTGTTCTCTCGCCGCCTGTACAATCGCCACCATTTTCTGTACTTTCGCTGCCTAGATTTACTACCGCTCCTGGCATTTGTTATTAATGAAGAACTTTTCGCATTGTCACCGAATGTCTTAAAGTGTTTTTCTTTGTTTGTTTGTTTTGTTTGTTTGTTTTGTTTTGTTTTGTTTTGTTTTTGAGCATGTATTTTAAGATAGGGCTTTACATAACACTTTCTTATTTTCCTGTCTCGTTTATATGTGTATTTAACATTGTGACATGGGGGGGGGGGGGGGGGGGGAGGGCTGATGCTTTCAGTACAGCTAGCTTTTTCTTTTTTTCTTTTTTTTTGGTCTGTCTTTGGGATGTCAATCGTTTATCTACCGAGTTATGAATTGATGACGTACATGGTTTGAAGATAGATTTCTGTATTGCTTTTTGTTATTTCTTCTTTGGGACAGATCTTTTTCCATTCGTAGTGACTGTTGTGAATGGGGCCATTTTTGGTCGGCCTGGCTTTACTGACACTGAAACTGAAACTGAGGGGCGGCGTGCAGCTCTTCGTATGGCCCTGTCTACACAACCATCACTTGGCGCACGATGTCGTTGTCTCACAGCCTGACCTGCGAATTGCATGGGTTAAGACATAAATCAGACATCTACCAAACCTTGTCGATGAGCCACACAGTACAGCTCTTTTCTTACTAAATTGTAGCCTTTCTGGATCAAGGCTCTAATGACAACTCCGAAGTTGATTTACTGTTTATGTCTCTCTGCAGCTGTAAGGATTTCCTTTCGTACACAGTTCTAGCTTATCTTTCTATCGAATCAAGAATCTTATTATGACTACAAGGTCATAGCTGATCTCTTTTTTTTTTTAATCACAACAAGGAAATCTCTGCCAACCTTTCTAGTCATTCAAGAATCCGATATAAAGTTTAAACCATTTTTTTTTTCTCCTGAACCGAAAGTCTGAATGACAATACATCATTTTAGCAAATTTTCATCGAATCAGGAGTCAAAGAACAATCAGAAAGTCTAAGATAATTGTGTTGATTAAACAAGAATCATATGGTTGACACTTGTAACGTTTTAGCTCATCTTTCCGTTGAATTAAATGTCTAAATGACAACTAACATTTTTAACCATTATTTTTCAGTTGAATCAAAATGTCCGAGGGCAACTACAAGCCTTTAGGAACATTTCTGCTGAATGATCGACGATCGCATAGCTCTCAGCTGGTTGCCTATGAAGTGGATTGCTTTGAGACGATGTTGATAGTAGGCCCTGACCATTTCAACCAGCGCTTCCCATTGTTCACGTCAATCACGTATGGAATGCAGTTTGATGCATTTTATCATTATAATTTGGTCTTTACCATACCAGCTTGGAATGGTCACCAGGTCAGTTGGCAGACGGTTGCAGAGCACCGACAGGACAAGAACACTCACTCTGCATCCGTCAGAGGCAGTTCCGTGATTCAGCGGTTCGCTGATACAGTCACACACTTCACGTCTTACACAGGTGCGTCCCTGTCCAAGCTACGGTGTTTCGCTCTGCGGACAGCTCGTCAGGTTCGCTGACAGGGGCAAACACTCATGCTTGGAGACCCTTCGAACAACACCTTCAATTCTGTCGATTCTGAACTTCATCTGGCTTGTGAAATCACCGACACGTAGAGATGATTCTCTGTTCTACGTCCGTGGCAGCAAGTTATGTTCAACCCATCTCAGTTTGTCTGTCAGCCTCCCTAACCCTTACCCCATCTTCCATCCCATCTCTCTGTCTCTGTCTGTCTGTCTGTCTGTCTGTCTGTCTGTCTGTCTGTCTGTCTGTCTGTCTCTCTCTCTCTCTCTCTCTCTCTCTCTCTCCTCTCTCCGGCCTATGCATGTAATTCATAAGCAAGAGGCATCAAGTGAAATAGTCATTCGCCGTTTGTCTGACCAGATCAATGAATGAGGACTGAGAAACAAATCAGGAGTGAGTGAGGAAGTGGATCAGTGTGACTGTACAGGCGAGGCATTGATGTTTGTTTATTCGGCATTCAGATCACTTGCACTCGGTTGGTGTTGTGTACATGTTCAGGCGCCTATTGTTGTGTACATGTTCAGGCGCCTGTTGTTGACAGCCATGCCGACTGTTGAGCTTATCTTGAGGGCTGAAGGTATATTTCAAAACAAGACTATTTACACGTCAAGTTTAAACACACACACACACACACACACACACACACACACACACACACATACCGAATCAAGTTTAAACACAGACACATTCGCGCATGCACACACACACGCACGCG
>CM065720.1:26497639-26500139 GCA_033310375.1 Conus canariensis
CACACCTGTGATATTAGACGAAGAGAGGAGAGAGAGAGAGAGAGAGAGAGAGAGAGAGAGAGAGAGAGAGAAGAGAGAGAGAGAGAGAGAGAGATGCATAAATATCTGTGACTATGTAAATGTATGCATAAGTGGTTATCTAAGTGCATATAAATGTCCCTCTAAACATCCCTACAACATACCTACAAGTAATCGTAAAGTAAATGCTTAACTGGACTACAAAATTAAAGAAAAAAACAACATTGAAGGCAATCTTTAAATCTGAAAAGACACCACACAAAGACATGCCTGACAATGGTGGTAAATGAGATTGAAGAGGTAAACAGTCAAACAGCAGACAGTTTCTGGTTATTCTTCGTTCTCCATGAATACATTTTTGCTTCGTTTGAATATTTAGTTTTTAAGGCATCAAGTTTTGATTTGTAAAACATTGAAATAAAATTTCTGTACTGGTACACATTTTTTACTTGTAAATGAGGAATGCTGTTTACATGTTCATGATTCATTAAATGAGTATTTTTATCAGCCACACCAAGCAACGTGTTCTTGTAGTGTTTTCTGAATCGGCACCAGAGGGTTTGCTTTAATAATTGATTGACTTCAGCTAAAGAAAAGGATATATTCAATACCGTGGCGCACTTTTCATCTCTGGCTCCTCTCTTTGCGTATCTATCAGCTATACGCTATACACACACAAGCGCGCGCACACGCGTGCGCACAAACTCATGCATACGCGTGTGCGTATGTGTATGCACGTGCACGTTCATGTGTGTGCGTGTACGTACGCACGAGTGTGGGTGTGTATGTGCGCATGCACGCATGCACGCATGTGTGTGTAGGAGCGAGCGCATGTACGGGCGTGCGTGAGTGTATATATGTGGGCGTCCGTGCGTGTGCGTATGTGCATGTGTATCTGTGTGTGTGTCTTTGTGTGTGTGTGTGCGCGTGTGTGTATGTGTGTTTGTGTGGTGTGTGTGTGTGTGTGTGTGTGTGTGTGTGTGTGTGTGTGTGTGTGAGAGAGAGAGAGAGAGAGAGAGAGAGAGAGACACACACACACACACACACAAGAGAGAGAGAGACAGACAGACAGAGAGAGAGACGAGAGAGAGAGAGAGAGAGAGGGACTGCGTGCGCCTTTGATTGTGGGAAATGAATATTCAGAAGATGACTTAGTAACAGGAACAAGAGCAATTACATCAAACACAACATACACGTGCACACGCATTTTCAGAGAGGTAAGGACACAGTCATTTCGTACGTATTGTTACGAGGTGTATATACCCTATTATCCAAATGTCCAAGTAAGACACAACATGCGCCACTGGACATGCATCGCTGTTTAAGTGATCTGTATATTCTCCCTCCCCCCCCCCCCCCCCCACCCTCCCACACCTTCCCCTTTCTATTCCCCGTTCTCTGCTCAATTCCATCACAGCGGCAGCTGACGAACCTTATTCCTGACGTCATCTCCTTTCTCCATCGTGACACGACACTGCATCCTTGCCCCCCCCCCCCTCCCTCCCTCCGTCCCTCCCATCTTTACCCTATCCAGGCCCTTTCCTCTCCCCCCCCCCCTCCCAACCTTGTCATACATTAACGCCTGTACAATGACAAGGCGGTAACACAGTACACAGCAGTAATCTGCCAGTTCAGTGACAAGGCGGTAACACAGTACACAGCAGTAATCTGCCAGTTCAGTGACAAGGCGGTAACACAGTACACAGCAGTAATCTGCCAGTTCGGTGAAAGCGTATGTCAGGCACAGTGAAGCGAAACTTTACCACCAACACCTTGATCATCAATTGATTAGGAGAACACTTTTGTGACTTACACCTGCATAACAAACACCAACACATTGACCATCAATTGATTTGCGCAACACTTTTGTGACTTACCCCTACATTACAAACACCAACACCTTGACCATGAATTGATCTGCGCAACACTTTTGTGACTTACACCTACATAACAAACACCAACACCTTGACCATCAATTGATTTGCGCAACACTTTTGTGACTTACCCCTACATTACAAACACCAACACCTTGACCATGAATTGATTTGCGCAACACTTTTGTGACTTACACCTACATAACAAACACCAACACCTTGACCATCAATTGATTGGGACAACACTTTCGCGACTTACCCCTACATTACAAACACCAACACCTTGACCATCAATTGATTTACGCCACACTTTTGTGACTTACACCTACATTACAAACACCAACACCTTGACCTTGAATTGATTTACGCCACACTTTTGTGACTTACGTCTACATCACAAACAAGTGCGGTAACGAATTTGTATTTGTTACTGATCATCCGTGTACTCGTCTGACTATATTCAAGATTGGAAAGGCAGTGCCAGTCTTGAATGAATATCAATATGTATTTTGTTCATTTCTGCAGCTGTTGTTCCTCTGTAGATGTGTCCAGTACAGGGTATATAGACAAGCTTGGAACATCCTATTCTTGGGGATGTTTCCTTGTTC
>CM065720.1:26510139-26515139 GCA_033310375.1 Conus canariensis
AGACCATTACAGAACCTCCACCAAAGGCCACCTTTTCTTGGACAGTGGCGTCAGTAAAGCGTTGCCCTGGGCGCCTCCAGACCCTCAGTCGGCCGTCGTTGTGGTGAAGGGTGAAGCGTGCTTCATCACTGAACAGGACCTGGGACCATTGCTGACGTGTCCACCTCACGTGACGTGCGCAGAAGGCGCGGCGTGCTGCCCTATGGGCTGGAGTTAAGCATGGCCATACTGCTGGGCGACGAGAACGGAGATTAAACCCATGTAGGCGGTTCCGTATGGTCTGCTGGCTGATGTTGATGTTAGTAGCCACCCTGAACTGCCTTTGAATTAGGCTGGAAGAGGCTGTTCTTGTCTGCAGGGCTTGTCGTTCAATAAGACGATCGTCACGTGGGGTTGTCTTCTTCGGTCGACCAGATCTGCGTCTTTCATGGGCAATCCCAGTGGCTGTGAAGTGTTGAATCAGTCGGACAATGACCGAGATGGACACATGAAGTCGCCTGGCCACTTCTCGCTTGGGAACACCATCTTGGAACCATGCAACAGCTCGTCCCCTATCCAACTCGCTTAATTTTCGTCATGGAGGCATTGTCAGATCAGGCCTACTACTGGTGGAATGTCTTCTTATATAGCCAAGCGAGCGACAGCATCTCACACATAAACAGCAGTGCTTGCACGTGCATAATGGTTTTTCCATCTGGCAAGTGCAATGTGTTCAGGCAGAACGGTCCAAAACAAGGTCATTTTTCGCAAGTTTCCGCTTTTCCGTTTGCGGCCCAGCTCAGTAGTAGAGAATCCCGTGCAATTTTCGCACTAACACAACATCGCCCACTTACAGCTGAACAAGAATTCATGACAATTTGGCTGGACTAAGAAATAAATAACAGTAGCGAACTGAGTTTATTACGCACCTGTTTTCACATACCGATCCTTAACTTTTTGTGCGTAGTATACTATGCATTCATGCAGTTGCCTTTGCTTCAACAAAAATAAGCTCTCAGTCCAGTGTGTTCGTCCGTTGAGTCCATGAGGACCACTTCAGTCCTCTTGGGACTGAAGGGGCGGGGGGGAGGGGGGGGGGGGCAGGGGGGCTGAAATGGTTAGTGGCTAACGCAGGTGGCTGATCAAGCCGATGCGTGCACGGACTGTGCGGTGACAGCTTGGACAGGAAATGACAGCTCTCAGTCTCATGTTTTGAGGACATATGTAAACGTGTATTTTCTTCAGCGCTAACGGCTCAGATGGCATGTCCAGAACGTTGGGCTGAGTCTGCAGCCCCAGCATTCTTACCCCGCCATTCTCCACAGGTCTGTCTGGAACTCTTCTGGACTGGGCCGTGCTTGGTGCCCCGGGACATCGAGGGTAGGACGGGACTGCAAAGGGTGGGACAGCACAACAAAAGATGTGAAGGGACAACAAAAAGGTGGGACATGACAACCAAACGTGGGACATGACAACAAAAGGTGGGACAGGACAACAAAAGGTGGGACAGGACAACAAAAGGTGGGACATGACAACCAAACGTGGGACAGGACAACAAAGGTGGGACATGACAACCAAACGTGGGACAGGACAACAAAAGGTGGGACATGACAACCAAACGTGGGACAGGACAACAAAAGGTGGGACATGACAACCAAACGTGGGACAGGACAACAAAAGGTGGGACATGACAACCAAACGTGGGACAGGACAACAAAAGGTGGGACAGGACAACAAAAGGTGGGACATGACAACCAAACGTGGGACAGGACAACAAAAGGTGGGACATGACAACCAAACGTGGGACAGGACAACAAAAGGTGGGACATGACAACCAAACGTGGGACAGGACAACAAAAGGTGGGACATGACAACCAAACGTGGGACAGGACAACAAAAGGTGGGACATGACAACCAAACGTGGGACAGGACAACAAAAGGTGGGACATGACAACCAAACGTGGGACATGACAACCAAACGTGGGACAATGGACAACAAAAGGTGGGACAGGACAACAAAAGGTGGGACAGGACAACAAAAGGTGGGACATGACAACCAAACGTGGGACATGACAACCAAACGTGGGACATGACAACCAAACGTGGGACAAGACAACAAAGGGTGGGACAAGACAACAAAAGGTGGGACAGGACAACAAAAGGTGGGGACAAGGACAACAAAAGGTGGGACAGGACAACAAAAGGTGGAGACACAAGGACAACAAAAGGTGGGACAGACAACAAAAGGACAAACAAACGTGGGACAAGGACAACAAAAGGTGGGACAGGACAACAAAAGGTGGACGACAAAGGCACAACCAAAGGGACAAGGACAACAAAAGGTGGGCAAGACAACAAAAGGTGGTGACACAGAAATACAAAGGTGACACAGGACAACACAAAAGGTGACACAGGACAACAAAAGGTGACACAGACAACAAAAGGTGACACAGGACAACAAAAGGTGGGACAGGACAATGAACGGTGACAGCAGGACGGACACAAAAAGGTGGGACAGGACAACAACTGGTGACACATGACAATGAAACGGTGACACAGGACAACAAAAGGTGGGACAGGACAACAACTGGTGACACATGGACAATGAAACGGTGACACAGGACAACAAAAGGTGGGACAGGACAACAACTGGTGACACAGGACAAAAGTGACACATGACACAAAAGGTGACACAGGACAACAAAAGGTGAACGGACAACAAAAGGTGACACAGGACAATAAAAGGTGACACAGGACAAGAAAGGTGGGACCGGACACTACGGTGGTGACACAGGACAACAAAGGTGACACAGGACAACAAAAGGTGGACAGGACAATAAAAGGTGACACAGGACAACAAAAGGTGACACAGGACTGCAAAAGGTGACACAGGACAACTGGGACACAGGAACAATAAAAGGTGACACAGGACAACAAAGGTGAGCACAGGACAACAAAAGGTGAGACAGGACAAAAAAGGTGACACAGGACAAAAGGTGACACAGGAACAAAAGGTGACACAGGACAACAAGGTGACACAGGACAATAAAAGGTGAGACAGGACAACAAAGGTGCACAGGAAACAAAGGTGACAGGACAATAAAAGGTGACAAAAAAGGTGACACAGGACAACAAAAGGTGACACAGGACAACAAAGGTGACAAGGATAATGAAAGGACAGAACAAAAGGTGACACAGGACAATGAAAGGTGGGACAGGACAATAAAAGGTGACACAGGACAACAAAAGGTGACACAGGACAACAAAAGGTGACACAGGACAAAAGGTGACACAGGACAATGAAAAGGTGGACAGGACAACAAAAGGTGACACAGGACAATGAAAGGTGGGACAGGACAACTAAAGGTGACACAGGACAACAAAAGGTGACACAGGACAATGAAAAGGTGACACAGGACAATGAAAGGTGGACAGGACAATAAAAGGTGGACAGGACAATAAAGGTGGGACAGGACAATAAAGGTGGACAGGAAAAATGAAAGGTGGGACAGGACAATAAAAGGTGGACAGGACACAAAAGGTGGGGACAGGACAATGAAAAGGTGGAACAGGACAAAAAAGGTGGGACAGGACAATGAAAAGGTGGGACAGGACAATAAAAGGTGACACAGGACAACAAAAGGTGACAGGACAATAAAAGGTGAGACAGGACAATAAAGGTGGGACAGGACAAAAAAGGTGACACAGGACAACAAAAGGTGACACAGACAAAAAGGTGACACAGGACAACAAAAGGTGACACAGGACAATGAAAAGTGAACAGGACAACAAAAGGTGACAGGCACAAAAGTGAACAGGACAACAAAAGGTGACACAGGACTGAAAGTGGACAGGACAACAAAAGTGAACAGGACATGACAGAAAGGACACAGAAATGAAGGTGGGACAGGACAACAAAAGGTGACACATGACAACAAAAGATAGGACAGGACTGAAAGGTGGAAAGGTGACAAATGACAACAAAAGATAGGACAGGACTGAACAAAAGGACTGGAAAAGATGGGACAGGACTGAAAAGTGGACAGACTGAAAAGACAGGACAAACAGAAGGTGGGACAGGACTGAACAGATGGGACAGGACTGGAAAAGATGGGACAGGACTGGAAAAGATGGGACAGGACTGGAAAAGATGGGACAGGACTGTAAAAGGTGGGAAATGATTACCAAAGATGAAGCAGGACAACAAAAGGTTTGACAGGACTGCAAAAGATGGGACAGGACAACAATAGGTGGGACAGCACTGTAAAATGTGGGACATGACTATATGGTCACCACAAAAGTGGGATGGGACTTCGGAAGGTGGGACAGGACAACAAAAAGTAGGACCGGATTCTAAAAGGTGGGACAGGACTTCCAAATGTGAGGCAAGAGTACAAAACAAGATGGCGTCTGTAGGCTCTTACCACATGGGCATTCTTCCGTAAACAAGAAGATCTCAGTCGTGAAGAGTACGTGAGAGCATTTGGCGATGTCCTGTACTAACATCCAATACGGATGTGTGCTGTCTGTTCCACCCGCTGCCTGTCCTAGAGACGAAGTTTCCCCTCCACCCAGGGGGCCATGGTGGGAGGGTATTCACTGCAATGCCACGACTGACTTGTTGCTGAGGGTTTGCAGTTTGTTTGTCATGTCCTGCAGAGGCCAGAATAGCTCAGTTGGTTGAGCTCCGGACTCGTAATCTTGGTGATCCTGGAGTTGCGGGTTTCAAATCTCCACCGGACATTTGTTCTGAATCCTTTTCCCAAATAGTTCTTCGAATGAGACTATTAACCGAGGTTCCGTGTGTGAACGCAGATATAACATCTTGCACACAAGTAAAATCCCATCATCAACTTTCGGAAGAGAAGGCCAGGTTAGCCGTTGGTATGGACGACACGTAACACGTAGCATGCACCCTGCGTGAGAAATGGAAAGAATGAAGGAATAAGGAAACTGAATCAACAATATTGACTGGATGACCCTGAAACGACTGATAGAAGCACCGGCAGGCAGCTCTTTAG
>CM065720.1:26525139-26537639 GCA_033310375.1 Conus canariensis
AACTATGCATAAGCAACCAGTTCTGTATACACACATGCCTGAAAGGATGTCGTTGGTCCCTATTGCCCGTCTCCCTCTTCTTCCCCCTACCCAAGCGCGTGAGCGCACTTCACAACACACCACCACCACCACCATCCACCCACTCCAACGCCCATCCATCCCCACCCCTACCCCCCACATCCACCCACACCCCCACAAGCAGAGAGAGAGAGAGAGAGAGAGAGAGAGAGAGAGAGAGAGAAGGAAAAAAAAAAGGAGAGAGAGTGAGATAGACAGACAGACAGACAGTTAGGCAGACAAACAGGCAGACAGGCGGACAGAGACGGCGTCTTTTAAATGGATTTAGGGATTTACTTTGTTACATATCGTCTCACCAGTTGTCTCTTCCCCGATGAGGCCAATCCTATAATGAAAAGAAATCATGCATGAACCCCTCATATTCCACATTCCCCACGTGCAACAGTCTTACACATACGAAAACGAAATAGTGCAAGAAAGTACGGAGGAGTGGAGAACGAAAAGGCATATTTACCTTGGGGTCACTTTCTTTATGAAAGAAACGTCACCAAGACTGTGTTGTATGTGTGCGTGCGTGTATATGTGTGTGTACCTGTAGGTGTGTGTGTGTTACAGTGCATGTGCGCGCACGCAAAATGCACAAACACGTGCATGTTTTTGTAACTGAGTGTATGTCTCTCTCTCCCTCTCCCTCCCCTCCCCCCCCCCCCCATCCCTCCCTCTTCGTGCGCGCGTGCGCGTGCGTGCGTGCGTGTGTAAGAGTGAATGCATGCATGAAATCTCTTTATATTTTCCTCAGTTGCAACTGATTTTCGAATATGACTGAAATTGGCAGCCTAGATTCCGTTTTTTTATAAATACTTATACACATCTTTGCAGTAATCACAACATGGTTTATTTTCAGTAGTATATGTCTGTCAAGATTTTCTTGTCTAAGAATTCCAAAGAGCACAGTTTCTTCAGAAAACACAATTCTTGTGTTGTATACAGCTAATATGTATTGACTGACAAATTTCCAAAACGAATTAACCTTATGACAGTGAAAAAAGAAATGTTCAATGTAATCAATTTCATCATTGCAATATGAACAATTTTGATTATCCCTAACTTTCATTTTGCATAGCATTATATTAGTCGGGTATATATTTTGTAAAATTTTCCATTGTAAAACTCTCAGTCTGGTTTCTTTTGTGCACAAGCGGGGTATCTTCCATACATTTCCATTTAACTCCAGTCCATATTTATTAGACCAAAAACGGGCTGCACATGGTTCCGTGTAACTGAGGGAACACAAAGTCACACGGAAATCCTTGCAAGATATATGCTTTTTGTTACAGAAAAGAGGTGGTTCTGAAAAATCTATATCATATCTATCTTGTTCACTAACCCTAGTATTAAAACTATGTGTGGCCACTGACACTACATTATACTCTAAGATCCTTGCAGGGGAGGTTCCTATCTTGTTAACCACGTCCTGGTATGAAAGCATTCTATTTGGACCATACATGTCACTAACATTTAGTATTTTGCCCTTTATCCAGTCAGGGAAGAAAAGGACATTTCCTCGATATTTTATGTATTGGTTATTCCACAGTAAAGAGGGAAAGGGTGAGACATCTTCATGTTTATTCAGATCTAGCCATGTTTTCAGAGTAATTTTCCAAAAATGTGAATGTATCTTGTCTAAACCTTTGAAAAGTGCGCTTTTAGTATTTGCATAAAAACACGTGACATTCTCACCAAAGGGTAGAAATATTTTTCTCGGAATTATAGTCCACCTTTCATTGTTTGTGGCCTTACAAATTTTTACAACCCATGACAGGAGAAAAGCAGATTGCATCTGTCTTAAATTTATCATTTTCAATCCTCCTTTTTCATATTCACTGCACATTACGCTTCTTTTAACTTTTTCAAATGCCTTTCGATTACAATGTTTTTTACGCCAGAGAAATCTAAAAAGCATGCGATTTATATCTGATAAGATCTTATCAGGAATAACAAATGTTTGCATAACATAGACCATTTGTGAAATAAGAAATGTTTTAATAATATGTATTTTACCCATTATACTAAGATCTCTTTTTTCCCAGGCGTGAATAATTCTCTGAATAGTTTCTATTCTTTGCAACCAATTGTCCTCAACTAAAGATGCTGGTTTTATCATTCTCATAATAAATACCCAGAATCTTTAGTTTATTTTTCCACGTAAAGCCATAAAAACTGTCTGCACTATGTTTTCTACTACCTAGCCACATAGCTGCTGATTTATTTTTATTTATAACCAAACCAGAAAACAAAGAAAAATCATTGAGTATATGTAATGCTTGCATCATGTCATGCTGATCTGTCAAAAATAAAGTAACATCATCTGCATAAAGCGCAATTTTGATTACATTAACAAGCGTATCTCTTGAACCCCCTAAATCAATTCCTCTAATGTTTCTACAGTCTCTTATCTTTATTGCTAACAATTCTATAGCCAACACAAATACTAAGGGAGAAAAAGGACATCCTTGTCGGATTCCTGTTTCAACCGCAAAATACTCGGATATCCAGCCACTATACAAAACACAACTACGAGTATCAGTGATTAATACTTGAAACCATCTAATGAATTCTTCACCAAACCCATACTTTTTGAGAGCTGTTACTATGAAGTCTTTAGATATACTATCAAAAGCTTGTGTATAATCAATACTTAAAAGCAAACCAGGAATATTTTCTACTTTTAGATGATCAATGACATCATCAATTAGTTTCAATAGCGTAGCTGCTCGACGTCCTTTTATATACCCAACCTGATCTTCACTTACTAAATCTCTAATTACTTGACATAAACGATTTGCCAAACATTTAGACAAAAGCTTGTAATCGCTATTCGTTAACGAAATTGGTCTCCAGTTTTTTAAAACATTTCTAGGTAGATCTTTGCCTTTGTGAATTAGTGTAATGACTGCTTTTCTCTGAGAAGGAGAAAGCGTCCCTTTTTCAAATGCAGAGTTAAGTGATGATGTTAACAAACTTTTTATATGACACCAAAATACTTTTAAAAATTCTGTTGTAAGCCCATCACTTCCTGGCGAAGAACCATTTTTGAGGGCTTTAAGAGCCATTAGCAGTTCATTCTCTGTCAAATTGCCTTCACAACTATCCTTCTGAGAGTCAGAAAGCTGTGGTACTGAGGTATCAGATATAAAGTTATCTACCATTTGTTCCATGTTTCCTGCTCTTACCTTTTTCTTGTACAACTTCGAATAATAGTCTCGCTGCATTTTCATTATTTCAGACTGTTGTGTAATTGATCTACCATTTTCATCACGAAGTTCTTCTATTATCTTTGAATTTGCTCTTGATTTTTCCAAGTTTAGAAAATATTTTGTGTTCTTTTCACCCTCTTCAATCCATTTCATTCTAGATCTTACCTGCGCTGCACGTGCTTTATAAGTTTCCAATAATTCTAATTCTTGCATTAAGTGCTGTCGCTGATTTTGATAATGAATATTATTAGGGTTTTTGCAATCTTAATATCTATGTCATTTAACTTACATTGTATTTCTACTAACTTATTCCTTCTGTCGATGCTCTTACCTTTAGCATAAATTATTGTAAAACTTTTAATCTTCATTTTTAGGACTTCCCATTCCATTTGAAAATCGACGTTTTCGTCCATATGAGATACATAATCATCTATCAAACTATTCATCTGTGTGACATAGTTTAAGTCATTCAACAATGAGTTGTTGAACTTCCACAGCCCAGGTCCCCTCTCAAAGCTTGAGAATTTCAATTTGATGGAGCAACCTCTGTGATCTGTGAATGGGATAGAATGAATATTACAGTCTATTGTTTTGTCAAACAAATTATCATTTGATATAAAATAATCCAATCGACGTGCAATAAAAGGAGAAGTTTTATGCCATGTAAATTCCTTGTCATCTGGATGAAACAGTCTCCACGTATCATACAGGTTATGGTTTCTTATTAAATCATTGAATTTCTTTACTGTGCCCTCTGCATGTTTTTCTCCAGAGATGATATCTGAATCGTTATCTAATACGCAGTTGAAATCCCCCCCCCCCCCCCCCCCCCCCCCCAATTAACAAATGCTCTGACTCAACATTAGAGATAACATCTCCCAGTTCATCAAAGAAAGTATTCTTTTCATTGTCATTATTTGGAGCATATACATTCACAATGACCACTTTTTTGTGCTGAATTTCTATTTCAATGGCCAAAATTCGTCTTGAATTGTATACTATCTTGTAATTATCAACCACATTGTGCCGAAATAACACAACTTGACCACAACTATGTGAAGTATAACTATTATATAATAATTCACCTTTGCCCCATTCTTTTTTCCATTGCCCATAAACATCATCAGTGATATGTGTTTCTTGCAAGCAAATGACATCATACTTTTTCTCTTTCAAGTATTTAAATATTGATTTTCTTTTCCAACACGAGCGCAAGCCCCGTGAATTTAATGAAAAAACAGTCAATCCAGAATCACAAGCCATAAGGAAAGTCCGTAATCCAAGCCATTTTCAAATCCAAACGCAAACCCGTAAACAAAGTCCGTGTAACGCGCGTAAGCCGTCTCCGTCAGGTCAAACCGTCACACTCGGTGAAGATTCACCCACCATCTCCCCCACCTTTACTTTGCCCACTCGACACGGAACGGTCAGGTGAGGGCCGCGAACAGGTGAGCATTTTAGCCTTTGGCCCGTCACGCCGCTGGCTAGGTGAATCCTCGTCACCTGACCTCTGTCGCTTGCCACCGGTGCTGCGTGAACGCTGGTCCTTCCCACGCGCACCGTATTGCCGGATATTTTTCCGCGGCGAAGGTGTAGACGAATCTTTGCCCTTGTCAATTTTATCAGTTTGAGTTTCGGGAACCACATCTGTTAGAGAGTCTTCAAAAACATCTTCCCCATCCTCAAACAAATTTGCCCCTACCTGAATGTCTCCTGACTGCTGGTTCTCATCCGTGAGCCTTACCTCTTCTGTATGCTCAATCTGAGCACATGCCTCTGCTTCAGAGATAGGTCCACTCACCTGGGGGTCAGGGAAAGTGCCACAGACCGGATCACCACGCTTGTGGCCACTCTGCAGGCAGTCCCTGCAAGTCACCAGATTTTGACACTGGTGTCGGTGGTGTCCTGACTGCAGGCAGTTAGAGCACACAGGGCTCCGTGACACCTTGGGCTGCTCCTTGTGGTAGAGGCGAGCAGTGAAACTACCCACCTTTACAAACCTGTCCAATGGTACTAATGGAAGGTTAATGAACACGAAGCGTCGACCTGTAACAAAACGGGTTAGCTTTCCGTCTCTGTCCCTGATTTTCTCCATTAGGAGAGAAGATCTAAGAACACATCCCAGTCTGACAAGGGCACTCTCTATATCGTCATTCGATACTGAGACTGGAAGATCTGAAATAAACAGTTTTGTAACGGAATTGCTCCCTCTCAAAATGAATGGATTCTTGTCAAATAGAGACACAGTACATCCATTTATAACAATCCCCTCAATCAAAAGTTGAGTTCTAGCAGCTCGAGTCAAGGGGTAGATCCTCCAGAGACCTTTGATGCACTGAGCACCATATACTGTTTCTTTGCCGCACACTCTTTCGGCAGCCAGACAAACGTCTAAATCAGAAAAACTATCTTCACTTGAGTTCATAGTCTTATCAACAAAAGGTAAGTCTTTATGCTTGAAAAAAACAGGCTCCACTCGCTGTGAGACAGCCATTTTAGAAAAAAGAAAAGAAAAGAAAAAGAAAAGAAGAAGAAGAAGAAAAAAAAACACACAAAAACAAAACAAAGGAGGGGGCTGAAAGGGGGGGGGGGGGGGGGGACAAAAAAAAGAGAAGAAAATGGCTGAATTCGTTGGGTTGGAGTTACATTTTTCAGCACAAGCTGCACGTGCAAATGGAAAAGCAAAACACAAACCTGTTCAAGGCGTACCCAATGAAGAAGAAAAAAAACAAAAAAAAAAAAACACGCGCACACACACAAAAGCGTCGGAATCAACAAAACACCAAAATACAAAATTCACCAAAACTAGAAAATCCCACCACCAATCACCACCAAACTTCACATCCTGCAAGACTGTGGCATCAGCTAGGCAGCACACCCTATAAAAGCGCACTAGACGCAACACTGCCAAGAAAATTAGAAGGCAAACACAGAGCTCGCAAAAACACGTCCTCTCGACATCGAGTGAACATCTCTCTCTCACACACACACACTCACACACACGCACGCACGCACACACGCACGCACGCACGCACGCGCACACACACACACACACACACACACACACACACACACACACACACACACACACACACACACACACACACACACATATCATTGTTGCACGGCGCCCCTCACACACAATACCAAACTGGACCGACATATACACACATGCTTGCACACAATAGACACCGCAGACGATTTCAGGTAAACACATAAACATAATTTTAAAATCAAAAAGAAGAAGAAGAAGTAAAAGAAAAAGAAAAGAAAGAACGAAAGGAATAAAAGAAAGAAAGAAAGAAAAACAAAGAATAAACATTAACTGTTTGCACCTGTGGTGGAACAAGCACATAACTCAAGGTACCCATTCAACCGAACTCATTCTGTTTGTGGTGCCCATGTGTGTGTGTGTGTGTGTGTGTGTGTGTGTGTGTGTGTGCGTGCGTGCGTGCGTGCGTGCGTGCGTGCGTGCGTGCGTGCGTGTGTGGTGTGGTGTGGTGTGGTGTGGTGTGGTGTGGTGTGTTGTGTGTGTGTGTTGTGGTGTGGTGTGGTGTGGTGTGGTGTGGTGTGGTGTGCGTGTGCGTGTGTGTGTGTGTGTCTGTGTCTGTGTCTGTACGATATTGTCCTAATGTGCCGGTCAGGCATCAGCTAAGTCATGTTCACGAGAACACCTTGTCTAAGTCCTTTCATCTTAGTTCTCAACTTAGCTGTAAGTCCTGCGCGCTGTGTGGTCTATCATCTTAGTTCTCAACTTAGCTGTGAATCCTGCGCGCTGTGTGGTCTATCATCTTAGTTCTCAACTTAGCTTTAAATCCTGCGCGCTGTGTGGTCTATCATCTTAATCATCAACTTACCTTTAAATCCTGCGCGCTGTGTGGTCTATCATCTTAATCATCAACTTACCTTTAAATCCTGCGCGCTGTGTGGTCTATCATCTTAATCATCAACTTAGCTATGAATCCTGCGCGCTGTGTGGTCTATCATCTTAGTTATCAACTTAGCTATGAATCCTGCGCGCTGTGTGGTCTATCATCTTAGTTATCAACTTAGCTATGAATCCTGCGCGCTGTGTGGTCTATCATCTTAGTTCTCAACTTAGCTGTAAATCCTGCGCGCTGTGTGGTCTATCATCTTAGTTCTCAACTTAGCTGTGAATCCTGCGCGCTGTGTGGTCTATCATCTTAGTTATCAACTTAGCTGTGAATCCTGCGCGCTGTGTGGTCTATCATTCCAGTTCTCAACTTAGCAATGAATCCTGCGCGCTGTGTGGTCTGTCATCTCAGTTATCAACTTAGCTGTACATCCTGCGCGCTGTGTGGTCTCGTTGCTTAGTAGAGGTAGTGTAGCGTTTATGGACTAGTCCGCACACAGTGACTCCTCAGTCTGTGCTAAAACTGAAGGTGAAATCGGTCATGTCCACGTGAAGAAGTGTGTGTGTGTGTGTGTGTGTGTGTGTGTGTGTGTGTGTGTGTGTGTGTGTGTGTGTGTGTGCGTGCGTGCGTGCGTGGATATGCTTGTATGTGACACACGGACTGTAGACATACAGCCGAAGAGGTAACTTCACACCAAATGAATTACGATAAACCATAAGAAACAAAGCTACAACAGAACTTGCACATACAATAATCAAATATTACCCACCCACCCACCCCAACCCCCCCCCCCCTCCCTCCCGCTCTCCAACTCTCCACCATCAAGGTCGCCCGCCACTCGCTAACGATCAGAAATCTGCACTCCATGAGTCAAAGGACTGCGGGCAGGGAGCAGAGTATCAATAGGACATAGTAGGAGGAGGACGCACGCAATGAGGCCATCAGTTAGCCATCAGCTCACAGAAATACATTTCCGTGTGACACCTCCATCCCCCGCTCTGATATTATTAGTGAGCTCGCTGGGCAGCTTCCCGTATCGCTGCAACGGTATGTTCGGCTGCTTGTGTCGACTGTCCCACTGCCACTGGGGGCTACGGACAGCCAAGCCGCTTGAAGAGAAAGAAATCTTCTTGGTTCTCTGCAATTCAAATCCAGTGTGGTAAAATATTTTGTTGTGGTATCTGGTGGTTTCTGATCACTTCTTCTTCTTCTTCTTCTTCTTCTTCTTCTTCTTCATACACTCAGACAGGAACTCCATAGGCACTGACGAAGGCTGCTGTTCGGCGGAAGCCCTGCAGACATCCATAGAGCTTCTCCCTCGTCGATGTGTCGGCAGGCCAGGTCTCTGTTCTTAGCTTTTGATGTGTGGGACAGTCCTGCAGGAAGTATTCCACAGTCATTGGGGCTGTACTGCATGGGCACCCTGAAGACTTACCAATGTGGAATTTTGTGAACTTGTGGTGTTTGAGCCTGGAGTGCCCTGTCCACAGTCTCGCAATGTTCACTAGGTCTGATCTGGGCAGCAGGTAGTATGCATCCCTCTTGTTGAAGTCTGGGTGCTGCTCAAGCCATCTTCATTTCTGCTTGTCCTTGATAATGCTTTTGGCTTCTTACAATCAGGTCAAGATTGTGCTTCAGCATGGATGAGGAATAACATGCGTGGCTTTTGGAGGGGTCGCTATCTGTTTGTTCTCATGTGATGATGCGGCTCAAGAATTTTTTTGGAGTGAAGAGTCTAACAAACGAGCAGCTGTATACATAACAGAAAATACGTTCGCCTGCTGTGCATATGAAGACTCGAACCCATGGAGCCAGAACGAATCGTTGTGTCTTCTGAAAAGGTTGGCGTCAGGCTGACCATCGTACCTTCGTTATAGTACCGTCGAGACTGGATTATATAAAGCGCATTAAGGAGACTTCGGTAGAGAGCTTGGACGTCTGTGCAATGACAGCAAACAAATAAAAAAGAAAGAAAAAAAAAAAGGAAGGAAGGAAATATAAAAATGAAAGAAAGAAAGAGAAAAAAAGAAAAGAAAAGGAAGAAAAGCAAACGCATCTATTCGTAGTGTTAGCAGTTCTCAGCTGGAGTAGTCTATGCGACAGAGAGTAATGACTACGATAATTTACTTATTGCAACATTTTTATTTCAGGTGCACAAAGTCAGTACATTTAACTCCCCAGGTCTGGATGTCCGTGCAGTGTGTGCGTGCGTGCGTGCGTGCGTGCATGTGTGTGTGTGTGTGTGTGTGTGTGTGTGTGTGTGTGTGTGTGTGTGTGTGTGTGTGTGTGTGTATATATGTGTGAGGGAGAGAGAGAGGGGGGAGGGAGGGCAGGAGAGGAAGACAGAAAAAGAGAGAAAGAGGTCACATCATTTAAAAAAAGAGAGATGTACAACACAACACAAACCTAAGAACACAGAACTGCTACCCATAAATATGTTCTCGACTCTCAGACTACTACTGAAACACCTGCTACGATGAATTGTAACGTGTATAAGTCTAGATTATCATATAACTACATTGTCAGTGTAGACTTTGATATAACAACACAATGTGAAGATTTGTTACATAGGACCAAACAGACACATCAATAAAAAGACTTCAATGTAAGCATTCCCTCTTTTGTGTGTGTGTGTGTGTGGTGTGTGTGTGTGTGTGTGTGTGTGTGTGTGTGTGTGTGTGTGTGTTTCAGATCTACCGGAGAAAAACCAGCGAGCGAAATAGTTATTTTTAATTGGTCTTTGTTGAAACGCACTATTCATTCATTATTTCAGTCGTGTTCATTTTTCTAATTTATTCGTTCACTTTTCAGTTTTCTAGGCCTACTTGTTTGATTGTCTCTTCTTTCCTTTATTGTTTTTTGGAAACTGGATTGCCACGGGCAGTCGTCGACTTTAGCAGAAATAAACTGCAGAGAGACTGTACACACACACACACACACACACACACACACACACACACACCAAGATCCACAAAGCACGACCTGTTCTCTTTGTTTTGGGAGGCATTTAGAGACAAGTAGCGACACCTGGAGGGGGGGGTGGGGTCCAGGCACGCGATTGCTTCCCTTGGAAGTCCCGTGGTAACGACTAGGAGCCATGCTCATGTTGTTCCAGCGACAGGCGGGCACTTCAGCACCCAGGGGATTGACACCACGGCGTGACAGGGGTGCCGCACGCGATGGGGCCATTATTAGTTCACCTGGGGGAAGAAGAAAAACGTGTGGCATATGTACCACTTAAAAGAATGAATGGATCAATATCTTCCACCTGATATAACAATACTGATAAAAACGGTAACAACAACGGCAACAATGATAATAGTAATGATGATGATGATGATGATGATGATGACACCGACGACGACGATGATGATGATATACTGAACAATAAGAATGTAAAAACAAAATAACAATAATAATAGATAAAGATATAACCTTTGCATTGGAACCAAGACTCGGCACAGAATACACTCAAATATTTTCGTCCTACGAATTATTTATTTATTTGTCTTTTTTATGGGAAAAAGAAAATATTCACTTTTTTTTTTTTCTATGGACGATCTTCTCTTTCCAGGAGGGCCATGATTCGCTGTGGGAAGCGTCATTCATACGCCGTGATGTGGCATGCATGACTTGCACCAACGATGTACAGGGGAGAAGATCCATATCTCAGTTTGATGCTCCCTCTTTCGGACTCTGTTGGAGTTCCGTTCCTTTGCACAGGTCACTAACCACTTCCGCGCAGGTCACTAACCACTTTCGTGCAGGTCACTAACCGCTTCCGCACAGGTCACTAACCACTTCCCGGTAAGAGAACTGTTCAGTTAGCTGGGCCGCCCTCTCAGGTAAATGACGTATGACATCTCCTTGTCCACTATTCCGCTAGGTCGACCGACCGCCTGCACCTCGCCTTTGCCCGCATGCGAACCGCCGCGAGCATGTTCTTCAGCCTTAAAACAGACCGACGCTGTCAGTAGCGAAGTGTGAGTGGCAGACACTGCACTGACAGTCCCGTGAGTAGGCGGCAGACACAGAGCCAGACAGATCAGCAAAAGATGGCGAATGTCTGCAGCGTGAGGAATGGAACTCCGCCTAGCGAAAGACGGAGATAGCGATCTTGTCGTCTTGGCGTATAAGGTAAGCCATCACATGCACGGTATAGAAGGATATACAGCAGGATAGTCTCTGCATGCCATTACATACAGAGTATAGAAGGATATACGCCAGGATAGTCTCTGCATGCCATTACATACAGAGTATAGAAGGATATACACCAGGATAGTCTATGCATGCCATTACATACAGAGTATAGAAGGATATACGCCAGGATAGTCTATGTATGCCATTACAGACGGGTATAGAAGGATATACACCAGGATAGTCTATGTATGCCAGTACAGACAGGGTATAGAAGGATATACACCAGGATAGTCTATGTATGCCAGTACAGACAGGGTTTAGAAGGATATACACCAGGATAGCCCGTGCATGCCATTACAAACATGGTATAGAGGATATACACCAGGATAGTCTATGTATGCCATTGCAGACAAGGTTTAGAAGGAAATACACCAGCATAGCCCATGTATGCCACTACAGACAGGGTATGGGATGATATACACCAGGATAGTCTATGTATGCCATTACAGACAGGGTTTAGAAGGAAATATGTCAGGATAGCCCACGTGTGCCATTACAGGTAGGGCATGCCATTACAGACAGCGTTTAGAAGAATATATGTCAGGATAGCCGATGTGTGCCATTATAGACAGGACACTGAAGGATATAATTATTATATATCAGGATAACAACCCCAAGATACAGAGCGTACTGAACAGCCGTTCTTTCTGAATCTTCAGCAGGTGAAAAACGTTCAGTGTTTTCTAGCTGCTTCTGCCACTGTTCGTCCTTCAATGGAGCAGACTGAATCATTTGTGTCAGTTTTCCATCCAGTCATCATCAGCATTATCTACTTTGGAAAAAGACAAGACAATGTTTTTGTGTAGAACGATAGAACATGAGGATGCTTGACAATGAACTGTCACAGCTGCTGCCAATTGCAGCATCCTTCTCGTGACAAATTCGGACCGTCTCATTTTAAGTAACAGTTCAGCATGGTTCACGTAGCATCATGATTGATATATAAGACAGAATGCATTAATAAATGTTTTGTGGTTTTCAATGAAGAGAAACAAAACTTTGAAACGGATTGTAGCTACAAGCGTCTGTGGAAATATAAGGGACGTCTGCATGCCACATCAAAAAGCAGAACAAAACTGCCAACATGAATGAACGTCTGGTTCTTCTTTTCCTTCAGCGTTCCAGACCACGTTGTATTGGTAGTTCGGAG
>CM065720.1:26547639-26595139 GCA_033310375.1 Conus canariensis
TCGACCCCAAAACATTTTTTTTTTTAAGTGTAAAACACCGTCGCAAAATCACGGATAGATTTATAAATGCAGAAACGGGAAAACCAAAATGAAGTGACCACGTCCTGTGCCCCCATCCTCAACAAAATCTAGTGCTTCAATAAAATCTGTCTACAGATCACTAACAAATAAACAAAAAGATATAAATTGTATTAAATTCTGCTACTTTGCTTGAGAAAAGTTTTGCTTTTTTTTTCTTTGTACTCCAAGATTGTATCAAATTCTGCTACTTTGCTTGAGAAAAGTTTTGCTTTTTTTTCCTTTGTACTCCAAGAATGTAATCCCAGCTGAATGAGTGAAGGTTGGTTGTATTCCTACACCGTGTTGTACAATGATTATGACTTGGCCTTTTCATATCGTACCCCGCGTGATACGACCTGTGTGACCGTGAACTACTTCTAGGCGACATCCTGCATTCTTCACCTGCCCTTTAAAACCCGTGTCGGTCGATCCGATATGTTGTGTGATCATGAGCGTTGGGTGTGATCTTTTTCGAATTCTACCACCTGATTAAACCGCCATGCTTGAACAGCCAACTAAACCTCGGAAACGGTGAAATTTATACAAGGTGACGACGACAATGACTCGGGGACTTGGTTAATTGTTTGTCGGGGAGAAAGCATTCATGATTTAGTGGCTGCAGTGCAAGCTGGGGCTAGCCAGTCTTAGAGTGCAGTGACGTGCTAGCTGTGTTCCATCACTGTTCAAGACTGAAGCCAGCGGGGTGAAGAGCCCACCACATCACTGCCAGATAACGCGGGCGGTATTTCAGTTCGAATTCTGCAAATATGATGTACGACGTCAGGTAAGCCTAATTATGATCACGGGGATGGGTTTCAAGAACAGGCGTAAATCTACGTGTGCCAGTTGCCTGTTGATTGAATTCTCTCTCTCTCTCTCTCTCTCTCTCTCTCTCTCTCTCTCTCTCTCTCTCTCTCTCTCTCTGTCTCTGGGAATCGTGTGTGTGTAGTGTGGAATGTTTGTCTGTCTTTTTATTATTATTGTTGTTATTCTTATGGACTACATACTGTGAATAAACGTTTTCAGTTGTTGCTTTTCCAGTCGTTTCCGTTTAACTTGAGCGTCTACCTGACACAGAATTGCATTACCTGTACGCGCGCCGTCACATTAACATGTGCTCATGCAAGATCGTGTTAATAGCTTACGCGTCTTAATTGTTAACACATAAGATGTAGTTTTTCAATACCTGAATAAAGCCTCGCTTTATTATCACAGTCGCTCTGGGGAGAATATGACTTGTCAACGTTAACTGGACATGGTCATGGATGTGCTAGCTGGCAAAGACCAATGGAGGATGAATTTATCTTTTGATGTTTCCTACCAAAAAAAAGATACCCGCTTCTGTCAGTCAATATTTGAGTTAGTGTGGGAGGTGGCAGTGGTCGTCTGGATAACAGTTGACTTGAAGAGTTGAACTGAGACAGAAATCACGGTAGCTATCTAACAAGCGGGTGATGCCAGACAGGAACTCTTTAAAAGGTAGAGAGACATGACAGCATTATCATGGATAAAGACACAATTTATGTAGGTTCTCAACACAAACGGTACAGAAGACCCGCCTTGTTCAGTTGGCCAAGTAAAGACTGACCCTAGTGATTATTTTGCCATGTGTGTATGAAAATAAAACATAATTCGCAGTGCCAACATGAAAGAAATAACAATAGTTTCTTCCCATCAATAAAGGCTTGTTTAACTGATCACCAGTCCCAATATAAAAGAAAGCTATCGGCCGGCGCACTACAGTTATCCTCGTGACGCCAAGAGAACAAGAGAACAACAGTATTTAGTTGTGTGTGTGTGTGTGTGTGTGTGTGTGTGTGTGTGTGTGTGTGTGTGTGTGTGAGAGAGAGAGAGGGGAGAGAGAGAGAGAGAGAGAGAGAGAGACCAACACCATACTGCTGTCCTTACACGCCCGATAATTCAGTTTGGGTGGTTTACATTGGACGGCCATCTTTTGTACTAGAGTAATATCCGTTTGCTCTCAAAATTTCTCGTTACAAGAGAACAGTATTTAGCTGTGGTGTGTGTGTGTGTGTGTGTGTGTGTGTGTGTGTGTGTGTGTGTGTGTGTGTGTGTGCGTGCGCGCGCGCGCGCGCGCGCGTGCGTGCGTGCGTGTGTGTGTGTGTGTGTGTGTGTGTGTTTCCCTTGTGGTGGCAATCTTACTTTCCCTGACCTTAACAGCTGCGAACTCAATTCCATCTCTTTTTGGTTTCCTGATTTCGATCTGTCAACCTGGTCTTCTTTTCAGCCCTGGTCTGGCCCCATGTGGTCGGCTTGGCTATAAACAAAAGGAATTTAATAGAACTGGTGGTCTTGTCTTTCAGACCTGTTCTGTCGACTTCGAAGGGAGGTGACTGCGGGCGGGACTTGAAACAAAGGGCAAAAACAAAATCATCATGGTGCCGCCAAACGAACGAACAAAGAAATTACAAAACGAATACAACGCGTTCCTTCTTCAGCTAAGATGAATAAAGTTCAAGACAATAGCAGATATAGATAACATTCAAAATAAATAACATTGAAGACAATGGTAAGAAAAAGAGCATTCAAGATAAATAACATTCAAGACAATGGTAAGATAAATAACATTCAAGACAATGGTAAGATAACATTCAAGACAATGGTAAGTTAAATAACATTCAAGACAATGGCAAAGATAGATAACATTCAAGATGAATAACATTTAAGACAAAGGTAAGATAAGTAAAGGCAATGGTAAGATAAATAACATTCAAGACAATGGCTAAGATAGATAACATTCAAGACAATGGCTAAGATGAATAACATTAAAAAAAAATTTTTACGCCCTAACTGTGGCATTACTGTAAGGACAGAATGGGTCAACATTGTATATAAATGATTCGTGTGTCTAAGACCAGGAACGCGGCGGCTGTGTAGAAACGAAATTGAGTTGTTTTATCTGGTGTGTTTGGGGAGTTAGATCCACTAAGGCACTATTTGGATTTTTTTTTTAAATAAAGAATTTTTTAATTCTGATATTGTCCCCGGAGGGGTAAGCGTCCGTTTTGACTTTAACATGAACCCAGTTCTTCACACCATCCAATCCGGGTTTTCTGCACGGACTCGATCGTATTTATCTCCCTTGTGGGATGTCGCTAGTACAACAAGTAAGTTACGAAGCCTGTGTATATTTACTAGTGATGTCGTCTTCGTCGTTTGTTTTGTGTGTTTTGATTTTGGTGTCGTGACATTTTACTTCTCCTTTGGTGAGCAACACCCTGACAATGGCAATGTTATTCATTTTACTGCCTGTTTTTATACATATGCTAATTCTTTTTTATACATGCTAATTCTTGTACGTTGTAGTACACTTCCATATGTTCCCCCGGCCCACCCTACCCCACCCCACTCTCTCCTTCCCCTTCATTATTGTTATTTTCATTTTAATTTTGTTTTTTGTTTGTTTGTGTGTTTTTTTTCTTTTTCATTTCTCGTCTATTTTCATTTGATGTTCCATTATGATTGCATGACCGCTTTGCTTGCTTGTTTGTTTTCTTACATTATTCCATTTCACTGCATGTTGTAGTCCCTACTCAGGGCGAGGACTGGATGTAAACAAAATTTAAAAAAAAGCGCGTCAGTGCTTATCTATTATCCTCGTAAATAAAGAATTTTGTCTTGTCTTGTCCAGTCGGATTACAAAGCTATTTAGTTAAATAACACTGCAACTTGGACACTGAGGTCAGCTGCGCTGCGAACACCATCCACTGTGACTGACTGTGTTCCAGATACGATGCCAGGGTCTGGATCTGTGAGCACTGTGGCAAGCCAAATGATGAGGACGAGTACAACTGTCAAGGTTACAAATGTCCGGGGGTTAAACCCTACGACACCAGTAAGTTGTATTCCTCTGTGTGCTTAACCACATCCCCAGCACCGCGGCCACGACAGTTACAACATTAGCGGCATTAACAACAATTAAAGCAACAAAAAACAGAGCAACGTAACTCGGAAACGGCAGCTGCAATAGCACAACATCAACTTTGACAACAGCAACAACAAAAAGAATCAGATAAACGGCATCAACAGCAACAACAACGGCACCATGATAGTGATAGAAACAACAGCATACGTGTAAACAGCAACAACAATTGACAACAACCATATGGAAATGTTTTAGACCATCAAACGACGGCACAACAGCTTGGAAAGAAAGTATGCTCCTCTGTGTACCCCCCCCCCCAAAAAAAAACGCAAGCAAGAAAGAAAAAAAAGATATTTAAGGCTTGTTCCTTGTTGGTCTCAACTCTGCTTTGTTTCAAACTTATCTTTGGAAGTTTGTCAAAGCTCGCACATGCTTGTGTGTGTGTGTGCGCATGAGCACACATGCACACACTCATGTACGCATGCACACACGTGCGCGCGCACGCACACACACACACACACACACACACACACACACACACACACACACACACACACACACACACATGGATAAGCGCGCGCGCACATGCATGCCCGCGGTGAGGGACTCGTGGAGGTAAGGAGGAGGGGGGATGACTTGCGAAGTAAATCTACACCCTGTCACCCTCTCCTCCATCCCACCTCCCTATCCCCATGGCCTCTCCTCTCTCTGTCCCTCCCTGTTCTCTTCCTCTCTCTCTCCCTCTCTCTCTCTCCCTCCCCCCCCCCACCCTCCCCCCCTCTGTCTCTGTCTGTCTCTCTCAGTGTCTCTCCTCCCCCCTCAAATCACGAAAATGAATAGCTGTTAAATTGGTGATCAATCAGCTTTAGTGCTGTCATCATCACCATCATCATTATCATCATCATCATCATCATCATCATCATCATAAACAACAACAACAACAACAGCAACAACGACAAATTATGATTATGAAGGTGTTATGATTTATATTGTACTTGTTTCATTGCTACTATTATTGTTGTTTTGTTTTGTTTTTCATGTTTTTAAAGTGGACATAAGAGGATAAGGTCACCAGACCACACGCAGTCTCCTCCGATCAGAAAACTGATTATTGATAGTTGTTGACCAAGCAGCTAAATGCTATCAGACAGGACCTGTTTTCAATTGACTTTACAGGTGTACAGTGTAAGTATTACAATATCGGCATTAAATGTCTGTAGAATCGGCGTCTTCATCTGGATTTAATTTATTGGAAATTTACTAAAGTGACACATGGAACTAGATTAAATTGTTAAACTGTGTAGCTGTTTTATAGTGCAATGGTGAAAGTGTTAGATTACTGATCTGTTGAGTTCGGTACTGATATGCAATTTTCTTTGAATCTGAGAGTGTTCCAACCGTTCATTTTTTTTTTTTTTGCTTTTTTTTTTCTTTTAAGTGCTGACTTCAAATGAACCTCTTAAATGAACAAATCACAAAAGCTTCGTACATGGATCATCATCACAATCGTAGTTTGTCTCTCAGGTTGTTAGTAAATGCAGAGTTTCCAAGAGCAGTTCAGTGTTCAAACAACAATGTTTGTTTTTACAGGATCTCTATTATTACTTTTAGTGCGGAAAAAAAAAAAATTACGATGTTACCTTAAAAACTTGTTAATCTAGTTGCGCATGTTTGTTTTATCTTCAGTTGCGTCAAGCCTGTGGGTTAGCATCAATCATCAAAATCATCTTTGTTCTTACTCACAGCGATCATGTCGCCATATGAATGTCACTGAGACTACTGCTGTGAAAAGTTGATGCTGAATAAGTGTGTTAGTGTCACTTTCTCTGTCCTTTCTATGCTCTCTCTTATCCTCTTTCTTATCTCTCACTTTCTGTATCCGTTTTTTTTTTTTTTTTTATCAGAGTGAGTGCGTGTGTGTGTGTGTGTGTATGTGTGTGTGTGTGTGTGTGTGTGTGTTAGGTCTTCAATTTAACGTCTATACACATTGTGATATTAGACGAACCTAATCTATAAGAATAACATTAACAGCAACAGCAAAAAATGGGTAACTAACTATAAAACATCGAAGAATAACCGGCCATAACAAGGACATTACTAAAACATCAGTTCCCATTTTACAAAACAGAAAAAATAGGACTTTGATGCAATGAAACAGCAATTTTACACATTAATGATAAATCGGTTACAACTGTATCCAGAGAACAATTATGTAGAGGTGGTAGATGAGGTTTTAATTGCTTGCAGTGGAAAAGTATGTGGGAATTTGTTATCATTTCACCACAAAGGCATGTTATATTTTTGCAAAACTCTATTAGCGAAATTATGATCCGAGAAAACGGCAAACTACATTGATAAAAAGAATGAAGTGTGTCAAAGTTTAATAGCTGGTTTATGCGTGTATCAAGAGAACATCCTGAATTTTGTTGTTTTTTTCCTAAAATGTGTGTGTGTATGTGTGTGTGTGTGTGTGTGAGAGAGAGAGAGAGAGAGAGAGAGAGAGAGAGAACACGAACACGCTGACACATGGTGTATATGTGTGTGTGTGTTCGTGCGTTTGTTTGTGTGTGTGTGTTCGTGCATTTGTTTGTGTGTGTTGTGCGTGCATGTGTGTTTAGAGCATGGAGAGGGGAGCGGAGCGGAGCTGGGGCATTTGCAATTACTGTACCTTGGTTTCTAAGAAGTTGAATCAAGCCTTTTTTTTTTAAGATGAAAGAACATGATACTGGAATGGTACACCCATCCTTTTTTTTTCCCAATCATCATCTCTCTTTTTTTAACTTCTTGTTTTGGTTTGTGTTTTTGTGTTCTCGTTGATCTCATCACTACCGTCATCATTACCATTAGCCCTAGAATGTTGTCGCCATCTCTGTCGACGTTGTTCTCATGTTGTTTGACCTACATTCCTAGCCCCAGTACAGGATCCAGTGGAGGTGGCGGCTACCGAGAAAGACACGCTCATTGCCGAACTGTGCCGCACGTGCGGCATCGACAATGGCACCAAAAGAGCTCGCAATATCGTCTTCCTGGGCAGGCCAGGCAAGTGTGGACATTTAGGGTTTTGTTATTGTTGTTGTTTTTGCATTCTGGCAGTAACATTTGTATGAAAAGACCCAGACACATTGGGAAAACCGGGTAAGCGTGGATTTTTTTGTTTGTTTTTCATTCAGTTTTGGCACGAAAAGGGCAATGAACATTGTCTTTTTTCAAACTAGATAAGGGTACTTTTTAAATTTGATTTCGGCAGAGGTTTTGCCACAAAACGCCTAGGAAAATTGTCTTTTTGGAGTGACGGAATGGTTGCGAAAGCTTGTTATAGTTGTTGTTTGGCAGAAGCAGCAGCTCAAAACCACCTCTGAAAACTGAAAACTAGAGTCGGAAAGTGACTTTTTTTTTCTCCAGAGACAAGAAAAAAAACTCAGAAAATCGTTGTCTTGGGAGATTGGATAAGAGTGAAAACTTGTTTATTTTTGACAGAAATAATGCCAGTAATCGACATGAAAAAATGTACATTTGTGGCAGAGACAATAGCACGAAAGAGTCCACGTAAAATCATCTTCTTTGGGAGACCGGACGACTGTGGAAATGTGGCCTGTTTCTTGGCAGAGACACTGGCACAAAAAGACCTAGGAATTGGGTCTGTTTGGGAGGCTGAGTGAGTGTAGAGAGTTGGGAGTTATATCACGTTCCCGCAGATTGAATATATATCTATATTTTATCAGAAAAATTGGCATCAAAGTAAGGAAAATAACGATCTTGGGGAGACTGCATATATAAGTGTAGATTCAGTAGTGGTGTTGGTGTTTTTCAATAGAAAAAAATTACGAAAAAAAAACTTTGGCAAGGAAATTGGATAAGTCTGAAAGCCTGTTACTGTTGGTTTTTTTTTTGCAGAAACAGTAAATCGAAAATGCCCCGGTAAATCTTTTTTTTTTTTCCTTGGGTAGGCTGGATAAGTGCAGATTTTGTTTTAAACGGAAATATCTGCACGAAAAGACCCCAGGAAATCATCTTTTTCAGAGACCGGGTTGGGGTGAAAGATTCTCTCTCTCTCTCTCTCTCTCTCTCTCTCTCTCTCTCTCTCTCTCTCTCTCTCTCTCTCTCTCTCTCTCGGAAAATCAACTTTTTTCAGAAACCGGGTTAGGGTGAAAGATCTCTCTCTCTCTCTCTCTCTCTCTCTCTCTCTCTCTCTCTCTCTCTCTCTCTCCTCTCTCTCTCTCTTTATAGACATATGGATAGATAGATAGTCTGATAAATAAATGGCTAGATAGATCGATGGGTGGATGGACGGATAGAATTAATGAATCTAGGATATCATTCCAGCTGTTAATATCCAATATTTGCGAGTTTGATTTCTTCATTAATTTGATGGATATATTGAATGAGTGAACATCTAGAATATCATTCTAGCTTCTGATGACCAGTTTGATTTTGAGTTTGATTTCTTCATTAATGTTTCCTGTTGTCTCTCTTTTTTTTTTCTTCTATTCCAGGGGCAGGGAAATCCTCCTTGATCAACAGCTTTGCCGCGCCCTTGGGGGATGAGTGGTACCCCTATGCCCGCGCAGCCCCACAAGTCAAGGGCAAGCCAACAACCATTCACATCAGGAGGTAGGTATCAGCAGTAATAGTATAGTCCTAGTAGCAGTGTATGTCATGTATTACGACTAGCATTTGAACCCGGGTTCTTTCGACTCCCAACCCCTCCCCCTTTTTTTATCCACCGTCCCCCCTTCCCTCTTGTTTTCTGATTATCTCTCTTCTGTCTCCAAATGCTGCGGCAATATCTGCAACATCCGCAGATTCTTCCCGTCGCCCTCCCCACCCCCACCCCCTCCATCCCCTTCCCACCCCACTTCGCTCAGCGTGACTTTTCTGAAGTTGTGTCTTTTCTGGTCACGTGTAGAGTGAGCATCCGGTTTCCATGTCTAACATCACATAATGTGGTGAAAAGATGTAAAATGAAACTGCTACTACTACTACTACTACTACTACTACTATGCTGACTCCTGCCTCGATCTACAGTCTGTGGTGGTGTGATGGCACCTGCAGCACACTCAGGGAGTCACATAGCATTCCCCTCTTGTTGGTAAGCATCAAGGGGAGGGGGGTGTGGCAGCTTCAAAGATCACCTTGACGGCCTGGGGCGGCATACCATCCCTAAGGGTCAGAGTCCTGGCTGATGGGAACTTGAGGTCCGACCACCCGTCAGGGTCCATGGTGAGCACTGCACGCCTCGGGTACTCCTCGTTTGTGACAGGGAAGAGAATGCAGCGCACGACACCCACCACAGTGGGGACTGGGACGTCACAGCATACTGCAGCACCCCCAGTCAGGTCACTTCCCCCAATCAGCTCACTTCCCCTAATCAGCTCACTTCCTCCAATCAGCTCACTTTCCCCCAATCAGCTCACTTTCCCCAATCAGCTCACTTTCCCCCAATCAAGTCATTTTCCCCCAATAAGCTCACTTTCCCCCAATCAGCTCACTTTCCCCCAATCAGCTCACTTTCCACCAATCAGCTCACTTTCCCCCAATCAGGTCACTTTCCCCCAATCAAGTCACTTCCCCCCAATCAGGTCATTTTCCCTCAATCAGGTCACTTTCCCCCAATCAGGTCACTTTCCCCCAATCAGGTCACTTTCCCCCAATCAGGTCACTTTCCCCCAATCAGGTCACTTTCCTCCAATCAGGTCACTTCCCCTCAATCAAGTCACTTCCCCCCTATCAAGTCACTTCCCCCAATCAGCTCACTTCCCCCCAATCAGCTTTTTACACTGCTAAATGCGCTGTCTTCCTCAGTACAAGGTAAGTGCAGTACTGTAGCTTGTAAGAGTTCGTTGTAGATCCTGTGGTAGGTGTTCGGCTCGCAGACAACAAAATACACCAGGCGGTATTGAAACGAAGAGGATCCGTTTATTTACACACGTTGAAGAATATAGGAACAAAACAAACCACTGACCTTCAGGTTCAGTAAGTCGTACAGGAACTCAATCGTACATGCAGCAGCGAATATTCTACTAATGGCAGCTTCTCGTCGACTAGACTCAAACTCAGTGAAGACTCAAACACTTCTAGACTAGAACTCTTCAACAAATCTCATTTAATTACACATACTATACCGTGGCTCACTAATGCAATAAGCGGCAGCAATTTGCTATCCCTGCCTCGTATACAATAAAGTCCGTACGGACAACAAAACCCCTGAAAGGGCCTCGTGCCTTGCGCATGCTCAGATCAATCCTCTTTTCTCGGCAGCCATTTTCCCGTTAAGCCTCGTGTACACGAGCAGCTAAGTATTTTTTTGCTTTTCTCGCAATCGATCGATTGTTGTTGCTGTTCTTGGTGTCCTTGCTTATGTTTTCACTTAAGGGAGAAACGTACGTGAAGCGTTTGGGTGGTAAGGCGAGAGTTAAGAAGGTTTCGTCATTCGATTCCCGCATCTCGCCGGCAGGCTCTTTGTCTCTAGCCGCACCAAATTTTTAGCGAAGAACCAGTTGCCAGGTTCTCCATCCCCGACTATCTCCATTCTTCCTCTCACTTCTATTCTCGCCCCGGACGATGAAGACCGCACTCTCTGTCCGGTGCCGCCTCTGCGGGAGTATAGGAAACGCACGAAATCTTCTCGCTCCAAGCAGCGCCACCTGTTTCTCTCTTACAACGAAGGTTATAAGGAGGACATCAGACGCTCTTCAATCTCTCGATGGCTGAGAGAAGTGATTAAAGCTGCGTACGCGAGACCTGAAGGGGATTTGGCTGTTTTCTCACCAAGACCTCATGAGATTAGGGCATGGGCGTCTTCGCTGGCAATAGCTCATAATGCCAGCATTCAGAGTGTGTTAGATGCTGCATATTGGCGTTCTCCTGGCACCTTCATCCATTTCTATCTGCGCGACGTTTCTCGTCTGCGCGATGATGGGTCTAGGGGCATCGCATCAGCTGTGGTGGCTCAACACTCCATCTCCGCCACACGCTCTGGCTCTTCCACACGCTCCGGCTCTTCTCGCTCCTCCAGACGGTAACCAGGTGAGCCCTCCTTCCAGGTAGTGCGACTCTGCATTAGTGAGCCACGGTATAGTATGTGTAATTAAAAGGAAATTTTTATTCTAAAATTACGTTTAATCTAACATACTTACCGTGGCTCACGCAGAGACCCTCCCTACCTCCCCGCCTTCCTGGTTCCATTAGGAGTTCTCAGTCAAGGTTTAATATACCTCGAAAAGAGGATTGATCTGAGCATGCGCAAGGCACGAGGCCCTTTCAGGGGTTTTGTTGTCCGTACGGACTTTATTGTATACGAGGCAGGGATAGCAAATTGCTGCCGCTTATTGCATTAGTGAGCCACGGTAAGTATGTTAGATTAAACGTAATTTTAGAATAAAAATTTCCTTTTCTCTCTCTGTGTCTCTCTCTTGTCTGTGTGTCTCTCTCTCAGTCGCACAGCTCTCATTCTTTTGTATGATATTGAAAGAATATTCTCGAACCTACTCGATTATTCTCTTCTAGAATATTCTGCATATCAGTAAGCTTAACCAATGAAATCGCGACAACCGTATGCAAATGTAATTCGGTCAGCATCTACAACATTCTCAAACTTCCAGCCAAGCACTAGCAACTTACGGAAACTGGTGAACGTTCTAACATAATCTTGAATATTCCAATCACATTATCAATCGATCCAAAAACAATACTGAACAATAAGGCATACATTCACTTTCCAAACGTTTTAAACAAATCAACGATAGCACTACACTGACCGAAAATACAAAGATCTAAAAGCGGTAAGTAAAAGAAGGCTTGCAACGCGTCATTGTTGCTATGACGTCTTTCGCAAAAGTTCCCCCTGTCTTGTCTCCCTTTTAAATTGTAACAGCTCACTTTCCCCCAGTCAGGTCACTTTCCCCCAATCAGGTCACTTTCCCCCAGTCAGGTCACTTCCCCCAATCAGGTCACATTCCCCAATTAGGTCACTTTCCTGAATCAGGTCACTTTCCCCCAATCAGGTCATTTTCCCCCAATCAGGTCACTTTGCCCCAATCAGCTCACTTCCCCCAATCAGGTCATTTTCCCCCAATCAGGTTACTTCTCCAATCAGGTCACTTCCCCCCAATCAGGTCACTTCCCCAATCAGGTCACTTTCCCCAAATCAGGTCATTTTATCCAATCAGGTCACTTCTCCCAATCAGGTCATTTTCCCGCAATCAGGTTGCTTACCCCAATCAGGTCATTTTCCCCCAATCAGGTCATTTTCCCCAGTCAGGTCACTTTCCCGATCAGGTCACTTTCCCCCATCAGGTCACTTTCCCCCAATCAGTTCATTTTCCCCCAATCAAGTTATTTCCCCAATCAGGTCATTTTCCCCCAATCAGGTCACTTCCCCCAATCAGGTCATTTTTCCCCAATCTGGTCACTTTCCTCAATCAGGTCACTTTCCCCCAATCAGATCACTTCCCCAATCAAGTTACTTCCCTCAATCAGGTCACTTTCCCCCAATCAGATCACTTCCCCAATCAAGTCACTTTCCCCCAATCAGATCACTTCCCTCAATCAGGTCACTTTCCCCCAATCAGGTCACTTTTCCCAATCAGGTCACTTCCCTTAATCAGGTCACTTTCCCCAATCAGGTCATTTTCCCCAATCAGGTCACTTTCCCCAATCAGGTCACTTTGCCCCAATCAGGTCACCTTGCACCAATCAGGTCACTTTGCCCCAGTCAGGTCACTTTCCTCCAGTCAGGTGACTTTCCCCGATCGGGTCACTTCCCCCGATCATGTCACTTTGCCCCAATCAGGTCACTTTGCCTCAATCAGGTTACTTATCCCCAATCAGGTCACTTTGCCCCAATCAGGTCACTTTGCCTCAATCAGGTTACTTATCCCCAATCAGGTCACTTTCCCCCAATCAGGTCACTTTCCCCAATCAGGTCACTTTGCCCCAATCAGGTCACCTTGCACCAATCGGGCCACTTTGCCCCAGTCAGGTCACTTTCCTCCAATCAGGTGACTTTCCCCGATCGGGTCACTTCCCCCGATCATGTCACTTTGCCCCAATCAGGTCACTTTGCCTCAATCAGGTTACTTATCCCCAATCAGGTCACTTTCCCCCAATCATGTCAATTTTACCCGATCAGGTCACTTTCCCCAATCAGGTCACTTCCCCCAATCAGGTCACTTTCCCCAATCAGCTCACTTTCCCCCAATCAGGTCTTTTTCTCCAATCAGGTCACTTCCCCCAATCAGGTCATTTTCCCCCAGTCAGGTCACTTTCACCAATCAGGTCACTTCCCCCAATCAGGTCACTTTTCCCAATCAGGTCACTTTCCCCAATCAGGTCACTTTCCCCGATCAGGACACTTTCCCCAATCAGGTCACTTCCCCCAATCAGGTCACTTCCCCCAATCAGGTCACTTTCCCCAATCAGCTCACTCCCCCCAATCAGCTCACTTTCCCCCAATCAGGTCTTTTTCTCCGATCAGGTCACTTCCCCCAATCAGGTCATTTTCCCCCAGTCAGGTCACTTTCACCAATCAGGTCACTTCCCCCAATCAGGTCACTTTCCCCCAATCAGGTCACTTTCCCCAATCAGGTCAGTTCCCCCAATCAGGTCACTTTCCCCAATCAGGTCATTTCCCCCAATCAGGTCATTTCCCCCCACTCAGGTCACTTTCCCCGATCAGGTCACTTTCCCCCAATCAGGTCACTTTCCCCCAATCAGGTCACTTTCCCCAGTCAGGTCAGTTCCCCCAATCAGGTCACTTTCCCCAATCAGGTCATTTTCCCCAATCAGGTCATTTCCCCCCAATCAGGTCACTTTCCCCGATCAGGTCACTTCCCCCAATCAGGTCACTTTCCCCCAATCAGGTCATTTCCCCCCAATCAGGTCATTTTCCCCAATCAGGTCACTTTCCTGAATCAGGTCATTTTCCCCCAATCAGGTCATTTTCTCTCAATCAGGTCACTTTCTCGCAGTCAGGTCACTTTCCCCCAATCAGGTCATTTCCCCCCAATCAGGTCACTTTCCCCCACTCAGGTCACTTTCCCCAATCAGGTTACTTTCAGCAGGCTGGTCTGCTGATGTTGGTTCCGGCAGCCAGGCACCATACGGTTGGCTACTGGTGGTCTGAGAGAATGGACGTTAAAATCATTTCTTTCACATCGGCTGTTTTCCTGTCAAGGGACCGAACGTGGCCTTTCCCGCTGTTCTGCTGTCATGAAGAGTCATGGGGCGAGCCTTGCAGACAGGTTTTAGAAAACAATATCCGAGATACATGCAGATCCCACAGGTCTGGGTGTACCCAGCCTCACCCCGTTCAGTCTCTGTGTTAACTGGACAGTTCTGCAAAGCTTCCGTAACCGTCTCACCACGTGATCTGGCCCCAGGTCCATCCTCCTTCACAGACCTACTTCCAGACTCCATTTCGGACGCCATGTTGGAACTGTTGGCATGCCCAGTTTGCTCCTCCTCTCTTCCAGCCTTTTGGTGGTGCAGGCTCTTGCAGGGTTAGGACGAGGAGCTTGAGAGGCACAAGAAGGAGGAGATGGAGACCCTCAGAAGTGAGCCAGAGTCCCAAACTGCCATGATCGTGGGTATAGTGAAATGATACTACACCAACATAACACTTGAGGAAGCAGAGGACCTCGCTCGTGAGATGGATCAGTGGTGTGAGGTGAGCTAGGGATGGCTTGTTCCAACAACACTACATGTGTAGGTGAGCTAGGGATGGCTGGCTTGTTCCAACAACACTACATGTGTAGGTGAGCAAGGGATGGCTTGTTCCAACAACACTACATGTGTAGGTGAGCTAGGGATGGCTTGTTCCAACAACACTAGATGTGGTTTCAGACCAGGAAGAGCTCGCAGGGGGCGCTACTGAGGAGCAGAGACCAAGAAGTTCGCTCATTAGCCCCAGGCCCTTTAGTCGGGGTGCAGGGGATGAGAGTGGGGGGAAGGAAACATCGAAAGAGAAAAAAAGCGAAAGAACAGCGACACTACCAGCAGCAGCACCACCACCACCCCATCCCCACCCCTGCAAGTCAACGGGAGGACCCATACTGGGATTGTCAGCATGATCGGCTGTGCCCAGACTGACAGCGTTGGTTCATGGGGACACATGTGTGGTGGTCCTGGGAGGGAGCGCGTTGTCTGGGAGAGAGGACGAGGCGTGCAGGAGAGCAACACAAGGGACTGAACCCCTCTGACTCCAACCAAGGGAACACCAGTCTCCCACCACACCATCCCTCAGCGGTCAGCATCCCCCCCCCCTCCCCTCCCCATCCCTCCACTACTCCATGTCCGGAACACCATGGCCATTCAGAGGGTCTGGCTGATCGGACGTTCAACGCACCCTTCATTCATTTACGCACACATACACACAAACGCGTGCACCCGCGCACACTCATGCACATGCATGCGTGCACACACGCACGCACACACACACACACACACACACACACACACACACACACACACACACACACACACACACACACACTTACTCACACACTCACACTCACACAGATAAAGGAGTTGGCTGTTACCCAGATGAACATCTTCAGTTGCATTTCTTAATCTCTCCCTCACCCCCTTCTAATGCTACAAAGCCAGATGAACTAAGCACACCTGCGCGCGTGGGCATGTATATGTGTGTGTGTGTGTGTGTGTGTGTGTGTGTGTGTGTGTGTGTGTGTGTGTGTGTGTGTGTTTGAGGAAGAGACAGACAAACAGACAGAGACAGAGAAAAAGAGGTAGAGAGAGCAAGGGTCATGCTTTTCAATGACAAAACACTGCTGTGTCTCCCCAGGTTCCCCAAATGCTGCATGGACGTCACTCTGGAAGAGCCCAATGCCAGACTGGAGTGGTACAGAGAGAAGTACAGGGAGTACCTGCTACCCTTGTTCCTTGACGTGGCCGGCCTCAACGATGAGACGGAGGTGCCCATGAAGAAGTTCCTCACCCTCCTCCTCTACGGGCACATTAAGGTAGGATGGTCAAGGCATACAATTAGCATCCTGGAAGTAGTGCTGGGCTGTGGGGATGTCACGGCAGTACATAAACAACAGCTTCAACAGCAAGCGTAATAGTACTGACAATGACTATAGTGAATATGATGAGAGTAGTACCAATGATCATGTTGAAAGAATGATGATTATGGTTGTAATGATGATTATGATGGTGGATTGCTGTTATACAGGAGAATTGTTACCTCAATATGCGCAGAAATTCAGACCAGCATTCCAACCTTTCTGCTTTATATACATACGTGACCACTCGTGCAGTGTCTCGCTCTCTCTCTCTCTCTCTCTCTCTCTCTTCTCTCTCTCTCTCTCTCTCTCTCTCTCACGCACACGCGCACACACACACACACACACCACACATTTACACACACGTACACACACATACATACATGCATACAAACATACACACATGTATAGATCTATAATGTAGCTACGTATGTATACACAATTATGTGTGAGTACACACACACACACACACACACACACACACACACACACACACACACACACACACATGCATATATGCATGCATGATCATACGCACACAAGCACTCTTACTCACACTCGCTGATCAAAAAAGGGATACAGTAATAACTGACTGCTTACAACTTTCAGGCAAAGGCTTGATGATGCTGTCATGAACTTTTCAGACAGGAAGTGAATCAAAGGTTTTGATGTTGTGAAACTGAAACAACGAGATACATTTGAAAAAGTCTGAAGAAGTGTCATTGAGTCCAATGAATATGGTCTACTGTTGTTGCTGTCTTCGTGTTCACCATGGCGAGTCAGTGGACAATTAGAACATGCTTGTCGGTGCCACCCTCTTCTCCGTGCATTCTGGTGTAGGCTGGAAAATTGTTGATGTGTCCACAGCCACCCAATACCCGGATGGGCGAGAAGATCTTCAAAGAGTGTATATTATCTCTTCTGCATGCATTCTGGTACAGGCCGGAATATTTCAGTGTGTCCACAGCCACCCAATACAAGGATGGGTTAGGGGATTTTCAAAGAGTGTATTATCTCTTCTGCGTGCTTTCTGGTATAGGCTGGAATATTTTTAACATGTCCACAGCCACCTGACACAATGATGGGTTAGGGGATTTTCAAAGAGTGTATCATCTCTTCTTCATGCTTTTACCCACCAATATGAATCAGCTGGACTCGAGGAAATCGGAAAAAATCCTCTTTCTTGCTTCACCCACATTGCTGTTTCAGCTGAGACTCAAACCACCGACCTTTTACATTTAGGTGCAACGCCGTAACCTCTGACTTTTCGCAGTTGTCAGTAAAGATCTGTTTCTGGCAACTGTATTCATTCGTACAGACTGACTAACCAGGGTCATTCATTATCTTTCACATTTTTAAATGGCACCATCTCGGAGAATTACAAAATGCGACCCTTGACAGACAATGGAGGTGCATGCTGTTTGATGACAGATTCAGTGTTGTTTGTACCAATGTTCATGGTTTGTTTGTTTACTGCTTGGTTTGTTTTCTTGTGTTTCCTTATCTCCCATTATCCTTTACACTGAATTCATTGTTGTTGATTTTTAGATGCTTGACATGTATCAGCATGTAAGCTGGCTGCATTTGAAATTGTATTTGCAGGTGTGTAAAACATGAATTCTTGGTACATTCTTCATGCAACATCCCATTTTTTCTTCTTCTTCGTACAATCAGACAGGAACCCCAGAGGCACTGACAAAGGCTGCTGTACGGCGGAGGCCCTCCAGAGATCCATACAGCTTCTCCCTTGTTGATGTGATGGCAGGCCAGGTCTCTGCTCTTAGCTTTTGATGTGTTGGACAGTCCTGCAGGAAGTGTTCCACAGTCATTGGGGGCTGTACCGCATGGGCGCCCCGAAGACTCGCCAGTGTGGAATTTTTTGAACATGTGGTGTTTGAGTCTGGAGTGCCCTGTCCTCGGTTTCACAACTCAGTAGGTCTGGTCTGGGCAGCAGGTAGTACGCATCCTTCTTGTTGAAGTCTGGGTGCTGCTCGAGCCATCTTCGTTTCTGCTTCTCCTTGATAATGCTGTCCAGTTCAGTCTTCTCATCCATTTTCCAGACATAGTTTGAGTTCTCTTTGCTACGACGTGAAGGCATTTTTCAAGAGTCTGATCGAGGGAAGGTGCATTAGGGGATCACCGCAGCATTGTTCTCAGTCCTGTGCCAACCAGAAGAGGTGTCCTAATCAGCCCAGTCCTTCGGGACTTCTTCAGATTACAACTTGAGAGCTCTGTCTTCTGTCATGCCCTGCAGGATGGTTTTAGATGGGAAGACCACCGCGGCACACTCACGTCAAATTGATACAGCATAAAAGGAAATGTTAGATGAGGCAAAGAGTAACAAAGTGGTACGTAACGAACAAAGAATTTTAACTCTTGCCCCAGTGATGAAATCATAACGTGCCTTAACTCCAAGCAGCATGCGTTTGGAGCTATGGACGTGTAACTATTCCACTATGGGAGCAAGGGTTACCCCACTTGTTTGTTACTTACTGGAGTAGCATAGATATGATGATGTGTGTGAATGCACACATATCCTGCACACACATAAAATCCCATTATAAACTTCTGGAAGAAAAGGCCAGTTTGGCCGTTCGTATGGATGACATCCACACTCATAGCATTGTATCTTCCATTAAAGAAAACCGAAAGAAAGAGTGGAAACTGAGTGAATTATATATTGCAATGAATGACATTGGAAATGACTGAAATTGGCACAAGGAGGCAGCTCTTCATTAGACTTTACACAGGTGAGCAGCCCACTATGTAAATGATAGCAGGGAGTGTGTAAAACATTTAAACCTTGGTTTCTAAACGAGAATATGTGCTACATAAATGCTCTTCATGGAAATATCAATACACACAGACTGCCTGCATATAGGCTACATTTAGTATAATTCTTTTTTCTTGTTTCCTTGGTTTCTGTACGAGAATATGTGCTATGCAAATGCTCTTCGTGGAAATCTCAATACACACAGACCGCCTACATATATAGAGTTTTGTCTCATTCTTTTCAGGTGAATACTTTTTACAGATAAATATTTTTGCCATGAATTCTCAACAATCAGTTGACTGTGTTGCAGGAGGAAACCAAAACCATCAGTGTCTACGAGGACTGTGAAACGCTCAGCAACGCTGAATTACAGGAGAAATACAAAGAGTGCTACGAAGACATGAGGGTGGACGTTGTGGTGTTTGTGGCCTCCGTCAGCGACCCTCTGCCCGTGAAGCTGATGGAGTGTGTGGCTGACATTGCGGGGTCTTCGCATTCCGAGGAGGCTGCCAGAGGTATGCAAGCTGATCACCACACCACTAGTTTCCAACTCATTCTCCTTCAGTTATGCACACTACAACCATTCCTCATACAAATGAAAGGTGATGCTGAGTTGGGACAGCGATGTGGAGGTCACGCCACACTCACATAAACACACGCACACGCACACACACAGAGACACACACACGCATACATGCACACACACGTGCGCACATACACACACACACGTCTCTCTCTCTCTCTCTCTCTCTCTCTCTCTCTCTCTCTCTTTCTCTCTCTCTCTCTTTGTGTGTGTGTGTGTGAGAGAGATTGAACCAAAAACATTAACTCAGAACATTTCTAACAAGAACATCAAGTAGATCTTGCATTTCAACCATAAGACCAGATCGTCTGTTTGCAAGTGTGTGTGTGTGTGTGTGTGTGTGTGTGTGTGTGTGTGTGTGTTTATCTATTGAAGAACACGGTGTTTTGCATGGTTGATACATAAGATTGCAAGCTACATATGTAGCAACTTTTATTTTAACGTTGGCTTTTACCTCATCTATAACAGGTGGGTAGAAGAATCCGTTTAACTTGGGTAAGTCATTTTTGTGGCAATTCAATGACTGAAGCACAACTACGTCAAAAGAACGCTTCTGCAAAAAATTTTCCAAATATACAAAATTGCACTTACTTCTACAATTCAATTGTAGAAACGAGCAAATACCAGTAGGTTTGACTTGTTCAGGCCTCATACACATCATGTTATTCGTAAGGAAAAGGACTATAACTGAGAATACCAGCAACAGAGAACACCAAAAACGGATAACGTTTGACAGAACTTCTCTTTGTACGTTCATTTGGAGTTCAGACAGGCATTGGACAGAATTGTTTTCAATTCAATGATAGACGAAGTCATGACATCAGAAATTTTTGTTAGGATGGTCAGACATTTCACTGAGAGATTTTCAAGATACATTAAAATCTTTTCAAGATCAAAATTTACAGATTGTTTTTTGAACGAACTTGAAGAGTCAGACTTTTCTTTAAGAGAAGTTGGCACAGATGTTTTCGAAATTTTTGATGTCTGTCCTATACTTGTCTGATTTGTGACAGCAATACTAGTTTGATTTGAACTATTAGTATGAGTTGGTAAAATACGTGTGCCCCAGATTGAAGGGGGGCTAGAATCCAAAGAAGTGGGCAGCGGGTTTTGTTGATTAGCCTTCATCATTCCTTGACTCAGAACCGAGGAATAAGACTTGATGTGGTGATTAGCTTTAATTGAATTATCGTTTCCCGGCACCCTGGGGTCTTCTTTTAATTCCTGCACCTTTACCTCTCCTTTGCTCTTTTGAACTGTGATTTGTCTGAGAGCCTCAGAATATGGCATGTGGTTGGAAGACTTTAGCTTACCGGCCAAAACACGTAATTTATATTCCGGGCATCCAAGGTAAGAGGCTGAATGATCTCCAGAACAGTTTATACAATGTTTGGCCCTGGTACACGATTCCAAGACATGGTCATTGTGACCACATCTTCCACAAGTCGGCTTAGCCCGACACGCAGACTTTGTGTGCCCCAGTCTGTTGCACCTAGTACAACGATAGACAGGTGGTACAAAAGGATCAACAGAGAAACACTGGAACCCAATACATATTTCTTTTGGCAGTGTTGATGTAGAGAAAGTGATTTTTATGGCTCTTGATTCACTTCCATCTTTATTGGGAAGTCTTTTAACAGAAGAAACATGACTCAGTTCTTTCTTAATGTCAGAAAGACTGATGTCAAGAGGAATTGGCTTTACCACACCTTCGGTGAAAACCTCAGGTACAGAACATTTTATTAAAATTCCTGACAAATTGGTTGTTTTTTGTAGTCGATTTTGTTGATCGGCGGAAGTACAACCGATCAACCACCTGCCTGAGGAGAGCTGTTTCTGACCGGCTATGGGTCCAATGGAGTTGACCCAAAGCTTTTTGCTCAAAATGCCCAGACCACTCAGTGTGGCAGATCCTTTCTTCGTATCTTCCAGAAGTACTGGAAAGTGAAAAGAAAATGATTTCTTTGGAGAAAAGTTGGGATTTGTGGAAGATGTGTTCACATCAACAGTTGCTGGGATAGGGGATGATGATGTGGACGAATTTGCGCATGATACATCTGGCGATAAAACAGAGCAAGATTGTGACGATTTTGCTGTTTTTAAAGAGGTATCAACAGCACATTCTTCTTCAGGACAACTGTTTTTTCCCTCACCAAGCTTAGATTTTATTCTATTAATAAGATGCTTTTTCTTGCCATGTTTAGGAAGATTATTTTCAACTAAGATTCTTTTAAGTTGTGAAACTTTGAGATCATTCAGACAACCAAATTCCTTTTCATTTAATAACTGCACTGAGCTTGGAGACGCCATGCAGGATCCTTTTTTTTTTCTTCTTTTTTGTGGGGAAAAAAAATAGAAACTAGGGGGATGGGGGGCAAGGATGCGGCGGGAAAGGGGTAGGGGTGAGTAGGAAATGAAGGAGGGGTGAGTTTGGGAGGGAGTTACTTTAGGTGACTAGATTAGAAACACACACACACACACACACACACACACACACACAACACACACACACCACCACCACCACCAACAACAACAACAACAATAACAACAACAACACTTAAAGCAAACAAGCTAACAAACAAACAGAAGGTCCAACACCAAACACTACAGTGATAGTATACGGGAACCCATCACTAATTATGACTAGTACTATATGGTATGGGTTTGACAGAAATAATAAACAGCATACATGGTATGAGTCTGGATAGAAATTATTAATATATATTTATATATAACACGTTAGTTTAGGGTTTTTTTTAAACAAAGAGAGGTCTTTTCAAATAATCCAGTCCCAGACTGTCGACTTTTAAAGTAAATACTATTTAGATGAAAACATAATCAATTAGGAAAATTGATTGTGCAGCGCTGTCCTGTATCTACTCTATCTAAAAATGTACAAGTCAAATTAACAGGCTTGTGAGGTATCAATGAAATCTGATTTTGGTATTAGAGCATGACACAATTTGGATTTTAAGAGATAGAAGAGGTGGGAGAAGTTAGCACCACACACTGACTTGATTGTAGACGGGAGAATCCAGCATGTCAAGAAAAAAGAAAGCAAACACGCCAGCACACGCAACTTTCGCTGTGATAATGACGTCAAGATCTGTGAGACGAGGGGTAAACAAAAAAGACGTCATAAACGAGAAGAATGATTTGAGACTGCCGTCGAAGTTTCAGCAGGTCGTAAGACCGGCTTCCACAAGGTACAGCAGTCAGCGGAGGACGCGAAGCGCCGCAGTCATCTGGACGGCAAAAGGGATGAGGGCGATTGTGTCTGTCACACAGGCGGTGTTACCAAGGTAACACAAAACCAGGTAACGAAAGAAAACACGACAGCACACGCAAATTTTGCTGTGTTAATGACGTCAATATCAGTGAGACGTAGAGAAAAAAAAAAAAAAAAAAAAAAAGTCACAAACAAGAAGCACGATTTGGAAAATTCAGGCAGTCTCAGTAGGTCCCACGCGGCCACAAACCACGCAAGACCCACCCGCAGCACAGCAGTCAGCGGAGGACGCGGAACGGCGCCGCCACCCCAACGGCAGAAGGGGATGAGGCCGATTCCCCTTCCATCAGCCGGACGGACGGTGTTGCCAAGCAACAAAACCCAGTCCGGCCACTCGAGAAGAAAAACGCCGACGACCCGGCACAATCCACGGCGATACAGGAACGATGGCACACAAACCGACCACCAGAGACCCCCGCAATCCCAACGGAACAGCCCCGGCCCGTTCAACAGTCCAGAAAGGGACCACAGCCAACAGCGCCAGACCACCACCTCAAGGCCACGGCAACAAGGCGAAGACCGTCCCGCACAAGACACAAAACGAACAACCCAAACGAAACGACGCAACGAAAACCAAAACACCGCCTCCCACAGACAGGCACCACACAAACCAGGTAGGTCCACAACTTTCAGAAGGAGACACGGCACTGTTGCTACACAATGAAACAAAAAAGACAGAGCATACACCACCAAGACTCTTCTTCGGTTGATAGGAAATGACGACGTGAGATAAACGTTTATATTCTTGCTGTATAGAAATTAAGGTTGATGGTAAATATTTCAACATTTTGAACTGTTATTATCCGGATGGAGTGTCTAAAGGTGAAGCTGACTGGATAATGGATTTAGACTGCTCTAGACAATGGGTTATTCTTGGCGATTTTAATTCCCACCACGCTTTGTGGTCCGAAAATCCCAATAATATTGTTAACAACAACGAATACCTTGCCAGTACAATAATCAACGCCAACTTAACCATTTTAAATGACGGCTCTATAAAAAGAATTGCTGATCGATCAGATCAGCGTTGCTCATCGATAGATTTGTCTTTAGTTTCCCCAGACATAAACCCTTTGTGTACTTGGCAGGTTCATCAAATACCGTTAGGCAGTGATCATCTCCCTATTGAAATCCAACTTCTAGTGAGCCCTGAAAAAACAATCTACAATTCTGAATGCACTAAATATAATGAAGATAAGGCTAATTGGGCGCTTTTCAATCACATTTTGACAGCAGGTTCGTCTTTTCTAAATTTCAATCAAAATACAGTGTTAGAGAAAGGTTTGGAAAATTGTTATTTTGAATTAAGAAAACTTATACTTAAGGCTGCAGATTCTGCAATCCCAAAAGTCAAATTAAAGAATCATCCAAAGAAAGCGTCAAACCCTTGGTGGAATATTGCGTGTGAAGTCGCCGTGGGTGCGAAAACTAAGGCCTTCAAAAGCTGGATGATAAGCCGTCATACGCAGCCTAAAAGTAGAGTGGAACAGTTACACGCTGAATACAAAAAAGCTAACACCAATAGTAACAAAGTTGTTGCTTTTGCAAAGCAGCAATATTACAAAAACTTAGTCATCAACTGTTCCAAACACCCAAACGATAGCGCTTTACTTTGGAAAGAAATTAGAAAATCTAAAGGTTCTTTTCATCTCCCAGATCCTGTTTTGATTGAAAACGATAAAATCTATAAAACAAACGAGGAGAAAGTTGAATTATTTGCTGACACTTTCGCAGCAATGAGTCAGACTGAACATCTGCCTAAAGAAGAGCAAGAACGAAGAAGAACTATTGAAAACGAAGGGAGAAACATTGAACCACATGACAATGACAACACGTTATATATTAATAAAAATCTAACAATGGAGGAGCTTCTGTACTCACTTCGCCATCTAAAATCTGGTAAAATTGCGACAGGATTTGATCCCATTTCTTACAACATGATAAAGCATTTTCCACAATGCTTTTTGAAAAAATTATTAGAGTTCTTCCAATTATGCTGGAATTCTGGAAAGCTGCCAATGGCTTGGAAGAAAGCAACAGTTGTACCTATCCATAAACAAGGAAAATCAAAAAGAAAATCTTCTAATTTTCGACCCATTTCTTTGACTCCTCACATTGGAAAACTTTTTGAGAGGATAATGAAATTCAGATTAGAACATTTCCTTGAAAAGAATGGGATTTTGCCAATATTTCAAGCTGGTTTCAGAAAAGGGAGGGGTGTCACTGATCATGTTAGTCTTTTAGCTTCACACGTCAAAAAAGCCTTGGCTAAGCGACACTCTACTTTAGCCACGTTTTTTGATATTCATAGAGCGTACGATTCTGTTTGGCATTTTAAATTATTGTCCAAGGCTCATGAAATTGGGATTAAAGGTCGTTTCCACATGTTTTTACAATCATTTTTATCTGGAAGAACGCTACAAGTAAAACTAAATGGTGTGCTGTCAAGTACAAGATATGTTAACATGGGTGTCCCTCAAGGAAGTGTCATTTCTCCAATCCTCTTCTCATTGATGCTTTATGATCTTAATCAGATTGACACGAAAGGGGCAACTTTAGCTGCTTATGCAGATGATATTGCAATGTGGAAAAATGTCAATTGTAATTTTACAAAAAACAAAATCAAGCGTAATAAAATTGTTGAACAGTTTCAATTTGCGGTCAGTAAACTTGTTAATTATTTGAATTCAAACGGTTTTAACTTATCAACGGACAAATCGGTTTTTATTATATTTACAAAGAAAAATATCGATTTTGAAGGTAGGGACGCTGTAAAAGTACAAATAGGTGATTCTTTCATTTTCCCAAGTAAGCAAGTAAAATTTCTAGGCGTTATTTTTCACTATAAATTATTTTGGTGTAAACATATAAATCATCTCGTGGAAAAGGCAAGAAAGAAAATTGCGTTACTGCGAGTCCTAACTGGAATCCCTCTAATAAATTATGGATCTAATCTTATCCATGTCGCCTTAGGGACAGTTCGTTCGATTGTAAGTTATGGTCAAGAAGTATTTTTCACTGCACCAAAGACAGATTTACATAAGTTAACTAGTATTGATTCCTTAGCACTTAAAATTGCTTTGGGGCTTCCAAGATGGGCATCAATTGATATGACTTACAGAGAGGCAGGAGTTTTGCCTTTAAATGAACATAGGATGCTCTGTGCTTGTAGCTACTCAGCACGAGCAAGAACAGTCCCTAACTCAGTTACTTCTGAACTTGATGAAAGCACCTACGTTTCTAGAGAGATACGGAATAAAAAAGCATATACTTCATTGTCTGATTATGTATCTCCTCTTTTACATGCATGCAACTTTTCGCTTGACAACATTGTTAAAATGACCAAATACCCTTTCCCCCTTTGGTTGATGAAGCAAGCAGATTTTTTCTATTCCTATGGTAATATTACTAAAAATGAGAATCCACTTTTGCTTGCTTCTCTTGTTAAAGAATTGATTTACACTGAATATGAATCTTATCTGCATATTTTCACTGATGGTTCAGTTTCGTGTACTTCTGAGGTTGGTGCTGCTTTCGTGATACCTTCCCTTAACATTGAAAAAAGATTTCATATTACCAAAGGTTGTTCAATTTTCACTGCTGAGTTATTTGCTCTTATGAAAGCTATTAATTTCATTCTTGATGTGCAAGTCTTACCAGAAAGAATACTGATTTTGTCAGATTCCAAGTCTGCTTTAACGGCTTTACACCTTCAAAATACATCAAGTCGTCCTGATCTCGTCAGTGAAATTTTATTTTCAATTCACCAGTTAATGATGCGAGGTTCCAAAATAACATTATTATGGGTACCCGGTCACTGCGATCTTCGAGGAATGAACTGGCTGATACCTGTGCAAAAGAGGCTTCAATGTGCAAATCGAATACAGTTTTATGTGATATTCCTTATTCGGTTCTTGAAATAAACAATATTCTGACAAAAGCACTCTGGGACCAGAGAAGAACACAGTACATTGAAGCTGCCATTCAGAAGAACAGATGGGATCTTTCTGCCCCCGGCAGTCATTGTATAAGTCCGCCAGGTTCTATTCCGAATCGAAATTTATTGCACAGAATACGGGTGGATTGTTGGTTTGGCAGGTTTTTAAAACCATCTCCTTTGTGTGTCTGTGGTCAAAACCTTAATGTATCTCATTTTTTACTTGAATGTTCATTAACAAAAGCGTATTTTCAATGTCTTCATGATAAAATTTTGTCTAAAAATCTACCTTTAACATTGCATAGTGTTTTTTGTCCCAACCCAGAAAATGGGTGGAGGCTAGCCAGTTTGGCTGTAAATCTGATCAAGTCTCATCCACTTGGCAGATTTTTCTAACGGATTTTTTTTTTTTTTTTTTTTTTTTTTAATGTTTGTTTCTTTTTTGGTTTAGTGGTCTGATGTACACGTAGAGCAAAGAATTTGTTACATGACATAGCTGTCCGACTCTCACGTGTACTAGGTCGCATTATTCCATTTACGAAACTTTTGCACAGGCTGTGCGCGCGCTAGAGAGAGAGAGAGAGAGAGAGAGAGAGAGAGAGAGAGAGAGAGAAAGAGAGGGGGGGGGGGGGAAGAACTTCGTTTTGTTTATATGTGAGAGCATGTTGTGCGTACGTCTATACATTTTTTGTGTGGATATGTTTTGAGTGTGTGTAGGGGAGGTGGCGGTTTGTGTGTATGTATGTGTGTGTGTGTGTGTGTGTGTGTGTGTGTGTGTGTGTGTGTGTGTGTGTGTGCGCGCGCGCGCGCGTGCAGAGAGAGAGTTTTGGTTTTTATTTGTTTGTCTGTGAGTGAATATATGTGCGTGCTCGCATACACGTGAGTAGGGGGAAGGGGAAGCGTGGTTTTTGTGAGTGTGTGTGTGTGTGTGTGTGTGTGTGTGTGGGAGTGTGTGTCTGTGAGAGAGAGAGAGAGAGAGAGTGTGTGTGTGTGTGTGTGTGATTGGATGGTGTGTGTTTGTGTGCATGTGTTTGGGGGGGGGGGGGGGGGTCTTTCCTTTTTTTTAATTTTTTTTTTTATGGTGTTCTGAGGAGAGAGAGAGAGAGAGAGAGAGAGAGAGAGATTGTTGATTTTCAGTACAGTTAAGATGTAATTTGCTTTATTGTTACAATTTCTGAATTTTTATTATGTTACTTAGAAATGTTAAATGTTTCCCTGTTAATTTTCCTTTATGATTTTTATGTCATTCAGATGTTATTTGTATTATTTTCGTTACCTCATTAATTCATTAAGGTTTTTCTTTTTAAAATGTCAGTACAACACTATGTTAATCTGACAGTAAATGGTTTCAGTCAGTCAGTCAGTGTGTGTGTGTGTGTGTGTGTCTGTGTGTGTGTGTGGTGTGTGTGTTTGCTTTCATGTATGTGTTTGTGTGTGTGTTTGTGTTGTGGTGTGTGTGTGTGTGTGTGTGTGTGTGTGTGTGTGTGTGTGTGTGTGTGTGTGTGTTATTCCTGTAGGTCTCATTCGTGACACGCTTCCTTTCTTGTCTACTTGCTAAGGTTGATTTGTCATTTTCATTTTACCATATCAATGTTAGATCTGGTTGCAATAAAGTGAGGGAAATAGCTAACGCACTCAGCATGGCCTGTTCATCTCTGACCCAGGAATGGCACCATTTAAATGCCATGCACTGCACCGGAAAAAAAAAATAGAAGAAAGTGAATAGATTGTTATTTTGCACAACTAATCCCTGCAGCTGTGCCGGTCTTCGGAGTGCTGACCAAGAAGGACGAGAAGGAGCAGCCCGACAGCCAGGAGATGCTGGACCTGCAGGAGACCTTCAAGGGCACCCTGGGCCTGGATGACGACAACTTCGTCTTCTGCAGCTGCTTCTGCAGCAAGCTGTTCCCCAGGACCGCCCCACTCACCAGGCAGAGACTGTTGCGGCAGCACGACATCAACGTGCCCCTGCTGAACTTCCTGACCCGGGTATGTCCATAGTGGTGGGGGGACGGGGTGGAGGGAAAAGGGGGTGGGGGGATGGGGTGGAGGGAAAAGGGGGTGGGCAGTGGTAGAGGGATGGGGACAGAGGACGAATGTTCGGATTGTCCCCCTGCTGAAGTTCCTGACTCGGGTATGTTCACAGGGGAAGGGGTGGCGGAGGGGGGGGGGGGGGGGGGTTAGGCAGTGATGGGAGGGATAGGAACTGAGTGGTTTGTCAACAAGGGTGGGGGATGGGGTGGCGAAGGGTGGAGGGAGGGGGTGGGCAGTGGTAGAGGGATGGGGACAGAGTGGTATGTTCACAGGGGTGGGGGATGGGGTGGCGAAGGGTGGAGGGAGGGGGTGGGCAGTGGTAGAGGGATGGGGACGGAGTGGTATGTTCACAGGGGTGGGGGATGGGGTGGCAGTGGGTGGAGGGAAAGGGGGTGGGCAATGGTGGGAGGGATGGGGACGGAGTGGTATGTTCACAGGGGTGGGGGATGGGGTGGCAGTGGGCGGAGGGAAAGGGGGTGGGCAATGGTGGGAGGGATGGGGACGGAGTGGTATGTTCACAGGGGTGGGGGATGGGGTGGCAGGGTGGAGGGAGGGGTGGAGTGAAGGGATGGGCGGTGGTGTCAATGGGGTGGGGGGCGAGGGTGGGGAGGGTCAGTGGTGGACGGAGTGGTATGTTCACAGGGGTGGGGGATGGGGTGGCAGTGGGTGGAGGGAAAGGGGGTGGGCAATGGTGGGAGGGATGGGGACGGAGTGGTATGTTCACAGGGGTGGGGGATGGGGTGGCAGTGGGTGGAGGGAAAGGGGGTGGGCAATGGTGGGAGGGATGGGGACGGAGTGGTATGTTCACAGGGGTGGGGGATGGGGTGGCAGTGGGTGGAGGGAAAGGGGGTGGGCAATGGTGGGAGGGATGGGGACGGAGTGGTATGTTCACAGGGGTGGGGGATGGGGTGGCAGTGGGTGGAGGGAAAGGGGGTGGGCAATGGTGGGAGGGATGGGGACGGAGTGGTATGTTCACAGGGGTGGGGGATGGGGTGGCAGTGGGCGGAGGGAGGGGGTGGGCAATGGTGGGAGGGATGGGGACGGAGTGGTATGTTCACAGGGGTGGGGGATGGGGTGGCAGTGGGCGGAGGGAAAGGGGGTGGGCAATGGTGGGAGGGATGGGGACGGAGTGGTGATCGGATGCGAACCCCTTCCAGTCCTCCAGTGTGTGTGTGTGTGTGTGTGTGTGTGTGTGTGTGTGTGTGTGTTTGTGGACGGTTTGGGGAGGAAAGGGAGGAGGAGGGGTAAGGTGGACAAATACATAGTGGAGGAAAAGATGCAAAAGGAAACCATTCCTTTGTCCTTATGAAAATGTTCATTTACACACACACACACACACACACACACACACACACAGGCATGCGCACACGCACGCACGCACGCACGCACGCACGCGCGCACGCACGCACGCACACACACACACACACACACACACACACACACACCACAAACAGTTTCTCTCTCTCTCTCTCACACACGCAAACACACACACACACACACACACTCTCTCACTCTCTCTTACTGAAATACTCATTAAATTTTGTTGGCGCCTTGCTTCAGCCAACTACCGACTTCCGTATCTGTCTTCTCAGAAACAGAACAGAGAAGGCGTGAGAGAAGGTTTTTCTTTAAACAGTGGAGCCAGCAACCGTTGCCTTGTGTGAAGATGGCTTCACGACATCTGCAGACAGGATAAAACTCTACCCCGTTGTCCTCCAGGAGACGTGTTGACCACGTATTTCATATGTTCCCCATGATGCCTTCTTTAGGAACTTGTGGTCCTGTCACACGAACGCTCTGAAATGGCAGCGTCAAAACATCAGTTCCCTGGCCTTGACCGATATGAAGTCGGAATTCTGTAAAAACACATCCTGTAAATAGGTCTGTCAATTTTCGTTGGCTCCCTCTCACATAGTTCTGTTAAGAACCCCCAATTTGAAACACATGACACACGCTGTCCCACACATCGGAAGTAGTCGCTGGTCGAGGTAGGACAGGTGACACAGAAAAGATGACGAATCCAGTCCCTAATGTCTTCAATTTCCGGAGAGTGAAGCAGACAAACAAAGAAAAGAAGAAAAAAAGGAAAGAGAGAAAGATAAAAAAATAAAAATAAACGTTCTGCAATTGAAAGCCTTCAAAAGCGTTTTCTTTCATCCCTTCTTAATGCCCCACATACACTTTCATGCTCCGCCGTTTCATCCTACCCCCCAACCCCTGCCTCCCCAAATTCCCTATACGCCTTTGTATCTGCACTTTTTGATTTTAACTCGAGATCTGTTTCATCATTTTTTTCCCATCAGAAACTCTCAGTGTTCCCTTACTGATGGCCCATTCTGTCCTTTGGAGACCAAGTTCTCATGAGCTAGAGGAACTGACTGATTTCGGGGAAACAAATTTTAAAAGATATTCAGAATAACTCCGCCAGTTAAAGTGGACAAACGAATTACAAGACAAAACACGACGCGTTTCGACCGTTTAGGTCGTCTTGAAGCAGGATAAACCACACTGAGGACAACGAAAATGAAAACGAACAATGACTTATTTTCTCATAATCGGCGCAAAATGGACGTCCATCATGCGCAGAATATAAGAAGATGAGTGATTCCTTGTTCTTCAACACCCATCTTGCACCAAATATGACTTATGAGATGAGAAGATTTTCGTTGTCCTGAGTGTTGTTTATCTTGCCTGAAGAAGACCTAAGAGGTCGAAACGTGTTGTGTTTTGTCTTGCAATTTGTTAGTCCATGTTGATTGGCGGAATTATTTCTGATACCTTTGAGAATTTGTTTCTGCCTGCATTCACCTCACTTCGCCACTGATTTCGGGGACATGTTGTTTATGGGCGAGTGCTGGCGTCAGGTAGGTGGGCAGGAAGTTGGGAAGCCGGGTGATGAGCTCAGCGCGGAGAGAAACAGCAAGCTGTCTGCTGGAGGTCGGCCCACAGTCATTTCAGACGAGCGTTCTCCAGCCCCCTTTCCCATAAACACAATGTGTGATGTGTGTGTGTGTGTGTGTGTGTGTGTGTGTGTGTGTGTGTGTGTGTTCCTCAATTTAACGTCTTCTCACTAAAAGTGATATCAGACGATGTGTTAATGGTGAGTGTGGTATGCGGATGCATGCTTATGAAAAGAACAGTGGAGGGATGGGGGGAAAAGTTTGTAGAACTTTTAATACTACTACATGTTTAAAAAAAAACAAAAAAAAACAAACAAAAAAACACCCAAACTAGATAAAACCAATTAAAGATAAATGCCAGGTGGACTCTGTAAGAAACTTTGACTAACTAATCTGAGAAACGAATAATCATTCAACATTTTAGAGAGTGATGATGTCGATCTGTCCGTAGTATTACCACCAGCCATGATAATCAAGTTCTTTGTTTTGGGGCAATGAATTAACAAATGTGAAACACTTAGTGCATTTCCACACATGCACCTAACATTTCTACTGAATTTTGTTGTCAGTGAATTTAAACATAATCTCTCTGTGTGTGTGTGTGTGTGTGTGTGTGTGTGTGTGTGTGTGTGTGTGTGTGTGTGTGACCTTTTTAGATGTGTGACCCGCGGTCTGTGGTTATACAGCCAGATGAACCCATGCCTTTCATTGTCACGGAAGACCAGCAGGCCAACACAGAACAGGCAGACACGTGAGTGTTGTATTTTCTGATCAATTATTCCACCTCCCTTCCCCACCCCCCATTACCCTCTTCCTCTCACTCTCTATCTCTGTGTCTCAATCTCTGTCTTGGTCTCTGTTTATAGCTACACTGTTTATATCTGTAGCTCTGTAAGTCTCGAGATACCTCCATGAACGTTTCTCATCGTCATTGTCTCTTCTTTGTCTCTGTCTCGGTCTGTCTGTCTGTCTGTCTGTCTGTCTGTCTGTCTGTCTGTCTGTCTGTCTCCCTCTCTCTCTCTCTGTGTCTCTGTTTCTCTCAAGAGAGAGAGACAGAAGTGAACAGGAACAATGTTTTGGATCTAAGGGGTTGAAAATGGTAGCATAGGAAAGCATGTTCTATACGGAAGTTTTCCAGCCGGATTTGATCGTTTACGTATTAGTTAATGTTATAAATATCTGTACCTTCTTAACAATGTGAGCGATGTTTCGAGTCCATTATGTCCTTACATTTTCAAAATTTAATCGTTATTTATTTTCCTTACACTTCATTTTTAATTTTCCTTATACTTCAATGATGCAATGTGTCAAGTCGTATGTGTACCTCCCTTGCCTTAATGGCATGTTAAGCTGAAGGCAGTAAATGGTCAAAGCGTCAAAAGCCTCTCTCTTTATCTCTCTCTCTCTCTCTCTCTCTCTCTCTCTCTCAGGGTATGGCTGTGTTTGTGATGGCGGATGGATGATACAGGAGTTATCTAAATGAATGAGAACGATACCCCCCCCCCCCAAAACCTTCAACAAAGGCTCATAGACTGTTGAAAGCAAAGTTGGAAAAAAAAAAGAGCTCATCTAGTGAAGTAACAGGTTTGTTCACAGACAGTTGCAGGTCTAAACATCCAGCGATGGAGTATTCTTTATTGAATATGACAGACGAATGCGATTTGTTTTAGCATGCTGGGTTGGTAGTTCTGGAATCAAGGCACATGCTTATCAGTATATGTAAAGCAGTCTTTTAAAAAGATTCAGTAAAGACAATCTTTGTTCTGTTCGGCAGTGTCCTAATTATCATTGTTTTTTTCGGCAGTGTCCTAATTATCAGCCGTGCCTGTTAACTATCACATGGGGCAGCGACGTAGAGGGGACAGAATCAGTGTCTTTACTCTTCGGTAGTAGAGTTCCATTGCCCACCACGAAGGCATTCACCACTTCCGTTGATGTGACTGGCTCTGTCTGCCTCCTGTTTATGGAACAAAATTTAGAAAGAGAAGAAAGGGGGGTTAGTTACCGCCAAGGACATAGACAAACAAAGCACAGGACAAGACACATCCTGTGCTTTGTTTGTCTGTGTCCTTGGCGATAACTAACCCCCCTCTCCTTCTAAATTTTGCTTCATTTTCCACCCTCAGTCACTCCATTTTGGGAAAAAAATCCTGTTTATGGATTGGTTGGTAACCGTACTGTGCGGAAGCTGACAGTGCCCAGTTGTCACGATTGAAGTACACACAGGGTGGTCAGAGCGCGGGCAAAGGCGAAGTGCCAACAGTAGGCCAGCCTTACTGACCGGCGGATGAGGAGAAGCCAGAAAGAGTGATTCACCTGGGAGGGTGACCCAGCCATTTGAACCACGCTCAATCCTGAAAGGGGTTGGGAACCTGCGCGGGCGAATGGGACTGTGACAAAACTGAAATGAGAATGACACGAGGGAAGATCTTGCCTCTGTTACAACCTTGTTAGACTGGATCAGTGATTGCTGTGGTCAAGTTGATGGCATTAAAAAGATAAATAGCATCCTGTCAATTTCCTTAAAACACGTGTCATTCACAACAAAAACCATCAGAAAAACTCCAAGTAGCTGATGTTAGTGCTCACAGCATATCCCATGCAGATCGCCCTTCGTTCAGACATTGTGTCGTCACAACACTAGCTAACATCGGTGCCCAGAGAACAACAACAACAACAACAAACGGGGGGTGGGGTAGGGAGGGGAATAATTTGAAATCTACACCTTATTACCCTCAGCTGAAATAATGAAACAAAGAGAATACATCGACTGGTCAAGTTTCAATATCTGACCAATATCACTGGCTATCAGGTTTTATGTGGGAGGACGATCTGGCGTGAACTGAAGGCAGTCGGGGTGGTCAGTAGCGGTATTGCTATTGCGTACCGGTTGCATCAAAAAGACGCAAGGTGTGCCATGCAGTCAGTTGACCTACTGTTACCGGAGTGGACTCATCCACTTATAAACAGAAAAATTCTTGAAACAGGCTCATGTTGCGGGAGTGCTTTTCTTCTTCTTCTTCTTCTCTTCTTCCTCCTTCTCCTCCTCCTCCTTCTTCTTCTTCTTCTTCTCTTCTTCTTCTCCTTCTTCTTCTTCTTCTTCTCCTCTTCCTCCTTCTTCTTCTTCCTCTTTTTCTTCTTCTTCTTCTTCTTTCTTTCTTTCTTTCTCTTTTTTCATTTAAAAAGAACTTGTTCCAGCGAACCTGACCCAACTGTGTGGGAAAAAAACAGCACATGGTGGATTGCGATGAACTCCTTCGTCAGCGACCTCATGGCTTCCCTGTTCTTCAGCATCGTGTTCTTCGTGATCCTGCAAGTTGTTCCCCGTGACGGGACTCTGGACCAGTACGTGGACGCCGCCTGCAAGGACGAGGTCATCCGCAACACCAACACCACGGCCCACATAGAACGCCTGTGCCAGCGCTCAGAGAACATCGAGTTCTACTCCCAGCTGTGGTCCGACCTGTTCCCGGTGGCCATTGTGTTCGTGCAGCTGCTGCTCTTTCTACAGCTCAGGCGTGTGCCTCTGACCACAGGGTGAGGTGGTTGTAGGGAGATGTCTTGTGACTGAGGTCAGAGGTCAGAGGTGGTTGTAGGAGATGTCTCCTGGCTGAGGTCAATGTCTTGTGGCTGAGGTCAGAGGTGGTTGTAGGGAGATGGGAGATGTCTTCTGGCTGAGGTCAGAGGTGGTTGTAGGGAGATGTCTTCTGGCTGAGGTCAGTGTCTTGTGGCTGAGGTCAGAGATGGTTGTAGGGAGATGTCTTCTGGCTGAGGTCAGACGTTATCGGCTAGATGATGTCAGTGGAGGCTTGCCGGTGGATAAGGGAGAGGAAGCAGAATGTGGATTGGGAAGAACATGGGAGGGAGGGGAAGAGGGAACTGGGGGTGGAGGGCTCAGGGGTTGGGGGCTCACCCCTTTCCCCTCCCACCTTCCTCTGCTCTCCACGCGAAAAAAACAATGACGTAGGCTTGGCACGACGAGATTCAAGTAAGGGGGGAGAGGGGGGAAGGAGAGGAGCGGGATGGGTGGTGGGAAGGGGGGCTTTATCTGATTCAAGCATGAAGTGTGACCATGTCGGGAGTTGTACTGTCTTCAACTGTGGCTGGATCAGCAACGAGTGAGGCTGCGGGATGCACACGGCAGTTGCTTGACGGTGGCGTTTTTCGCCGGTGGGCTTTGCAGTCATGAAATATGGGCTGGTACACCCATGAGAACGCTCCTGTTGAGGTTCTGTCGTGTCACATCCAGTGGCCATTACACAATAGCATCTGCCAGGGGCGGTTATGTCCCTTGATGTCTTAGTGGAATGCCCTGTACGTGCCTGCACCGTATGTCAACACAGCACAGGCTTCTAAGGGTGGTGCAGCATTGCTCCCAACTGGTTTGTTCGGCAGTTGAGGACAGCACCTCTCTGGGTCCTACCCGCACCTTCGGATGTATCTTTTTCTTTCCTGATTGAATTATACAACCGATTCCGGTTCAAGCATAATGCGAAGTCTGATTCATAGACGAAGCAGTCTCTGATTGAAAGGACTTTAATTTATTCGTGAAGCAGATTCTGTTTGAATGAAGCGAGGAACAGACTATACATTCCGTCTGCAGCCAACGAAAAAAATGCAAAGGTGAAAACTATAACTGGTAAAGACTTCAGATGGTGTGAAAGAGATGAAGAAACGAACCAAAGATTTGACATTGAGCTTCAACTGAGAGAACTTCTTTCATGATGTTTTTATTTTCACCAAATCCTGTATTTCAGCAATATACATGTCTTCGTATATACCTATGCCGTTTGCTGCTTAGATATTTCTATATGTATGCATGTGCTATGTGTTGCACAAGCGAGTTTTTGGGGAGAACGAGTGCAAGTGAACAATTCTTCCAGCTCGTTGCAGAGTGCATGGAAGTGAAAACATTACAATCTGTGTTGACGGCATATGAACTCCACCGAAGACTGTGTTATGGAGAACACATTACATGTGAACACATACCACCTGCTTTCGATTGACTTTGGACTCCAACTTGAGTCAGAAACTGCACAATGGCAGTGTTCGTTAATGTGTGTTTGTTAATCAGCTTCCCTGTGGATGTTTCCGACCCAGGACCTGCCTTCTAATTGCAGCTTAATGATAGAGATCGTCGTTTGGAAAGTTGTGTTTTGTAGTATGAGAGGCATATCAGGTGATTATACATACACCGTCACGGGGCGGGGGAGGGGAGTGGGGGGGGGGGGGGGTGGTGCAGGGGGGAATGAATGAAAACGCTTGCCTCGATTAGTTTGGCCCAGGTTTGTGGATGAGCTGTCAGAATGGATCTTCATTGTCGCTGTAGTGTGGTCCATCAGATCTTGAAGTGTCCTTTGGTCAGCTTATAGTCAAAGAGATCATGCATGATAGATGTTAAATGTGTTTTGCATAAATGTGGAATGTTGATTAAGTTAAAAACACCACAAGTTAACAATGAGGCTGACCCTCAGACTGGCGATTTGTGGAGAGATGTTGAATGGAGAGTGTAAAAGCTTGTTCTTACTGTCAGTTACATTCCAGTTAAGTAGTGTTCCGGATTCCTGGTATTCTTGTGTTGAAACTGGCCATCTATAGTGTTCCTTTTCATTCGTGAAGGCCTGAGGAGAATGTTCTTCTTGTTTCAGCTTTGTTCTTTTTGCTGCCGTCTCAGTGATCTTGTTTCAGAATATTCTGCCAAATTAGGCATTCGACAGTGACATACCAGCCTTTGTTTAGTGATATTTCCACCACCTTGGAAAAGTCTATCTTCCAAAAATTGTCAGGGAAGGGTAGTATGAGAAAATAGGAAGAAAACGACCAAAATAATTTTGAAAAAAAAAAAAAAAAAAACTAAAAAACTTATGACAAATACACAAGAAGTCATTGAGCTTGAAATCAAGAACGGTTCAAAAGAAATATACATTTGCCGACACCAAAAATGACTAGCTGTATTGTTTAGCAACTCAAGTATCACCGATCAAACTAATGGCTGAAAAATATCTGTGGTATTTTGCGGATTTGGCCAGACCTTACCAACAGTTGTCGAGTCTGACTGGGTCTCAGATGGGTAGAATGGAGCTTCATAGACGAGAGTTACATCCACGTGATGGAAACATCTGATTAACCCTGCCGGAGTGGGTGTCTTTGGGGCCATAGCATCATGTTGATCTTTATCCTCATTGGTCATGTATTGTGGTCATTACAGTCCCTGAGGAAGACCTCGGAAGGTCGAAATATTGGAAATATTTTTTGAGTCTTTTGTTTTTATCTGTTTTATGTGCGTTTATATATATATATAAAAGAGAGAGAGTGATAGACAGATCGATAGATATACATATTCGTATATAGATAGAGATATAGACATATAAATAGAGAGAGAGAGAACGAGAGAGAGAGATTGATTGATTGATAGATATAAAGTTTTATATTCTCTAGTCGTTCATGACCTGATGTCGTTGTGATCTCAGTTGCAATGTGCCGTTTCCCATACCGGTGTTGAGGTCGTGTCAAAATCTGCTATACTAGCCAGTTCATAAGGGACTATGATACTGGCCAGTTCATAAGGACTACAATACTGGCCATGAGGACTACAATACTAACCAGTTCATGAGGACTACAATACTGGCCAGTTCATGAGGACTACAATACTGGCCAGTTCATGAGGACTACAATACTAACCAGTTCATGAGGACTACAATACTGGCCAGTTCATGAGGACTACAATACTGGCCAGTTCATGAGGACTATTGGTGGATGGACATGGTGACTCCCTCCCTATAGGAAGGGGCTGCTCGTTCACACTGGCTCTGCGACTTGGTGATGATAATTGCCATGATTAAGGAACTTCGCAAGTGGTGTGCTGGGTACAGCAGAACAAGCAGCACTAAGTATCACCGAAATGACTCCGCAGCAGCGCAGCGTCTCCTCAGATAGGTTGCCCCATGACGACCAGATACTGATTGCTCCCTGTTGACTGTTACTACTGAAGGAACCTTATCATGACTGTGTAGGGAGGGGGTGGGGGGGGGTTAGCATGGGAGCCGTGACGCGGAGAGGACAGAGGGGAAAAGAACCTACAAAGAAAGAAACACACCTACCAACATCAACAACAACAAAACCTGAAGATAATGGCCACAGGAATGTTGATTTTATACACTGATGCATTGATTCATATTGCACGATACATAGATTATTGAATGCTGAGTTTTGTTTGTTATGACTACGTTACATGAACTTTTAAAATTATTTCTGGGTTTTTGTGCATAACATGATAATCACCATAGCAATACTTGAATTTTGTTTAATGGGGGCTGGAGCACTATTGCTAGGGGATGATTTTGATTATTTCAAGCTGTGATGGAAAATGTTGATTAGTGTTTTTGACGTCTAATTCCATGTTGGTTTTTAACAACGTTTTGGTTGCCTTTTTTTTTAATCAATATTTTTTTTAATCACTTTAATTGTCATTATTACTTTTGTTTCTGATTTGTTGTCTTTGATTTTTATTTTAATCTGTGAATATTCCTTGGATGGCTTGTACTTCAATTACTATGTATTTGTGTTTCTTTGTTCGACCGTTTTGTTTTTTGTTTTTGTTTGTGTGTTGTTTTTTTTGTGTTTTGTTTTGTTTATTTTTTTGCTTGTTTAGATGTGGAGGTTGACTCTCTGTCTGTCTGTCTCCCTCTCTCTTTGTCTCTCTGTCTGTCTCTCTCTCTGTCTCTCTCTCTCCCTCTTAACACACAAGCACACACACTCACACACACACACACACACACACACGTATGTGTGTGCGTGTGTGTGTGTGTGTTTACCGTCTTTCTGTCTGTCTGTCTCTCTCTCTCTCACCTTATTCTTTCTGCCTTTTCGTAAAATCAAATCATATATGCCATACCTATGCAATAACTATACTTATTCATATTTGACTGTAGGTGGTGGTGTGGTTTTTTTCTGTAATCAAAACATGTTTCACAAAGGATGTGAAACCACGCTCAAAACCAGAATGTTGGAGGGCACCGCTTGTGCTTATTATTTGTGTGTTCATCTGTTTTTAAAGAAACTCCGTCATAACCCTTAAATCGGTATGCAAAGTCACAATCCTGAAAAGCAATAAATCAGAATATCATGGATGTTTTCTATGTCTCTCTGTCCATTTCAAATTCATAATAAAGTGACCAAAAAAAAAAGAAATGCATGTTTCTGGTTTCTTTTTAAATCTGTGACATAGGTGGATAACAACTGTTTAGCAACAACATGGGCTGGTATGTAAGCTGTTAAAAAAGATGTTCACGGGCAGAACTAGATGTTTCTTTGACGTGCAAGGCAGTTGTTATGTGGGTGATGGGTTGCGAAATTGGTGTTTTCAAGAATCTACCTGTTTTATCAGGAACAGTGTGTGTGTGGAAGGGGAGTGTGTGTGTGTGCGCGCGCGTGTATGTGTATGTGTGTGTGGTGCGTGTGTTCATGCCCCACTTTGAAAGATATTGAATGGCTGTTGAAGTGGACAGCCAACAAAAAGCAAGCTTTTTAATTTGGACCTGAGGGAATACTAAAGCTTGGCGATGACGGGAGAGGGGAGAGGGTTGAAATGTTGTTCACGAAACCTTCCGCTCTGTTCTCACCGCTTTGAGATGGTCCTATGACATCTGATCAGTTTTTACCCAGTATATGTCTACTCTGGCAGGGAGATTGGTGAAGTGATTTGCCTGTTGGCATGGTACAAAAATACGAAAATGCATTTGCTTTTCTGTAGCTGCTGAGTTGTTAATTTGCTCACGAATTTTTTGAATGTTTTTCTACTTTGATACAATGATTCCAGTTTGATTGATGTTTTATGAAGCAGCATTAAAACAAGGGTGAAATATTGCTGTGTGTTTGTCTATTTGTTTGGCACATCTCTATGTACGTAATCAGTGGACTGAAAGAACGAGTTACTGCTTATACAGTCGGTCGCCGTGAAATGATTGGTTAGTGGAGTTTTAACGTCTGCATCCAATAGATCGCAAAAGTATACAAACCCCTTCCATTGTAGTTCATAGTTTTGCGAGAACAGATTCCATGGTGCCTGTTTCCCCTTTATCCTAAGCACAGCGATTGTTGGAGGTCTGAGATTTTCTAGCACCTGAGGTTTCTGGTTTCCCACAGACGCATTTTGACTCGCTGTGGCTCAGTGACCGAGTACATCCTATAGTGTGCCATGAATGGTAGTAGTAGTAGTAGAAGAAGAAGTATTCTCATTATCATCACTATTATTATTATCATTATTATTATTATCACTATCATTATTACTATTATCATTATTACTATCATCATTATTATTATTGTTGTTGTCGTTGTTGTTATCATTATTATTACTGCAATTATTGTCGTTGATGTTGTTACGAGTACTTACAAACCCGTCTATTCTTGAAGCTCTAAATACTTTACAGTCCACGCCCTCTTGTACAGAATAGGCTACCTACCTAGGTAGAGCAGACTGAAGAGCTTTCTGCTGGTGCTACATTCAGTCGTTTCCCGTGTCATTCAGTCGAATATAAGTCAACATTTTCCCCGACGTTCTTTCGATTTTTCATGGAAGTGCATGCTATGTGTATATCGTGTCATCAATACCTAGGACTGAACTGGCCTTCTCTTTCAAACGTTGGTGACTGGGTTTTATATGCATGCAGGATGTTGTGCGAGCGTTCAGACATGGAACTTTGGTGTATAGCTTTGTTGGAGGGACTACTACTGGACGTCCCAGAAAGAAAAAAAAACCCAGTAAAGTAATCCTTGATAGACAGTGTGAGGGGCATGCATCCACACATGTGAAAATAGAGTCAAGGGAATAAAAAGAGCCGCATGGATGACATGATCTGCTGGAAAGTAAGTTCCAGATTCCTCGTTCAACTTAGCACGTAACACCATCTCCCCCATCTTCCGAACTTCCTCTTCCACGTTCCTCTCTCTCTCTCTCTCTCTGTCTGCAGAGCCCACCGGCGAAAAACGCCACCGTTAAGCAACTGCCGTGTGCATCCTGCAGCCTCACTCGATGCTGTTCCACTGACAGCCGAATACAGTACAACTCCAGGCACGGCCAAGCTTTCTCCATGAGGTCTTACGTGCCCTCTGAAGAGGGCCTCTCAACGGGAGCGTCCCCATAGGTATACCAGCCTTATGTCAGCTTATTAGTGTAAAAAGAAAAACATGTTTTTATCGAAATCAGCCATTTACTAAAACAGTCACACTGAAAACAAAACTTGCCACAGGACTTTGTACTTCATAGTTACTCATTTCTCTGCTTCCCTGCTAACAAGGCGACCAAACGTGGTTACCATGGAAACAATAGACAATTATCACTTGTGGACTCATGACAAAACAGGTATCTGTGATTCGTGTGCACACGCACTGGTTTCTCAGCGATGACTGCTGGCCTGCTTTACCAACGTGCACAACGCCGGGTGCCAAAAACGAATGTCGTTGTTTCCTCACGGCTTACTAAGGTCACAAGGTTGTTTTCTTTATTTTCTGATCAATGTCTGACGTCTTAACAGATGTCAGAACTAGTGAAAAATAATCATTTTCGGTGAGCAGATCACTGTCTTCATGGCCAGTCAGGATGACAGCATTCTTGCAGCTTTATCGTGAAAATTGCAATCACACCTGTTTTCTCAAAAATGAAGTGGTTTTGTTCTGAAAAGGATAGTTATAACTTTTTATGACCTTTTGAAGGGGGGGGGGGGGGGGGGGTTCTCATACTCTTCATCTGCAGCTTCCTGTCCCAAGGCATCCCCAAGGATTTCCCGTATGAAAACCGGTTAGAGAAAGAGGCCAAGTGAAAGACCTCAGCTTTGTTTCAAGGACGCCTGCAAACGTGACTTAAAAGCCCTGTCTGTCAGCACCAAGACTTTCGAGGCAGCTGCTACAGTCATAGAAACCTGGAAGCAAAAACTCAATAGCTCGATAGCTTGAAGAGAACATGCTGAAAGAGGATCAACAAGAAACGCTAGGGTAGGAATTGAGGCACTGCCACAGACTAACCTCCGCGCACACAGAGCGGCAGGGGTTGACTCAGTCTGAAAGACATCTTCAGCCACAACAGATGCTGCCTCACCGGAGCTTTACCGACACCCAGCGAGCGAACGGTCTCTCGCGACTGACGCCGGGGACGTCAACAATTAAGCTCCGATACTTCTCGTCTTGAGCCTCTCACAGAGACACAGTCCAGGTCGTGTTCATTCTATAGACTGATGCGGGGCCATGTTACGGCTACGGCTGATTTGGGTTAAACATCACATCCACCTCTGTTGACATGGTGACGAACGGGGAGGAGTGTGGGAAGAATGTGCAGGCCGTTACGTCAGGATGTCAACGTGCGATGGCTGCAGCAACCAACAGTTTGGATAACTGTACCTGTACCCACATTTTCCCCCGCCTTGAAAAAATGCAGAAAATGTTGAGATAATAAACAGCATCTATGAAAATAAACTGATTCGGAAACAAAAATGGAGACTCTCTCTCTCTCTCTCTCTCTCTCTCTTGTATGTTTCCTTGTGTGTGTATGTGTGTGTGTGTGTGTGTTTGACTGTGGAGCTTGTAGGTGTGCCCCAGAGAGAGAGAGAGAGAGAGAGAGAGAGAGAGTCACTTCAAACTGATTAATACTGTGCTCCAAATATAACATAAAACAAATGGTACAGCTAGACAATCTCTCAGAGAGAGAGAGAGAGGGTTGGGGTGGGGGGAGAGGCTAACAAAAAGAATTGGCTCAGTTCTCGCGAAACCGGAAGAAGTAAATCTCAGACGGTAGCCTACCTATGAAACCAAAACTTTGGAATCTTTTCTGACAGCAGGACGAGTTGTTTGCCTTAGCCATTACCGAAGGCCGTGTCATGGCAGTGAGTGAGTTGCAGGAAGTGTTTATCGCTGCCTATGGAACCAGCATTACCTGGTTCAGTGAGGCCGCTCCTGTGAAGAAGGATCGTGCAGAAGTTGACAAACAGTGCTGAAGCAGTATGTGAGAGTAAGACATGGAAAGGGCGAAGGGAAAAGACTGCAGGTCAGCCTCTGTTTCTTTTCTTCTCCTTTTCTTATTTGTCTTGAACTTATCTCGCTCTCTCCTTGAGTGTGTGTGTGTGTGTGTGTGTGAGAGAGAGAGAGAGAGAGAGAGGGGGAAGTATGTGTGTGTGTGTGTGTGCGCACGCGCACGTTCACGCACTTGTGAATGCAAACAAAAACTTCGTTCAGTTCACGCGAAACCGAAAGTGGTTCTTGGACGGTGACTCAAGATGACATCGAAGCTATTTTTAGTTCCGACACTAAAACTTGGCAAAACTTCCCGCTAGCAGGACGAACTGATTGGCTTAGCCACTTCTGAAGGCAACTCCATGGTGGCGACTGTGTAAAGTACGTTGCTGCCTCTCGAATCGACAATTCTAGGTTGCTCGAGGCTATTCCTGTGGAAAATTATTTTGTTGAAGGTGACTACAGAGTGTTCAAGCAGTATGTAAGAATGACATTTGGTTCGTGACGATGTAGTGGACAGGCATGGCAGGAGCACAGTGAAAAGACGGCAGGTTAGTCTCAGTTTCATTTCTTCCTTGTCCTGTTCTTTTTCAGTGTTTGTCTTTTAGGCCTAACCTCTCTCTGTGTCTCTCTGTAATGTGTGTGTGAGAGATATGCAAATGCGTTTGCCAGTGTGTGTGTATGTGTTTGTGCGTGCACGTGTGTGTGTGTGTGTGCGTGTGTGTGTGTGTGTGTGTGTGTGTGTGTGTGTGTGTGTGTGTGTTTTATGCGCACAAACCTCTTACTGGAATGAAAGGTCCGTATTATGTGCGTGTGCGGCTGATGTTGTTTAACAAACAAACCCCCCCAAAAAAAAACAAAAAAAAAAAGGAAAAAAAAAACCGCGAGTCAAATCATTACAGAAACATTACATACAAGTCACACCACACATCAGTTTGCCTGTTCTCTCTCCAGTCCAGAGAATGTGAAAGTCCCTCCCTCTCTCCTTCCCGCTGTCTGCCTGTCTCTCTCTGTGCCCGCCCGTCTTTCCACCCTACCCGCACAAACACAGAGGGATAGGTCGAGGTTGAATCATAACATGAATTACGCAGGCCAAAGTTAACCGAAGCCCACGTCGGTCACAGCTGTATAAAACCAAAAGTAAAGTGCCCACAGATCACACACACGCATACACACGCACATGCACGCATGCGCGTGCGCGCACACACACACATACATACACACACGTGCGCACGCACACGCATATCCTGGCACACACACATGGGCCCACCGTGCCAGCCCACCCATGCACACACACACATCCGCACACTCGTGCACAACTCATGCAGACACACGAATACAATAACAGTGGCATAGGCAATATTAGGTCTGGGTAATGCGCGGGTCAGACATCTGCAAAGTCGTAACCATGAGACCCTCTTCTTAAATCCTCTCGTCCTAGTCATTAATTCATTTATCCATCAGCTGTAAATTGTGTGCGGTGTGCTCTCAAAACTTAGCTGATGTTGTGTAGTGTATTATGGATAAGTCCGCACTGTGTGTGTGTGTGTGTGTGTGTGTGTGTGTGTGTCTGCGTGCGTGTGTGTGTGTGTGTGTGTGTGTGTGTGTGTGTGTGTGATTTAAAATACTCTCATTTAACCTGACAATTTAGCAGTGCTGCCTGAAACCTACGCACAGTTAGTGATTCTAGAAATAACGCATAATTTTCTTGTTACGGTCAATCAGTAACACGCACTGATACACTGTTGTTAAAAGAAAAAGCTAGTTGTGAAGGACATCCATAATTATATTCATATCTGCACGTTTATGGATTTCTAAATATACACATTGTTGTATAATGCTTGTATGTGTACATGTAGGCCTACGCACTATTTACCTCGGAAACAACACGCACTCACACAACGCAGCGCAGACTATGCGTAGCCGCTTCCCATATAAGTTACAGATATTAATTGTTACATAGCCGCTACCAGCCGTTCTGGCAAAATTTGGGGGTCAGCCGAATATGGACGGCAGTCTGGCATCGGTTCAACACAATTCCGTTATTCGGGTTCCGTGAAGAGTTCTACTCAGGCTGTTCTCATGCCACTCGCAGAACATTTTATGCCTTTCTTCCGCAGTAGTCAATCAGCCCTTTCAAAAATGACTACACCCAAACACCACATTTCTTAGCATTTGATGACAGTCTTAATTGAAAAAAAATGACTCAAGATTCTGGAAAGGGCTTAAACTTTTTCTGAAAATCGGCTGTGGGGCGTATGCAGTGGTCGTTTCTAGATGAGGTAAAAAGAAACTGAAAGTTTTTGCATTTCAAATTACGTGTAGTGTAGTTTGGCTGAGTGGGAAACAGTGGCGAAACCAACACCGAAAGTGAACAATGAAAGTGAAGTGTGGACCGCACCAGACGGGGCGAAGTCCATTGTACAGGACGGCAGTGCTACAGAGCCCGTTTCAGGCGACGTTTCAGGCGACGCACGCCGTCTGTAGTTGTAGGCTACATGTGTATGGCATGCTTACCAACTTTTATGTCAGTATTTGTATCGTCTGTGCATTGACACCAAGGGAGCCACTAAACTATGACTTTGCTAAGTCACAGAATTTCTTTGAATATGGTGCATGAAACAGCACGGGGCGTGCGGTGCTATCAATTAAGAGAGAGAGAGAGAGAGAGAGGGGGGGGGAAGAGAGAATGTGTGTGTGTGTGTGTGTGTGTGTGTGTGTGTGTTCGCGCGTGTGCGTGCACACACAAAATAGGGGCCTACATTGAGGAGCTCAGGCAGGGCACACAGTCATCCTTCTTGCACTGACATGTGTAATTCTGGTGTTTCCATAATTAACATCAGCAAACACACACACACACACACACACACACACACACAACATGCGCGCGCGTGCACACGCACACATGCTCGTAAGCATGCACAGATAGATACACACACACACACACACACACACACACACACACCAGGCGCGCTGGCATGGTTCCGATCGGGGACTGTCATGTGATATTCCTTGTTCCTTACCCTCTCACCAATGGGCGACGCAGATCTCAATGTTTCACGCCACTGACGTGGAAGGCAGAGAAAGGAATATAAATAAAAAATAGAAGAAAATGATAGGGTGGGGGTCATCGGGTGACCGGGGCTGGTGGTGAGCGTTACTGAGTGCACGTCTTTGCAGTCGACGTGTTTGATGAATCAGGATTCAAACGGAGATTCAAACGGAGAGTGAAAAAAAAAAATAATAAAAAAATAAAACGCAGGACAGGCAGGGTCGCCTCATGACCATTTTGTATTGGGCTCGTTGCCATGGCGGCACAGGGGCTTTGAAAAGACAGATCTGAATGCGGCTGTGCACGCAGGCGGTCGAGTGAGCAGCGCGAGAATAATAATGCCGCTGACAGGGATACGTATCACCACATGAGACAACTTACACTACACGAACGAGCGAAACCAACAAAATGCCCCGTGTGAATTAAAGGTCTTTTCAGTGTTGGGGCAGTCTCACCCAGGTGTGACGGGTACATGGGTTTGGGTATATAACCGGGGTGAAGAACGATGCCGCGCGTACATTTAGGAGTATACTTGTTTTTATGTTAGCTTCGATCATTTCCGCCTTTTCGCTTTTTGTTTCTCTCTGGCTATATCTATCTTTGCTATTTATGCCCATACTCCAGTATCCCCCCCCCCCCCTCCCTTTTTGTCTCACATTATCCATGGCCACCTGTGTGTGTGTGTGTGTGTGTGTGTGTGTGTGTGTGTTTTCTCACTCTGTGTATACACACACACACACACACACACGCACACACACACATATGTATACATATATATATATATATGTTAAAATAAGTGTTAAAAAGGAATATTAAAATACTCTACAAATTTGTTTTAGGCTGTGCAACTACATTGATCTATATATATATATATATTCAATTATAAAGAAATATTCAATTATAAAGAAAGCTTGCTCTTATGTCTTAGATTGAAGAAATAGGGGGAGATAAGCATTCATATCTGCA
>CM065720.1:26600139-26660139 GCA_033310375.1 Conus canariensis
GAATTAGTTGCCCGATTGTCTTTCTGTCTATGATTTTATTTGTGTCTGCTTGACTGTCGGTCTATCTTTCTGTCTCTATTTGTTTTTCTCGCTCATTCTCTCTATGTATCGCCCTCCCTCTATCTGTTTGACTCTCTTTAGTTTCACTCTGTCCATCAAACTGTCTGTCAGTTGGTCTCTGCCTTTCCCGCCCCACCCCCCCCCCCTTCCCCCCCCCTCTCTCTCTCACTCTCTCTCTCTGGAGGTGCAAGCATGTGTGCGTGTATGTGGAGAGAGCGCGACGGTGTGTGTGTGTGTGTGTGTGTGTGTGTGTGTGTGTGTGTGTGTGTGTGTGGACCCTGAAACAATTGCATTCATGCTCAAATATATTTGTGATTCATTTGTCCATAATCACGCACAATCTCTCTCTCTCTCTCCCTCCCTTTTTCATTCTCTCTCTCTCTCTCTCTCCCTCTCTCTCTCTCTCTCTCTCTCTCTCTCTCTCTCTCTCCTACCCCCCTTTTCTCTCTCTCTCTCTCTCCCTCCCTCCCTCTCTCTCTCTCTCTCTCTCCTACCCCCCCCACCCCCCCTGTCAGCTATCACCCACCCACTCTGAACATCTTCTCGTGGGAGGATACTCTTTCCCCTAGACAATTGAATAGAACCCTTAAGACTTCTCACCACAAACCCTGCAAGTTACACAATAATCTCTTTGTAGAAGTGTATGTGCGTGTTCGAGTTTGTTTGTGTATGCACGCGCGTGCGCGTTTAAGTGTTCCATGTATGTGTGTGTGCGTGCGTGCGTGCATGCATGCGTGTGTGCGTGTGTGCGTGTGTGTGTGTGTGTAAGAGAGAGAGAGAGAGACTACGCACACACGCATGTACACACGATGCGTGGGCACACACGCACACAAACTCACACACATACATTTCCTCACTCATGCACTCCTTACAGTACAGGAGGGACACAAACCGTTGAAGGAGGTATGATAGGTCAGAGATGGATGGGGCAGAGAGGAGGTCAAAGCCAAGGGAACAAATCATATAATCATCCCCTTAATATTACATAATAGGGTGGCAGGGCTATGCAATGTCAATATGGATAGTCATGGGAAGACATATGGATAGTCATGGGAAAACAACGGGAGACATGAAATCGTATAATAGCCGCACTCATCTTATATTATGGACATCCTAATTTCATTACATGCTACACCCAACTCTTAAAACTCCTTTCCTTCTACCTCAGATGTCTCCGAATTTCTGATTTGGATCTTATTTTAAAGAAGAAACAAAAAAGAAAAAAAATGATGTGTAGTAGTTCATGGCATTATAGTATACTTATTACAAGTTGCAGCTTTTGGACTGCTCATTATTAATAGGCCTAAATAGTGTACGACGAACAAAGAGAAATAATTATGACAATGATATTTGAGAAAATTGCGTTATTAGCTATTTAACCGCTTCGACCTTATTGGACTATGTGACCTCTTTACTTCTTAACTTCGCGGCATCACAAAACGAACACGTCTTTGATTTTGGTCAAAAGGAACTTCATCTTTTGAAAATGTCAGTTCTGTCTTCTTCCGCAAGACTTCAGAGGTTCAAGATCCAGCTTTGTCGGCAGTGTGTGTGTGTGTGTGTGTGTGTGTGTGTGTGTGTGTGTGTGTGTGCTTGCTGAATCATAAAATCACAGATGGCAAAGCATCTTGTTATTTGTGATGATGATGATGATGATGATGATTCACAAAGAGCTAATTGTGACTCATTTAAAAGGGCCCTACACAGTTTTCCTTTCTATGAAAGAGTAAGTAAAAATGATTAATGTAGAGAGCTCTACTCACTCTTTTAAAAGTAAGCAGAAATGGACCCCTTGTCACAACCAACTAGGCTGCAATAAACAATTCTCCAATGGAAGATGTTTTTAGCCTTCAGTTAGAAGTAATGTGTCTTGTCCAGAAATGTGGGACCTACTTGAAAGGTTAGTTACTTTCGTTTGTTACCCTGTAAGGGAAGATTGGTTAATGCAGGCCAGTAGATAAATTGGGCTGATGCTAATTTGTGACAACTATGATGAAATAAGTTCAGATCTTTTGTGTGCTACATTGTCAGCATGCATAACTTCCTCTGCTAGAAATCCATGGCTGGTCCGGGAAAGGATACCAACAGTAAGCATTAGAAACATTTTGTACTAATTCTTTACCTCTATGGTTCTGTTAAATCAAAGACATGGCTAAAATAATAGGAATTGTTTGCTTTCTCTTTCAACGAATTATAACATATTATTTTTTTTAGGATTTTTAGTGACCATGGTCAAAATGGATAAGATGAACTCCCCCTGATGGGCTAAGTTGGGCCAGTAGCTCAATTAAGCCTACCGTGATCAGTTTATACCCACTTCAGTAGAAGTTGATAGCGGTTATTTTTTTCAGTGATCAGCAGTTATTGATAGAGCCTGATGTGTGTGTATGTGTATGGGTGTGTGTGTGTGCGTGTGCGCGTGTGCGCGCGCATGCGCGTGAGCGTGTGTGGCATCCACTTGTTAAGAAGAACCATATCAAATATTGACAGTGCTTTGAATGTTTCTTTTTGTTTTTGAACATTAATTCGTTTGTCTTTTTTAAAAGAAGCCATCCAAAACAAAAGATAATTTATATAAATGTGTTATGTTTCACACTTTGAATATGATTATATTTAGGCCTTAGGTACCTTAAAACGAGCGTAATGAAAGGAAACCCATTTTGAACGTTACGTTCTGCATTTTTTCTGCGTTGTTTATTTCATTAAACTAGGTAAAAGCTTTAAAAAGAAATGGATGATCCTTTCAACCAAATACTATGTTAATTAATTTCAAATCACGGCTTCCTTGGAGCTTTGAATGCCTTAAAAGGACTGCAGTAAAACAAAGCCAAATGGGGCCTGAAGCTCTGCATTATGGCCTCTGATAACTTCTGGGTTACTTGTGACTAAAATGGGTTACTTTGACTCGTTTGTAAATTCATGATTTAAGTGCCCTAGAAGCACTGCCATTAAAGCAAGATAACTGAAATCAACCTTGAGTGAAGTAAAATTAGTGAAGGAGGTAGGGCTGCATTTCTTAGGGGTTCTAACTTACCCAATCTTCCCCTACTTTCGTTAATGTCCTAGGCCTACGATATTGATAAAAACATCACATTTCACACACACACACACCACCACACACACACACCACACACACACGCGCGCGCGCGCGCGTTCACAAACGCACGCACGCACGCGCGCGCCACACCACACACACACACACACACACAACACACACACACACCACACGAATGGAAATTTGACTTTCGTCAAAAACATTTATAATAAAAAATCACTTGCGACAATTTTTTATTCCATGGCAGGCTGCATTATTTTCTGTGATATTTTGACGCTCAACCGCGGCGACGTTTTTTCACTTTGCAGAAAAAAATCGTCGCTGTGAAATATTAACGCTGCGATCATATTTTATCTTACAGGAAATGTTAACTCTAGCAGTAAGATTTCACGTGAAAATGTGTCGCAAGCGACAGCATTCACTGACTACAATATTTAACAGTGTCCTGTCGCAAAAAACTGTCACAAAATTTCGAGCGACAGTATTTTATGGACAGCTATAATATTCTATAGGACATTTTTCGTGAAAAGTTGTCGCGCGACAATTTTTTCCAGAAAATATTGTCGCTGCAACAATATTTCACATGAAATGCTATCGCTGCGATACAATTCCACGGCGACAGCATTATATACGACACCGGTGCTCTTCAAGGCTGTCCCACTTGAGGTGCTCAAGCAGTCGTGTCACGGCGCCTGGTGTCCTGTCGTGGAAGTTGTTGCAGGCGTATCTCGCTGCTCTCCTCTGGACCTTCTCCAGGAGTTGGGTGTCTTGCTATAGGTGTGGATCCCATACGGTGGAGCTGTATTCCGGTGTAGGTCTGACCATGGTGGTGTACGCGGCAGCTTTGATCTCTTGGGTGCAATCCCTGAAGTTTCTCTGAGAAAGCCCACTGTTCTGTTCCCTTATATTCTGATAGGTATACATTCAATGCCAAAGAAGTCGACATGCTAGCGAAATGTATTTTTTAAATCGACTTATCTGGCTGTTTAAATATCCAGCATCTTTTTTTTATTCGGCTTATGCCGTATAAGTCGACATTTTGTGAATTTATGTCAACCGGCCGCCTGACTATCAACATTGGCCTTTCTTTTAAGTCTTCAAAACTACCTTTCATTTAAATTTTGTGCATAATGAAATTGTGGCACATTATCTCAGTTTTTGTTTTGATGTATCAATGACGTATATGGACTGTAGATACGAGCTATGGGTAATGTGATCGTGGGTTTGCATGTTTGTGATAATAAAATACACTAGTCATCATTGGTAGGGCCTACATTAAAAACATTCAACAGACCAACTAGACATCAACATATAGGCCTTGGTTTATTTATTTGAAGCGTTTCGTAGACCAGATACATATTAACATAGGCCTTGGTTCATTTGTTTGTTTGTTGTTTATTTTATTTTATGTTTCTTGTCAGAGTAAATTCTTTTCTAAGTCAGAAGGGCACACCGAATATAAAGAATTAATCTACAGGTTTTTTTGTTTTGTTTTGATGAATTAGTTCCATATTTGTACATACATTAAAAATTAAGAGTGTTCATACGTGTGGTTTGTATGTGCGATTCTATATCTGTGTCTCCCTCGGTCACTTAAATGGATATAATTGTCACGTTAAATGCTAATCAGCAGGTTATTTGTGGAAGAAGGAAGAACTGAAAAGATAACAGATACGATGTAACATCAGAAGCGCTGACCCGATGGAGCCAGCACACACACACACACACACACACACACACACACGGCAGTCAAAGGTAGAGGTAGTTGCAGAAAAGAGCAGAGGGCAATGTTAGCAAAGCAAGCCATACTCACAGCACGGTGGAGATCTATTCAGAAAGAACCCGATATCCGACGGTCTAACCGAGAAGTAATGTCCCATGATAAACAAGACGGAGGGGGGAAAAGTGAAGAAAGAAGGCTGTAAGGCAGAAGAGAGAGAGAGGAGAGAGAGAGAGAGAGGAGAGAGGGGGGGGGGGAACCAGAGAACAAAAAGGAAATGACGCGATAAGAGACCAGCTTTGAAGAGGTAGCAAGATGATGTGTGTGTTTATGTTTGTGTGTATGCGTGTGTGTGCGCGGGTGTGTGTGTGTGTGTGTGTGTGTGTGTGTGTGTGTGTGTGTGAGAGAGAGAGAGAGAGAGAGAGAGAGAGCGTTGAGGTGAGTTCAATCCGTCATTTTGACCCAAATCACCGAATCAGACGAAGTTGTGAAGAGAAGACAATGTACCAGAGCAAACAGTGTCGTTTTCTATGATGTTCTTTTCCCCAAGTCCATATTGATGGCATTGACTTATCTGAGTGTGAAGAGGGAAAAATGAGGTGACTGATAAAACTTAGGCCTACTAATGACGACTTACGAGATGTGTGTAAGCAGAAGGAGAACGAAATACATTTGAACGGCTTTTCATCATGGTTTGGATAGTCTGGGGTCTCCTCAGTGTGCCCCTGTCTCTGTGCACCGCTGTCTATGTGCGTCTGTCTCTGTATGTCTCCGTCCCTAGGTGTACAGAGCAGTTGCTTTCCCCACACTCCTCAATGCATGTGAAACGTGGACAGTGTACCAACGGCATGCCAAGAAGCTGAATCACTTCCACACAACCTGCCTCTGGAGATTGCTGATCATGAAATGGCAGGACAGAATCCCAGACACAGAGGTGTTTGACCAAGCAAGCCTGCCGAGCGTCCACACCATCCTGATGCAGTCTCAGCTTCGATGGGCAGGTCATGTAGCTCGCATGCCATACCACCGGCTGCCCAAGAGACTCTTCTATGGTGAGCTGCAACAAGGAAAGCATTCCCATGGAGGTCAGAAGAAAACGCTTCAAAGACACTTTCAAAACATCCTTGAAAGCGTTTAACATCAAGCCCGACACATGGGAACAAACTGCTATGGCTCAGTCTAGATGGCGCTACTCTATCCACAAAGGTGCCAATTCATGTGACAGCTGCAGCACAACAAAAGAGACAGGCAAGGAAAGCCTGCGCCTGCAATCAAGAGCTGGTCTCCCACATTGCCTGTCCAAGCTGTCACATTCTGTGCACGCATCGGCTTGATCAGCCACCTGCGTATGCACAAATCATCTCAAACGACACTGAGCTGGATAAAACACAAATGTAAAATCTTGTGGACCATACTCAAGTGGTAGCATCCAGCATCTTTGTGGCCGTGTGATGTATTTTGCTCCAGGAAGGTTCACATCATACGACATACTCATGGGCTTCTGAACGTCCCATCCTTTTGCGAAACCTGTCAAGCCTTTAGAACTTTAACCCTCATACAGCTGCAACCCAGGTCACCACCATGATATTAACATGGCTGCAGTATTGCATTCGTGGTCTCTTGACCGTTCATGTATGTGAGGGTCAACGTGACCAGGCCATTCAGCACGTACCATCACTCTGAATCACTGTGGAGTAGTCCGAGGCATGCGAACTTTAACATGGACATTGGTTATCGAGACCCACTTTAGTCTTGAGTTGCAATATCCCATTCTGGGTCAGCTAATCTCTGTTGCAGCTGTGGGTCGCCGTCATTCTTTCTGTGTCATTTAAGCTTAACGACACACAGTGTCCGACTGTGACACGTTCTGGATCACTTGACTTTGGTCCGGGTCAGCTGCAAACTCTGGATCGACGAACGTTTAACATCACTCTGGGTTAGCGGCTCCGGGTCACTTAACCGAACTTTGACCTGGATCAGTGACCCATTATGAATCTCTAGGTCTCTAACCTTGACTTGCTAGGTCACCTAAATGTTAACCGTCACCCGGTTCATCCGACCAATCTGGGGTCAACGCGATTTTTAACTGTGTCGTGGTTTGGGGGAACGCAAACCTGTGGGTAACACAGACCTGGGGGAAACGTAGATCTGGGTGCCCAACACGAGCCCTCACGCGGGGTACAAAGAGATAGGGGCACATAGAGATTGGGAGGAGGGTGGAGGAGACAATGCTACGCACTCGCATGGAGCATACAAAAAAGAAAACGTTTCCCCTCATGCAACAGACTGTTTTATGTTGAATTGGACTGTCTCCCCTCTCCACAGAATGAAAGGAATAAATGAAACCCAAGAAATAAAGATTACAAACGAGCAGTTTACTCGATAATAATTGAAAAGCGTGGACTCGCTGAAGTGGAAGATGCTTATGTTCTTTACGCTGAATTCCATTGTTCTTTTACGCAGAGATCTTCACAACCTTGCAAGACTTTATTGTTTTGAAAATGTATGTATCATATTGGCTTACATGTGTCCGAATGCTTGTGGACCCGGACATGAATGTCGACTTTCCGCACCCCCCCCCCCCCCCCCACCCCCACCCCCCCTTAAAAAAAATGTAAAACAAAATGCAAAGCATATAAACGTACTCCCAGTTCAGATCTATATTGAATACGCGTCTAAAAAAAAGTCACAATCAAACTTGCGTCATAATAAAAAAAGAAAAACACGTCACAATCAAACATAGGTCATGACGTATTTCGTCACTGAGATATGAAATAGGCCCTATTCCGTAAAGAAGAAAAACCGTTTTGGGCCGTTATAGCCGTTAGTAACGGCTGTTCTGGTAAAATAAACAACATTGGGCATCATCCGTGACCCATAATGAACATACCCACAAATTTTCAGAACAATCGGCCCAGAAGTTTTCTCTGAAGAGAGTGGAACACGTTTTGACCGCGGACAGACAAGATACAAGATACAAGAATACTTTATTATCTCAATTCTGAGAAATTACAATCGTGCTGCTGACTAACTATACATTAGTGACATAAATAAACATGAAAAACAATGAACAATAAACAGGTAGGGTAACTCAGCAACAATAAACAAGTAGGGCAACTCAACAACAGCAACCCAACAAAATCAATTTAGTTATAATGTAAAACCTCATACATGTAGATAAACACATACCACACACACACACACACACACACACACACACACACACACACCACTTACTAATTTTCAGAATTTGCTAAAAACAGAAACAACACTGTCAGACCTAAATTCTGATTAAAAGAAGCATTAAAGTGTGATGATGATGATGATGATGCACATAATAAACGATCAAGCAATAGTAAAACACATTTGAGTAAACAACAATACTTATCACAGATTTTCAGTATTACATAATGGTCAAACTTGATTTCACAGAATTTTAAATTACATGTGCAATGGTAAATAATAGCAAAACACATAAAAGTAGTCAGATTACACACACACACATATACACGCACGCACACTCATACGCATGCACACACACACAATTATACTCGCATACATGCGCACACACACATGCACACACACATGAATACAGAAATTGATTAACATAAAAATGATAGAACAATCGGTAACAACCATAACCTTAATCAAATCAAATTTTCATTGTTACACACAAATGATAAAAATACAGAATATAAAAAAGCAGTTAAGAGAATAATTATGGCAAAGAACAGTGAAACACCTTTAGTAAACAACCATACCACACACACACACACACACACATGTATACACACACGCCCTCACACACACTGTCATACTCTAGGGGTCGTACACACACATACACATCTGCCCAAAGTACACTCCGCACGCACACGTAATCACTCCTCTCACCCAAGGAGCGGCAAATAATAAACACAACACAAGAAAGGTTTGTTTCCCCTCCTTCTACGGGAGTACAAATATTATTAATGAAACACCAACCCTTAAATAATTTCATTTATACCTCCACTCCACGAAGGAGGAAAAAGAAACAACTACTTCCCCTACAATCAAGGAATTTATAAATATAAGGGGGATGAATCAGTATCAATCACCAGCAAATGGGGAAGATGTATCACATTATTCGTAAACATCAGGGGGAATGCACCAACATCCTTCCTTCGCATCAGGAAGAGACACATAAAAATCATTCACTATCCAGCCCAAAATACAAAGAGCGTCACTGTCTCTAGGACGGAAGTTCAGGGGTATCCTTCCCCACTCGTGTCTAATCAGTTATCACTCTCCTTTAATGAAATATTGGAACATCGGTTCCATTCGGCCACGCCTTTAAATATTTCTCACCCAAATGTTTCCACATTCAAAATTCCTTTACAGGAAAGTAGATACACTGCTGACATATTCCAGGTTTCTTTATAGGTAGATAAATATAAATTTCACTCTCTGGTCACCCTCTTAACCTTGGGGAAGGCACACAGGGGACAGCCATCTCCGGGCTGAATAGGGTGTCGCCTTATACACACGCTCCCTCCTCAGGGTCTGGGGCTCGTTATGGAGGAGTGGCCCGCTACCCGACCTGGGCTGGGGACTTGGTCCGGCACCTCTGGGACCACCCCAAGGACCTAGGTCCGTGGCGCGTGTGAGACAGCCAATCTGTCAACACACTCGGAACCACGTACAGTTTCTATAATTACTAAAGAAGAAAAAGGGGAACTCACCTCAACATGAAGATGTAAAACAGTAACCTTTCCCCTATGCATAAGCTTTTATTTTGAATGTTACTTTTCTTTTTCCATTCTTTAATAACAGAATTGTTAACACTTTAACCACACTTGTTCTTATTATTTTCTTTTCTTTTAAATAAAACGTCTTCCTTACTTTTGCTCATATATTTCACTTCTCCCTAATTAAACATGGATAATTAAATACCTCTAACGCGACGCAACCTCGCTCTGGCCTCAGTCCAAGCAAACTATCAGGCCCTCCGACTTGTTCGGCTTGCATGGAGTAAGTGATTATCAAATCCTAAAGGTGAATTCAATAGCGCGTGCAATGCGCCTAACCAGTACTTACACAGGCCACAGCCAACAGAATAGCGACGTGCATTCACATGACACTTTTCACTTAAAACCACAAGGCCAGCCAACCTGCTATCTCAAAACCAATAGTTATACACAAAACAACATGTGCACATTGCAATCAACATAACATGTGCACATGACACACACCCAATATACATACACATTTATTCAATCACACACGCACATAGAAGCACATACACACATACATATATATGTATACGTCCCCCCTCCCCCCCCCCCCCCCCCCCCCCCCATCCTGCACTCACACGCACAATTATTGCTTGTTGAGAAGGGATATAGACATTGGGATAAAACTCTCTTTTGTTCTGGCCAATCGGACCGTTGGCATCCTGAACCGTCGGCCAGATGGCAGCAGTTCATAATAATGGGCCAGGACATGTGAGGAGTCTTTAACAATTTCTCTTGCCTTTCGTACTGCATGCTTCTCATACAATTCACTTATGCTCGCCTGCCTTTCACCCACAACTTTCCCACACATATTCACAGTCTTGTTCAACACATTTTTTTTTTTTCACATTGAGCCCACCAAACCAGCGCAAGAAGCCAAAGGTTAAAACAGATTCAATAAAACATCTGTAAAACTGTGCAAGGATTTTTTTTAGTTTACACGCAGTGAGCGCAGCTTTTGCAAACAGTAAACCCTGGACTGACATTTCTTTTGAATAGCTGCAGTGTTGAAATCAAAAGTTAGTTTGTTGTCAATTACTGTGCCCAGATATTTATACTGAGACACCCTTTCCACAGTTTGACCATCAATTACAAGATCTGCAATGGGAGATGGGGCTCTACAGAAATCTATCACCAGTTCTCTTGCTTTGCTGACATTTAACTTAAGAAAGTTTTCAGAACACCAAGCCGTAAATGTATCGACAGCATCAAAATCGGTAGTGTCTAAGTTAGATAGATCAAGGATGGCTGTGTCATCAGAATACTTAATAACCGGCGTTGTGTTTGAGCCTCTACAGTCGTTGGTATAAATAGTGAAGAGCACAGGTGAAAGCACAGTGCCTTGGGGTGAACCAGTGGATGTGGAACGTGGGGAAGACAAGAGTTCCCTGGTAACAAACTGATTGAAATCTCCTGACAAGAAAGCTCATAGTCCAAACAATCAATCTTGGGGGAAACCTGAAGAGTGAGTAGTTTCTGTGCCATGAGGTGAGGTTGTATTGTGTTGAATGCTGAAGAGAAATCAATGAAGAGTATTCTGACAAAGGAATTTGGTGTGTCTAGATGTGTGTAAGCATTGCTGAGTAATGTGATGGTTGCATCGTCTGTGGATCTACTTTGCTTTTATGCAAACTGCAAAGGATCGAGTTCATGCTGTGTTTGTGAAAGCAGTTTCGAAAGAATAATGCGCTCAAAACATTTCATAACAATGCTAGTGAGAGCAACAGGCCTGTAATCATTCAGCTGGGATGGTTTTAATAATAATAAATCGAGCTTATATAGCGCTCTTCGATGAGAGAAGAAGACTCATCCTCAGAGCGCTTCACAATACAGGAAAAATAAAAGTTTCCATAAAATACTTGACTTGGGTACTGGGCAGATGGTTGAGTTTTTCCAAATAGTTGGGACAACACATTCTCTCAGGGACCATGAAAAAACTTTACTGAAAATCCCACTAAGCTGTGTAGCACATGATCTTAGAAGTCTTCCACTGACACAGTCAGGACCTACTGCTTTATGTAGATGGAGTTTCTTGAAAAGTCTCTCAATGCTAGTGCCAGGGACCTCCATGTAATCTGAACCATCCTCTTCCCAAATCTTCTTATGAAGGTCAGATACCACGTTAGAAAGGTCATCTCTAAGATCATCACGTTCAAACGACAGTAGAAATCATTTAGTTCGTTAGCGAACTTGATTTTATCACTTTCAGTCAAAGAGCAAAAGTTACTTTTTGGCTTGTCCTGATCTGACAGTATTTTCAGCCCTCACCAAGCATCCCGCATGTTGCCTGACTGAAACTTGTTTTTAACCTTCTCCTTGTATTCTAGTTTTGCTGAGCGAATTTTGCCTCTGAGCTTCTTTTGAACTAGTTTTCGATCTGCTTTATCACCAGACTGAAAGGCCTTTTTCTTTTGGTTAATCGTGGCTTTCAGTGACCTGGATATCCATGGCTTATTGTTGGGATATATTTTTTACATTATTTTTGGGAATTATCATATTCTCGCAAAATACAACATAATGGGAAATCACTTCTACAGCTTCATTAACGTCTTGGGAAGAATCTAGGAAAACATCCCAGTCTGTACATTCGTAACAGCCCTGCAATGCCTCCATTGGCTCTCCAGACCACATCTTTACTGTCTTTGTTACAACTGGTTCTGTTTCTATCTTGGGTCAATAAGCAGGGATCAGATGGACTGTGTCATGATCATAATTACCAATGTTTGGAAGGGGGGCAGATTTATAAGCATCTTTAATGTTGCCATAGCAACGGTCTGGTTGTTCTTGCAGGCGTGTGTTGCACTAAACATATTGCTCGAATTTTGGAAGGACAGTCTGTAAGTCAAAGTCTCCGAGTACCAAGTTAGGAGCATCAGGTGAAATAGTCTGCAAGGAGCGGACATCGGCTATTTCCATAGCTGCTTGAGCTTTGTTGGCCCGTGGGTGTGGGTATACAGCCGTAACAAACACGTGTCCAAATTCACGAGGTAGATCTAAAAGTCGCAGTGACAATGAGAGGAGATCAACATTAGGGGTACACATTTGCTTTCTCACTGTTATGTTCTCACGTTTACAGTACAGGACAGACAGCATTTCTTCGTTCCCATTGTAAAGTACTCCCTGTTCTATAAGAACCGGGAGTACCCCCCCCCCCCCCCAAAAAAAAAAAAAAAAAAAAAAAAAATTTAGTCACACAAAATGGAAAATAAAAAGATAACTTCAAAGTCGACTCAGCATACTGTCGACTTACACCAAAGTATAGATCTAGTAACTTTACGTGAGTCATTACTGCCTGCTTCTGCCTGTTTCATCCTTTTTTCGGCAACTTTGAATATTTTTTTTAGAAGGGATAGTAGAAAGAAACTCGTGGAGAGCGTGGCAGCAGAGAGTCCTCAGAAGAGAAGCCCCCTTCAAGCAAGTGTTTCGGCCCTTATCTCCTGACACTCTAGGGGGGTTGGGCCACACCCGGTTCATGACTCCGGATGTCCCTCTGCTGCCCCTTTTTTTTCCCCATCTTGGGACAAGCCATGGCTGGGATTCGAACCCATGACCCTCTGGACATGCTCATTTTCCACTTAATGACTCGCGCTTTAATCACTGAGCCACAGGGACACCTGATATTTGTAGGGAAATTAAGCCTTATGAAGTTCACTTTTGTTCCTCCTTGACCAGATCCAGCTTGAACACCTCTCTGCCGCTTCTGCCATTGCTTTCAGGGCTCTGGTTTTTTCCTTCCCTGCAACTGAGAGCTGTTTCATGAGGCTGTATGCAGACGTTCCTACAAACCCCCTAGCTCCAATTTCTGCAGTGAGGACTTTGACCTGATAGCCTTCTCTCCTCAGGCTGTTTGCCAGATCAGCATACTTTTCAGTCTTGTAGATTTGAGCTGCCTCCATTCTGTTCTCATATGGCACCGTGAGCTCGATCATGATCAGCTGCTTGGTTGACTTAGAGTGGACTACTATGTCTGGTCTCATGCCACTCTTGCTGATGATCTCTGGGTGACTCTTCCATTCTGGGAGGTCTGCAGTGCACTCCCAGTCATCTGCCCCGTCCAGCAGACTCTGCCTGCATGTTTCGAGTGGCACTGTTGTTCTTGGCCATGATTTGCTGCCTCCTGCCGTGAAGAATGTTGCGGGTGCTTTTGGAGTCCTGATTTTCCCTTTTGTGGTGTTGGTACTAGCCCAGACTACTTGTACAATCTCTTTGAGCACTTGGTTGTGCCTCCATGTGTACCTTCCTTGAGCCAGGGCTACTTTACATGAGCTTAGGACATGCTCCACTGTTTGTTTTTCATGGCAGAGGGGGCATGCAGGATCGTCTGTTTTCCCCCACTTCACCAGCCTATATTCTGATGTGAAATTACAAGGAACAAATTGAACTGGATCGTATGTCTAAGCCTTATTTTTGTACTCCCAGTTCTTAAAGAACAGGGAGTACTTTAGAATGGGAACGAAGAAATGCTCTGTGTGTGTGTGTGTGTGTGTGTGTGTGTGTGTGTGTGTGTCCGTGGTCAAAATGTGTTCCACTCGCTCCAGACAAAACTACTGGGTTGATCTTTCTGAAAATTTGTAGTTATGTTCATTATGGGCCAAGGATGATGCCCGACGTTTTAGTTTACCGTTACAGCCGTTACTAACGGCTGTAACGGCCTGTAACGCTTTTTCTTCTTTATGGAATATCTCCGAAAGTACTTGGCCGATCTTTGTGAAAATTAGCAGGTATGTTCATTATGGGTCACGGATGATGCCCGATGTTTTAGTTTACCCCGTTACAAACGGCTGTAACAGCCTGTAACGGTTTTTCTTCTTTTTAGAATGTATTAAAAAGTACTTGGCCGATCTTCCTGAAAATTTGTAGAAATGTTCATTATGGGTCACAGATGATGCTCGATGTTTTAGTTTACCGTTACAACCGTTACTAACGGCTGTAACGGCCTGTAACGCTTTTTCCTCTTTATAGAATATCTCAGAAAGTACTTGGCCGATCTTTGTGAAAATTAGCAGGTATGTTCATTATAGGTCTCGGATGATGCCCGATGTTTTAGTTTACCCCGTTATAGCCGTTACTAACGGCTGTAACAGCCTGTAACGGTTTTTCTTCTTTATAGAATATCTCAAAAAGTACTAGGCCGATCTTTCAGAAAATTTGTAGGTATGTTCATTATGGGTCACGAATAATGCCTGATGTTTTAGTTTACCGCTATAGCCGTTACTAACGGCTGTAACGGCCTGTAACGCTTTTTCTTCTCTATGGAATATCTCAGAAAGTACTTGTCTGATCTTTGTGAAAATTAGCAGGTATGTTTGTGAAAATTAGCAGGTATCTTCATTATGGGTTACGGATGATGCCCGATGTTTTAGTTTACCGTTATAGCCCCTACTAACGGCTGTAACGGTTTTTCTTCTTTATGGAATATCTCAGAAAGTACGTGGCCGATATTTCTGAAAATTTGTAGATATGCTCATTATGGGTCACGGATGATGCCCGATGTTTAAGTTTACCGTTATAGCCGTTACTAACGGCCCATAATGGTTTCCTTCTTTATGGAAAATCTCAGAAAGTTCTTGGCCGATCTTTCTGAAAATTTGTAAGTATGTTCATTTTAGGTCACAGACGATAGCCGATGTTTACCAGAATAGCCATTACTAACGGTTACACCAGCCCAAGACGGTTTTTCCTCTTTATGGAATATCTCACGCGTATTCAGGATAAACTGGGAGTACGTTTATATGCTTTGCATCTTGTTTAGATCTACTCTAAGTTAGGCTCATTTTTACGTCACACAACAGAGCAAATCTCGTGATACGCGAGACAATAATCTATGGCAGACGTGCAAGTCCGAAATTGCTTCGCTTCAAATTGTGTTCGTATGGAGAAAGATCCAACTTAACATGTTTTTGGGACGTTGAATACCGTTATTTTGTTATCAACGGTACAAAACTTTCATTTTATATTATTGTAAATCAGGCTTGAGCTTGACTTGGAGCGTTTGTACAGGATCTGGGCTGACTGGCTCGGCAATTGGCAGTTATGCCGCTTTAATAGCCTGCGTCAGCCAGGTATGTAATTACACTCAACATCAAATCACAAAAGTCTGTTGATATAGATTTATTATCCCCCACCACTTTTTTACCACCTTATGCAAGGGGGTGGGGTGGATGGGGGTGGAATCTAATAATTAATAAAACAGGAAAGCCAAATGGAATGATGATATTCCATTTGGCTTTGTTGTTTCATCAGAACTATTTTCATTCTTCTGTTGTGTGAGGTATTATAGAGTCTATAGATCTAGATTTTGCATATATCTTCGAGTGACCTGTGGGGTGTCTGAAAAAGAGTTTTGTGTTTAGCATAACAAATAAATGCCTCAAAAGTTACCAGTCAAACATGATTTGCTTCATTATTCTTTAGTGAGAAAATTTCATCATGATGTGAGGCATTGAATGCCATTGTTTACAACACAAGAACAGCAAGTTGTGTCAAATGCACTTTATCAGACCAAACCATTTTACTCACATGTCATGTTAAAGTACCAGTTATTGGCTTTAATTATGGTTTCTTTGCATTGACAATGAATGGATTTTGGACAGCGAGGAGCTGAGTCAGAAGTTAAATCTAGAATGCTTAAAAGTTATCCTTGTTTTTCATTTGGTTTCTCATTGTATCAAACAACATAGTTCAACAAATCTTTTAAACTACAATGCAAAAGTGAAAAGGTTTATGATAAGACAGCGATTCCCCTGTTTTTTATGTCAAAGGATGTCAGTCTGATCCTATGCCATGTCACCCATGTGACAACTTATTGTATTTATGTGCTCTAATAGATCTAAGAAAGAAAATGATGAAAAAAAAAAATGATGAAAAGAATTTGTTTATCAGCAGGGAAAACATGTGAAAATAACTGTGTTTGTTTGATTTTTTTTTTCTTTCAATTATTTTCGAATCATTCGAGGCAAGGAAATGATTCAAATAACAGACACATCAAAATAGAAGTATAATAATGATATTGTTGGTAACTTAAAGACTAAAGAATTATCAGGTAATGTTATTCATATCGGCTTCAGTGCTAGTTATAGATCTGACAGGGACTTGAAGAAGCAGTGGTATTGCTATTGTGCAGTAAGGACTTAAGCTGTTTAAATCAGACTTGTTGGTTTTTAGTACACCCCATCTTTATCAAAACGGTTTCGCTTGTTTTCATTTTAGGAGTAGAGAATAACATACACTGATGACTGATGTGTATCTTGTAAGTCCAAGTGCATCAAGCTGAAGAAAGGATCTCTGTGTTCAAATGAACCTTGTATTTATATTTCATGGTATTGTGTAAACTTCAAGAGAAGTTAATTCCAAGTTGATTTACTGGACTGCCATAGAATATTAAGTTATGAGGCCTATGTGAATGTCCCAACAGATTTTTTTCCCAATGTTATCCAGTCCATTGAATGGTTTATATGTCTATAAAAAATATTCTTTCTTCAAGTCTTCCCCCAGCCTCAGTGCCACCCCCACTCTCCTTTTCAGAAGAGGTCAATAAAATGTTTTCATAATTGCTAACAGTCAGGTTCATCATGGAAAATTTTCCCAGGTTAATAGTGCGTCCAATAAAGAATCTAAAATTCCACTGCTCAGATTTCCTTTGACGATAAATTTTGACGGTGTGTTTTCTGATTTTAGGGGTCAACAGGAAAAAAAAAGAGACAAGCTGCATTGCCTTAAAAAAGAAAAACAAGTAAACAAACAAAAAGCAAATTCATGGTATCACTATGTGGACGAAATGGGGAGAAGGGTAAACGTGGTGCCTGCAGAGTAGGTAAATGCATGCAGTGTTGCTTGTGGTGTTGCACCCTCCCTCATATTTGTCCAGCTGTGTTCTTCTCTGTAGATCTAACTTTGTTTTGTTTTGCATTTCATACTGATGGCCCAACTGTACTAAGCATTAGCAGTATTACAACCTGTCAATAAGATAAATTGACAGTCAACAGTAATCAAGGGAAATTAACACTGTATCATTATAGTCTGTTATCCCAAGGACTTTAGATTTAAGGAGATGTGTAGCATTTCCAGTGTCTATACAGGGAACTCTGTGTCCAAGGATCTGTTGTAATGTTAACTCATTAAGTGATCACTATATGTATATGTACTTTTTGCAGTTTATGATGCACCATTTCTTGTAACAGCCATTGTAGAACAGCAAACCTGAAAAAAATACTGCTAATACTCTTTAGTAGTGATGAAGACAATGGTGATGTTAATAGTAATTGAGATAATAAGAATAATGAAGTGGGTGTTTTTTTTTTTTTTTTTTTTTTTAATGAAGGTGATGATGATAATGCTAATAATGATGACGTGATGACAGTGCTACTGATGGCAGTAATAGTAAAGGTAATATTAGTTATAGTAATAGTTGGTGGAAAGGAATAGAGATGGTCAATGAGTAAAAGTTAACAGTGCTACTGGAGCAGGGAGACGGTGGTGAGCATAAATATGATTATGTGAATGATAGTAAGCGTAGGTGAAAAGGAAAAGGGATTATCAAGGCTGAAACGTGAACAGTATTCTTGTAGCAGGGAAGAGGTGGAGGGTTAAAAAAAAAAGGGAGGGGAGAGGGGCTACTACAGTCTTACACACTCACACTTTTTTTCTTTTTAATATAAGTATTATTGCTCATACTTCTACAACTTTCTGTAGGACCTAGTAACTATATGCGTAATGATAATGATAATAACGAGAGTAATAGCAACAACAAAGACATTAGTAATGATGATAATTATTAGGAGGAGGAGGATGACAGTAATGATAATAATGATATGATGATAATCAGTTATGGTGATAATGATGTGATGGTGATGACAATTATGATAGTAAAAATATGACGATAGTCGTAAAGATAGTAATAATGACAGAAGTAATCTCAGTAATAATAGTAGCTGGTGGAAAGGAAGAGAAATCATCAATGAAAGCAAACAGTACTATTGGATGACAATAATGATAATATTAATGGTAAGTGCAGTAATATTAGTAAAACTAATAGTGGCTGGAAAGGAAATGAGATGATCAATGAGAAAAGTGCTAGCTTTCCAATTGAAAAAAAATGAGAGAGAGAGAGAGAGAGAGAGAGAGAGAGTGTGTGTGTGTGTGTGTGTGTGTGTGTGTGGTCTGTTTTCTAGCTTAGCTACATCTACAACTGTATACTCACATATGCACAGGAAAGAGGGAAGAGAAACTTTTTTTTTTTTTTTTAGAGGAAATAGTATATGAAATTAAAAGGCAACCAGATGAAGAAAAGGGAGTTGATAAGTATCTGAATAAACAATAGATTGATGTGGCAAATAGAGTGTAGTGACAGGGGAAATGACGATAGCTGTAAGTTATGTGTGAGGTAATTTGTGAGAGGTATGGTAGAATGTGTGTGTTGATGGAGTACATATATATCCCTCTTCCCCCCTCCCCTTTTTCCCCCTTAAATTGTAAAATCCCTCTACTTTTTTCCCATTAAATTGTTGAATCCCTCCCCTCCACCCGCATGATATCAACATTCAAAACTAGCATGCACCAGTCCACTACTGCATCACTAGCCCACTATATCCTCCACCAACATATACTCACATTACCATACCCCCCACTATTTATCCCATATATTATGACTTGCAGCTATCTTCCTTTCCACCCTCCCTACACCTTTTCCATTTAGTGTTTACTATATCTATTCTTTACTCGGATACCAGTCCTTTGCCTCTTCTCCATCATGTTCTCTTTCAATTTCATGTACTACGGATACCAGTCCTTTGCCTCTTCTCCATCATGTTTGTTACGGATGGTATGGGTGGTGTCTGCAGGTGTCTGACTGTCTGACTCTCACTCAGAAATTATGGATGCATGCATGACTTTTCTAATTCACATACACACACCCACTCACCTGAACATTGACAGCCAGGCAACAGAACAACACTTCTTTTTGCTTTATGCTGCCCGAGCCATCAGACAAACGCATATAATATAAAGGCAAAAATCATTAATAGGTCGGCACGCCAACCACAAGGCGTACACACAAAATATATCTATATGTATTTATTCGTTGGCGCTGCTGGTTCCAACGACGACGAAGATGACGACGACGACGACGAAGATGACGACTACAATGTCAAGTCAAGTCCGACACAGGACTTAAAAAAACCCTCAGAGCTGTGGCTAAAAAAAAATAACACCAACACACTCGCGGCATCTCTGCCGGCGATGAGGTGACAGTCTCACACAGGAGCTGTGGCTCACACAAACACAATGACGGCCTGGCCAACAGGTCACTGGTTCAACTCGGGAGCGGCGCTCTGACTTGGCAGCAGCGGCGTCTCCAGCCCAAGTGGCTCAGCGGGTAGTTGGTCCCGGGCGCAGTGGCAGGTAGGGTGGTTGTCGGCACTCAGGCCAACCTCTCCACACCGACACAGGGCGGAGAACAGGGGCGTAGACTCAGCTACGGCCCTGACCCTTAGACAGTGGCAGCCAGTCCCCCTCAGTCCAGGGAACGCTTCTACCTGGGGGAAACTGATTAACTACCTTGATTATCATGGCTACTATTCATTACAATCACGACTACATTTATATTCATTAGCCACATCATATTCCACTACAGCTTGGGACAAACATCAGCATATTCTTTCTGCAACATTACAACATTCCCTTTTCCAGAATCATAACACTACAACATTCCCTTTCCGGAATCATAACACTACAACATTCCCTTTCTCCGGAATCACAACACTACACAGGAAAGGACTTCCATATAAACCTTTCAGAATTTAGTTTTCCAAATTGGGGAAAGGTTTTCCACCTAGACCCTCTTCAATAAACCATGAATACAATTCATGACACACAATTAATGATTACTTTCATTACACACAATTAATGATTACTTTTCATCAAACTATAAACGTCACGACACAATGTTCATTTCCTTTCTTCTAACACGACAAGAATGTTCATTTCATTTCATATAATCACCAAATTTTGAAAAGGTTTCTTTTCAGAAAGATTCATCTACTTCAATATATGCAATGGAAAGATTTCCACAACACTCTTGTTTACCAACACACAATTATTCATATTGCTATCAAGAGCGAGTTAAATACTCATCCACATCAAAAATAAAAACCAGCAAAAAGTCTATGTCGCTCACTCTGGGAGCTTATTATCCCTAGCATCAAAACTCTCCCTCTTCTCGCAAACCATATTAGAATAAACACCTTTTTTCGTCATGAAGTTCATAACTAGTTAAGTCACAGAATAAACAAAATCTTTTTTTTTTCTGAAGACCACTTCCTTTAACACTCACTTCATCTGTGTTTTCCGAAACAATTTCGTTTTGTTACCCATCAAGTCATAGGATAACAGAACACAACAAATACTTTCTTTTTTTACACAAATCCTTCACACGTGCGCTGAGGAAGTTTCAGTCGCTCCTAACCGGGAATACGGTTTTGGTTTGCTAATAAATAAACATTGTGGTGATAAATACCTGACTGCCACCAAAAACAGCTGAGTCCCTCTTCGGTCTTCTGTGGTGATAAATACCTGACTGCCACCAAAAACAGCTGAGTCCCTCTTCGGTCTTCTGTGTTGTTGGGTTGCCGGAATCACTGCAGAGACTGCCTGACCGGTTTCAACTCACCAGGCTTTTAACAGTGCGCTGGTGAGCAGCAGTCAGCTGAATTTTTCAACCGGCTTCCGGACAACTACCTTCCGGTAAGCATGGTTGCATGAAAATTTGTGACTGGAGGGGAAACGATCCGTCACAATGTTTTCCTTCAATTTCATATACTATCTCCTCAACATGATTTTCCCTTCCCTCACCAATCTTCCCCATATGGAGGTGGAGATGTAGGTAATGTGAGCCCCCCCCCCCCCCCCCCCTTTTTTTTTTGTTTTTTTAAATTTTATTAGTTTTTTTTTAATGAGAAATGTATCAATTCCATTTCTTTCTAACCGGTATTATTATATCATTACCAATATTATTTCACTTATCACTATTAGTATCATTATGATCATGATCCAAAAGTACTGTTTACTTTTCCAATAACATGTTTGCATGAGTTTCCTCCTGTGTGTGTGTGTGTGTGTGTGTGTGTGTGTGTGTGTGTGTGTGTGTTGTTCTCTTTGAATTTATTTTATTTTATTGTTTTATTATTATGTTTATTCATTTATTTATGTATGTATTTTATTTGATGTATTTTTTGAAAATCTATTTTTAATAGATATGTTAACCCACCCCCCCCCCCTTTTTTTTTTTTAAAGATTATTTCCATTTCTTTCAAACCAGTATTATTACATTAACACCAATGCTATTTCACTTATGACAATGATCATGATCAGTTTTCCAATAATACCATGTGCGTGAGTTTCCCTGCCCTCTTCCATGTCGTGTGTGCAGGTGTAGGTATATGAGCCCCAAACCCCCAATCTTTTCTCCCTTTTTTGTTGTTGTTTTGTTCTTTGGTCTGTTCCAATAGCAATAGCCCTTCACTCATTGATCACTTCCATTTCTTTCCAACCGTTATTATCAGTACCAACATCACTACATATAACTACTATCACTGATCAAGAAACAAGAAAAGCCTGTTTCCTCAGAGAGGTCAGTATTCATTTGCTTTCATCATCTCACACTCCATTGTTATGATCCCTCCCACATGCTGATTATTTCTTTTTACCCAGTTCGTCTCCAATCTTGAATATAAAACATAATTGCACATTTAATGCCACGCAGTTGTGAATCGATGACGAGGCTGCATGATGTAAATAAATGGAAATTAGCACCCTGAATTCACTGCGGTTTCAGTTCTGTTGAAAACAGTTCAAGCTTGCTCGACACAATACAGGAGTTCAACATTCAGAAGGCCACAAATTTCCAATGGCATGTGTTGATAGGAAGAATAAAGTGACTCGCGTGCTTGTGTTTCTTGACAGAATAAAGTGACTTGCGTGCTTGTGTTTCTTGACATGCCTGTGGCGAAACCTAAACTGTGTTGTGACTATGCTGTTGTTATTTGCTTGACTTTGTTGTTTAGTGCTTTTATTGTGCTCTAATCTCCTGTGCAAAAGAGACGTGTTCATCTTTGCATATATATATATCAAAGATATATTGCTTTAGTCTCTGCACATCAAAGACATGTGGTATGAGGACTCCTTGGTCGCTGTTCTGGAGGATGGCTTTACCTGTATCTGATATTTCAGAGGTTGGATATTTTTTACCCACTTTCAAGTCATAGAGAATTATTTGTTCATGTCTATGTTCATGTTACAGCAGTGAAAACAATGAAATGAAACTTGTTATGTAAAGAGAAAAACTGGCATGAAATAAGGACTGGTTAAGAATCGAAAAAGGGACTACTGAAAACTGTAGAAGGCTGGGACTACTCTGCTCGCAATTTTAGGAACTTCGGTTGAAAATGAAGTTCAGCGCAATGCAAGAGTGGCGGTGATTCCTGTATCGGGCCAATGAAAATGAGATGGCTAGGTTTACCGTCAACATGCATTCAAAAACGGATACTTAAACAACTGAGAAAGACAAAAATTTTTAATAGGAAAAAACTTCAACACATATGATTGCATAGTTTAAGTCTTCAACGATTCAACTTTGGAATTTTGTTAAAAACTGAGATCATTTGTTGTACGGATGGTTCTTGAAATCCAGAGTATTGACTCGTGGCTCAAATGATCAAAACTCAAAAGCAAATGCACTGACTGGGATTTTAGTGAGTTATCTCACCTCGATGCATCAGTTTTAGTAGTTCACTCACGAAACACGATTCAAAGGAATAAGATGAATTGAATAATGTATTAAACTCGTTTGTTCTGGTAAAGACATATGTTAGCTTTTTGTTTAAGTGGTATTGTACAATCTTCATGGCTTTAGACTCAGAGTCAGATGCAGTCTCTGGCATGCACACACTGATAACATCCACACATATACAAACACATGCGCATGCATGTGAAAGTCGCACATGGATACACCCACTCACAAATATACAAGCACAGATGCACACACACACACACACACACACGCACGCACGCACGCATGCGTGCGCAAACGTGAGCACATGCATAGGAGAGTGTGAGATGGAGGGAGAGAATGATTCCTTACATCCTGATATCTTTACATTTTGTAAGGAATTATAAAAAAAAAAAGGCGAATGAAATATTTGCCATTGGTAATGTAGTTAAGAATTTAAAACTAACAAATTAAAATATTAAAATGTCTCGTACCAAGACAACATTGCATTGCACAAGCCCTTGCAACCATAAGTTTGAGGGTGACTGAACTCATTTGAAACAGATTACATATCACTGTAGCCACCTGTTTGAAATAGAGGACCATTTTAGCCTGTCTGTTTCCTACACAACATAACATCCTAAGCGAATGAACCAAATTCTCCAGCTGTCTTTGGTCATGACTCTCAGATCTAAAACGAGTGCTTAAAACGCTTCTACCACAAATGGTGATAGAAGCAACTTTCCAGAGACGAGAGAAAATCATTTAGCAAAGTAGCTTTGCATGTGTGTATGGAATATTTGATCTACTGCACATTTTTATCTTCAAATGTCAGGTTTATAATGACTCGCTGTTTGTAGTACAGGCCAAACGAATTCTTAGCCCTGCATTTACATATTCATTTTGGCTACATAATGTGACAGTGTTCCATTTCATAATAGGACAGATCTCACCTTGTGGGGTCAAAACAGTTCTTCTCAGTAGTATTGCTCAAAAAGCTTCTGTAGGAGTGTATGCATGTGGGAAAAGTCAGTCATGGTGATATGATTGTCTGACTGTTCCTTTGTCTTTGATACCATTGTCTGCAGGATGAAATGCAGTCACTGCCACCAGCCACTGGAAGACAATGCAGCATTTTGCACAGAATGTGGAACACCACGACCAACAGATCATCGGTGCATACATTGTGGAGAAGTGGTCAAAGCCAGTCAGAAGTTCTGTGGGAGCTGTGGGAATTCACCAGAACTGCTATGTTCCCATTGTGGAGCCAACCTGAGAGCCGGACAGAAATTCTGCAAGAGATGTGGAAAGAAGGTGCAGCAAGAGTCCTCAAGACTCATCTGCTCTCACTGTGGGGCTCCTGTAGAAGAGAACTCTGTCTTTTGCACTCGTTGCGGACATCTGTTACTGGTGGTCCCCATTCTTTGCCTACTTCAACTGTCTGCAGTGAAGGACTGAGGGAAGTTGAGCATAATGAAAAGGGCAACGAAGACATGCAGGTATGGACTGAAACAGCAGATGTATCCATTGAGCAGATGCATGCATACAGTGAGCAGACACAGGCATCCAGTGAGCAGAAACAGGCAACCACTGAACAGGCACAGGCATCCAGTGAAAAGGTACAGGCGTCTAGTGAGCAGGCACAGGCATCCACTGAACAGGCACAGGTGTCCAGTGAGCAGACACAGGCATCCACTGAACAGGCATCCAGTGAGCAGACACAGGCATCCAGTGAGCAGACACAAGCATCCGGTGAGCAGACACAGGCATCCATTGAGCAGATACAGGCAGCCAGTGAGCAGACACAGGCAGCCATTGACCAGACACAGGCATCCAGTGAGCAGACACAGGAATCCAGTGAGCAGACACAGGCATCCAGTGAGCAGACACAAGCATCCAGTGAGCAGACACAAGCAGCCAATGAGCAGACACAGGTAGCCAATGAGCAGACACAGGCATCCAGTGAGCAGACACAGGCATCCAGTGAGCAGACACAAGCATCCGGTGAGCAGACACAGGCATCCAATGAGCAGAGGCAGGCATCCAGTGAGCAGACACAGGCATCCACTGAACAGACACAAGCATCCGGTGAGCAGACACAGGCGTCCAGTGAGCAGACACAGGTATCCAGTGAGCAGACACAAGCATCTGGTGAGCAGACACAGGCATCCACTGAACAGGCACAGGCATCCAGTGAGCAGACACGAGCATCCGGTGAGCAGACACAGGCATCCACTGAACAGGCACAGGCATCCAGTGAGCAGACACAAGCATCCGTTGAGCAGACACAGGTATCCAGTGAGCAGACACAAGCATCCGGTGAGCAGACACAGGCATCCACTGAACAGGCACAGGCATCCAGTGAGCAGACACAAGCATCCGTTGAGCAGACACAGGCATCCACTGAACAGGCACAGGCATCCAGTGAGCAGACACAAGCATCCGGTGAACAGGCACAGGTGTCCATTGAGCAGATCTATGCATCCAGTGAACAGATGCAGAGGTCCAGTGAGCAGAGACAGACTTCCAGTGACCCAGCACATAAATCAGAAGAGCAGGCAAAGACTTTATCAGACCCAAAAAGATCCTCTGTGACATCAGCCACTGGCCCCCAGATGTCAGTTGCAAACCCTCTGATGTCACCCAGTACCAGTAACAAGCCTGAAAGGATCCATGTAGAAGCACGCTCTGAAGTGGATTCAGATCCTTGCGCAGGTAGTAAGTATACCAACTCTTTTCACATCTGCCTGTGTCTGAATAATATCATTTCTCCCTCTTTCTTTCTCCCCTCCCTCCCTCTTCCTACCCCCTCTCTCTCAATCTGTTTCTCTCTCTCCCCACATGCTACCCTCACCCCCCCCCCTTCTCTTTTTTTGTCAACTTAGTTACTGGGAAGATGTTGAATGTTCAAACACTGCACGCAGGTTATCACTCAGTTAATGTTGATACAAATATTTACTTCAACACCTACACTTCTAATCGTAGTAAAAGTCCTAGATAGTCATTGACACATGAATGCACATCAAGCATAAGAATATGCAAATTAGGACACAAAGATTTATATTTTTCAGAAGTTTTTGTCATGCCTCTCTTTTGTGTTAATGTTGGTCATATGATTGGTACATGTTGGAAAAACAAGTCTTGTGCTTTTGTATCATATACAAAAGCAAACAAACAACTCAGGCTCATACTTTACAATACGGTTTTGCAAACTGTTTTTTCACAGTGTTCACATCAAGGTTTCATTCAATATGGTCATGTTGATTCAACACCAGTGAATAGATTAGGCCTTGAGCTTTCTGTTGTCCAATATTTTGTTAATACATGATACTATTCATATAGGCCATAACTGTGGAAATCCAGACCATATTACTTTGTTTATTTATTTTTGCATGTTCTTCACTATGCAGAAATACCTGTCCCTTCACAGTCCATTCTGTATCTCTCTCTCTCTCTCTGTCCATCTGCCTGTCTCTCTCTCTCTCTCTCTGTCCATCTGCCTATCTGTCTGTATCTACCTATGTATTTATCTATCTATCAGTATAGTCATCTAGGAAATGCTTATGCAAATATCTAAAGCCAAATATTCCTTATGATTTACGTCTAACATTATCAGCATTCTGTATGAAGAATTGTCATGTTTTGATGACTTATCCAGGATATTTATAGAAGCATGCATCTTGTTCTGGCATATGTGGATAAAGTTTATCTGCCTAGTTCCACCTCATTTCAGCCCAGTTGAGATAACCGACATTAAAAATATTCACAGATGCAAAGATGAACCTTTTCAAAATTATGAAGTCTTCTCAGATCTGACATTTTGTGTAATAAAGAGTGTATTAAATTTTTATCAAATGTTCTTGACAGGAACATTTATGTGACAATTGTGGATGAAAAGAAAAATGAAATAAAAAAGAAATGGGAAACTGTCTCTTGCTCATCTTTATTTATAAAACATATCTAGTTGCAAAGTGAGATGACTGCAGGCGGAAATCTAAACAAATCTTAAATAAATGTTAGCGAACCACCCAGAGAAACGTGGACAAACGAGTCACAAGACAAAACACTATGCGTTTCGACCTCTTAGGTCTTCTTCAGGTAAGACACAAATGAATAGAACAACAAAAATTCACTTAGCTTTGATTGCTTCAGAGTTCAGTGCAAGGAAGAAAGCGTTTCTCTGGGCAGTTCGCTAACATTTATTTAAGATTTGTTATAAAACGTAGTTTAAGGAGCAGGACTGTCGGGCCATGTTTCATTTTGAGATATTTAAGCCCCTGCTGTTGTAAACCTTGCCCCACTTCATTTTTCTCACACCATTTTCCCATTTCATTCATCCTCCCTTATTCTTCCCACCCCTCTTCCCATCCTCTCTATGTGTGTAGTTTATCATCTTCGGTTATTCTTATGGCTTATTTCTTCTTTTATTTATCGACTGATTTCCATAAATTGGGTATTAACTTTCAAGGCTTTTACATGTAGGCATAAGTTTAAATGGCAGATATGTGTATAGGCGGCAAGCCTGTAAGTATTTTGACAAGTTGAACTAAAGCCACTCAACTGTTTATAGGAGCTGATGGAGCTGTGGCTGCAGCCTCTGCTTCTTGCCACACTGCCACTGATGGCACAGCTGAAGAGCAGGAGGGAGACAATTGTAGTGCCGAAAGTGAAGATGAGGGCAGCATGGAGGAAGAAGAGGAGGAACAAAGAAAGGATGAGGGGGGAATCAGTGCCGAAGTTTTTTCATCAGGAGAAAGCAGCGAGCAGAAAGGATCAACAGCAAGAAGGGATCAATGCCGAAGACAAGCCAGTTCTCGAAAGAAGAAGCACAAGGTTGCGTTCTCCATCCCCCTCCCTCTCTCTTTCTTTCTTTCACACACACACACACGCACGCACACACACATATGCACACACACACACACACGCACACATGCACACACAAACACACATGTTCTCAGGGTGTCTGTGTAAATGCAATGGTTGATGCACACATAGAAGTACAGATGGTTATAACTGTAGTGTTACTGTAGTAGCATTCCTATCAGGTAGAGGAAAAAGAGCTACTACAGTAACAGCAGAAGCGGCTGTATTTACAGTAATATTTACAGTTAGAGGGGGAAGAAGAGCAACAGTAGCAGTTGTAGTATCTAGTCACGTTATTTGTAGCAGTAGTAACAGGAATAGGAGGAGGAGGAGGAGTAGCAGTAGTATAATGGTTACATCTTAAATAAAAGGAGCAGCAGCCGCAGCAGTGAATAGTAACATTTCTTTTTTATTTTTATTTATTTATGTATTGAGCCATGGCTGTCCCATCATCTGTGCCACCTCTGTGGCACAACCTCCACACTGCCTATTTCAGTTCCCTGATGACAACCACACCCTGACCTGTCCTGCCACTGTCACGGCTCAGGCAATCAACAAGGAACAGTCTTTGTCAAGTTGTATGAATCAACCCACCAAAGAAGATATTGCACTGCTGTTGGGTTAGTTTGTTGGTGTTAAGTGGTGCCTGTTCTGCTCCAACATGTACAGGACATCACATACCAAGCCCCTTTCTGATAACAGTAATGCTTAATAATCGCCGAGACAATATGAGTGAGCGTTCTGGGTGGAGAGTGTCATCACGTCTGTCCATGGACAGCGCCAACAAACTTGCTGATACTGATGACCCCAGCATGAACTCATGAAAATCACAGAAGTGGAGAGGAAATCAGAACTGGAGGCCAGCTTCATTAGAGCAGGACATGAAGGGCGGACATAAGTTGAGACTTTTTTTCCCCTAATTGATCAGAATGAAGATGATGCGTGGAATTCCATTTCAGTCTGAGGCTACTTGACAGGAACATACTTTAAGCTTTCTGTCATAATATATCCTGGTGTCAACCAGGCCCGAGAGATACAGACACCTGCAGTGTTAGTTAGGAAATTTGGGCAACACTCTCAGAGAGGCATCTACTAACTGGTTGAAACTTGACAACGTGGCTCCAGTCTTCCCTAGTGATCCCATTGCAACTCAACTCAGGGTAGGAACTGGTTGGGTAGAAAAATCCCACAAACAAATGTGTCTGATGGGTATTGAACTCAAGACCTCCCAGCAGTGCTTACCACGGTGCCATGGCTGCTGGTATGTAGTAATTTCCTAGGAGGAGGAGGACGCACAATAAGAGCCATAGTAGAATGAGAGAACATTCTTACAAGTAGCGATAGGTGCAACAGATGTAGTAAGAACTATTTTTGATAGTAATAGGAGGAGAAAGAGGCCCAGATGAAGCAGAGGCAGTGGTAGTATATTAGCAACAAACTTTGACAGTTAAAGAAGTGGGATGGGGGGTGGGGACAAAAGCAGCAGCAGTATAGTATGAAGTAATATGCGTAGTCATAGTAATAGTAGTAGCAGTAGTATAGTAGCACCAGTAGCAACAGTGGCAGCAGCAGTAGTAGTGTGTAGGAACATGCTTTGTGGTAGTAGTTGCATAGCAACAGCAGAGGTAGCAGTAGTAGTAGTAGTAACAGAAGTAGTAGCAATAGCAGTAGCAGCAGTAAAATAAAATCCACCAGCAGCAGTGGTGGTGGTGTGAGAACATATTCCATAGTAACTGCAGTTGTGAGAGCAGCAGCATTAGCAGCAGTTGAAGCATAAATGATGCTAGTGTAGTTGATTTTACAGCTGGTTTCTGTTTGTGTTTTTGGTTCTCATCTTTCCTGCCCTCCCCCTCGTAACATCTGCCTGCATCTCTTCTATGGCACTTCCCCCACACCAACCATTTTTGGTTCCTGTAAGCATGCAACCACACCTAGGTTTGTCCTGCATCCTCAGCACCAGCAGTATGCTGGGAGACATCGTGAGGCATGTCACCAGAGGAGACACTGCACTGCAGCCAGTTCACTTTGCTTGTAATTACTGGTACCTGTTGTGGTTCAACATACGCAGGACACCACATACTAGGCTCCTAATTGGTGTTGGTAAGTTCTCTGTAGTCAAGAGAGCATGGGTGAGCGTCCCATCTGCTGGGCTTCTCAGCATCTATCAAACTTGTCAGATTCAGTGACTTTGACACAAACTCACCACAGGCATGGATGTAGGGAGGAAACTGAAACAGAGGTCACAACAAGAGTAGGACAGGAAGGGCCATATGTTGTTGTTTTTTTTTTTTTAATGATTATCAGTGTGAATGAGGGTGATGAAGATGATGCTATTGAGCTCCATACCGTACAAAGACTACATTAAAGGTGCACACTCTGTACTTCCTTTTGTTGTACTTACTGGCATCAACTAGACCTGAGAGATGCATATCTCTGCAGTGTTGGTCTGGAAAATTCAGCATACACATGCAGAGACACAGGATTAACTCATTCAACCCTGCCATCAGGCAATGCTCAGATGCCAATAATAGCACCAAGAACCTGCACCTGAGCAGCGCTAAGTTACAGTTTTTAAATCTGACGCAGCTGAAATAAAAGCTTTGCTTAATACAGGTGAAGTTTTTTTTTATTATGTGGGCAAAATTGAGTCTACTGTTCACATTAGAACAAAGAGTAATATAAAAAAAAATGAAACAATGTTTGAATTTATCAAAGCACTATAAGTCCAAAGATACATAACATGATATAGACTTTTAATATGTTTCGAAACAAGTAAGTTTGATAATAACAGTATGGAGTTTTTCATATCTTTATAGAGGTTTTCAAGATATGTAGAGTTGAAATGGAGTACCCAGTCTGTTCATGTCATAATAAAACAATGGTTTTGTTTGTCAAAACATCGGAAGACCAAAAACACGTAACGTTGCATGAAACTGTAGTATCTTGCTGTACAATTACTTAGCAATAACCATGTGCTTTTTTTCTTTTTTTTTTATTCTTGGAAAAATAGCTTTGAGATAATAGAGTTCAAATGAAGTGTGCTTTCCCTTCAAGCAATTCAGTTCAAATTGGTCAGGCAGGAGAGGCTGCCCAGGCTGTAAACTTGGAGAGGTTTAAACTTAAAGGATTAAGTGGGTAATGTGGTATCTGTAGATTCTGACTTTGTAACTTGGAGAGGTCGAAAGGATTAAGTGGGTAATGTAGTATCTGTAGATTTTGACTTTGTGAGTCCAGTCTATTTACATGAATCCATAGAACAGTGACCTGCGGGTCAAGTCAACTGATTTGAATTCATAGCACACTGAACTGTGTCTGGTTGGGGACTACAAATCCAGCAATTAAATGCCTCTGATGGGAATTAATTCATGACTTCCCAGCCTGCACATCTATCATACTGACAACTTTACCATGTCATGAAGTGTATGTGTTGCTCTTGATGGTAATAATCATAGGTGGTGATGGTTCTGGTTATTTTAGTGGTTCCACCCTTGGGGATTCGTATTCTTCCCCATTTGAACAAAGCAGGTATTGACCTTGGAGTAGTTTGTGATTTTTCCATGTTTCCTGATGACCCTTCGTGGACTTTCTTCTCTCCAGAGATCCAGTTTGATTTAGCCTTGTACCGGAAAGATTCCACTAGTGCGTTGGCCTACAAGTCCCTTTTTGCAGAACTGTGTTCCAAGTCTCCATCCTTCAAAAGAATTTTCACTGACCGTTCCAAATCTGAGGAGGGAGTGGCCTGTGCAGCCTATTGCCCTGGTGCTCCTCAAATATTATTAGAACATATGCCATCAGATACTTCTGTTTACTCTGCTGAACTTGCAGCCCTGGTTCTAGCTTTGAAGATAATCTCTCAATCCACAAACAAAAACTTTCTGATTTTGTCTGATTTGCTGTCAGCCTTGGAGGCGATAGCTGGCCATAACCTCCATCATCCCGAACTTCTACACTTTTTAAAAACTTTTTATTACGTTGAAAGCGGAAGGTCACACCATCATTCTGGCTTGGGTTCCTAGTCATGTTGGCGTCAGAGGGAACGAAATGGCTGATCGTTTGGCCAAGAATGCCGCAACAGGGAAACTAACATATCTATCCCCTACACAGATCAAAAACCAAAAGTTAATGATTATGTCAGAGGCCTCTGGCATGAGGACTGGAATACACAGACGGATAACAAACTCTTCCAGATCCATCCAAATCTAAAGAGTTCCTCTTATCCACCTCAGGTGGTCGAAAAGAAGAAACGGTTCTATGCAGGCTGCACAACGGCCGTTCATGTTTTACTCATTCATACCTTTTAAAGAATGAAGAAGCTCAGAGGTGCATTCCATGTCATGCACCACCCACAATGAAACATATTCTTTTTTGGAGTGTTGGGACTTGCATGATGTGAGACACAAACATTTTACAGCAGATTCTATGAAAGTCTTGTTCAAAGGTGTTCCACCTGATACGATCTTTGAATTCTTGGAAGAGATCAACATTTTTCATCGGATCTGAGATTTTATAGTGGAAAGATTTTTAACAAACTTTGTGTGAATGAATGACTGGTGAGTTGGCTTCAAGGCGGTGACAGCCCTGATATGGCCCTTTGTGGTTGGTTGAGCTATAAGCAGCATTACCATTACCATGTTTATCATCAACATCAGGACAAGCAGAAACTTTATGATGTAACAGTTACTGTTTCTTTGTAAGATTAGGTATAAATCAGGCATCACATTTTTGTTGTTCTCGGGTCTTTCCATCCACCTGCCCCACCCTACTTTTCACCCCTCCTTCATCCCAATTGTTGTTGTTTTTAGCTCTATATTATCGTTTAATTAGAATCTGTTATCTATTGGTGTACAAGTCTACATACTTTGTTTCATCCTGTATACATGTGAATTCCTGGTTTGGCACAAAGAATGTAGTGTACAAGTGTATAATGTACATGTACTTGACTCTGAGTGGTACCTCCTAGCCTGAAATTGAATTTAGACTTTTTCTTAATTGTTTTGTTTTATGGCATGTCAAATTTTATGCAACTTTTTTTTTCTTCAGAAAAGGACACACAAGCAAGCTGAAAGGTAGGTTATTTTCTTCTCTGTTCACTTAATTTAGATATGAAAAATTTTCAGGAAAGAAAAATACCTGCAAGCTGAAATTCATTCAAAATGATAACTTTTACTTTAGTGTAGTTTTATACTACAATTTTGAATTCATTTATGCTTTGATCCAAACTGGATGAGGATTTGCATTTGCCAAGGTTCATTGGTTGATTCTTTTTTTTTTTATAGTCAGTTCATCTATGTTGATGATTTTAGACTCAATAAATTTTGTTAGTATATTATTGATGATCAATACAATAAACCAAAGCCAATACCAGAAAGGAAACAGATAAACACAAAAAGGGGAGGGGAGGTGGGGTAAAGGTAAGTGGGGTTAGGTGGCTTGAAACAATTTACTAGAAACAACCAATTGGAATATGTAAAAGATGACTGGCCAGTGCAAAAATAGAACGGTTTGAAATAAAAAGATTTTTCTAAAATGACTTGACATCTGAAACTAGCAGTACATTTTCAATGGTTTCTGAGGGAAGAAAATGTCTGATTTCTTCACAGTGTAGTAAAATGTGATTGAGTGTTAGTTTTGTGTACATATGCAAGACCTTTTTCTTCAGTATTTTGTAGCTAGAGAATTTAAGTATCTGAATGCTAAACCATTCATAACCCTATTGAGACCTTATACATTTCATGAAAAGGATTTACTGTTGTTAGAAAAAAAAATCCCTGCTAATATGTGACCTGTTTTCACAAAATGAGTCTTAAGGTGAAAATAACAGATTTTAGGATATTGTGGTTTTCAAAATGTCCAGATTATTACCTTTCTTTTCATATGAAATTTATCATTCTACTCCTAAAAATAAGGAAGTTATGGGTGTTTGAAGTGTGTAACATAGCAAACGGCCATTTTGAGAAAATCAAGTTCGAAAATTTTCACCACTTCAGTGAAGTTTTACCTTAGCAACAGGTATTTCTACTTCACCAATCTTTACCAAATTTTGTACCATGGTCAAACACATCATGCCACAATAGCACACAAAAATTAGTGTGAAAATATGTTGTAGTTGTCTTGTTATCTAAGTTTATATATCCCTTTTTCTGACACAAAAAGCATGCCGTGAGAGAAAAATAAGTGACTGAGAATACTGCATATTGATCTGCATACATACACAGGTCAGCTGCATATTTCAATCAAAGTTATTTCTAAACTATTAAATCTTGTATCAGTCATGCCAGGCTGTTAGATATAAATGGAAAAAGTTAGTTTTAAATGAAAAAATCTACATACCGAGCAGCAAACTTGTCCAAAGTAATCCAATGCAAACAATTTGAATGAAAGACACTTGCTGACACAAATCCTCTTTGAAATGTTCACAGCAACTTGTATTTAAGATTTCCTTTTTTTCCAAACTGCAACCAGCAGTTTTGTACACAAAAGAGGCGATTTTAAAAGAAAAAGGAACAGCAGTCAAGATACCACATCTGCACACTGTTACACATTGCCGTCATGATGCTGACCAGGGTCTGGGCACACAAGATGTCTGACATCCTCTCGAACATATTGCCGAATGTGCTGAAAGAGATATTGCTTGCGAGCATCACTCAGAAGAGGTGGTGGCATCACAGCAGGCACTGGAGCAAGTGCTGCATAATCTGCCAGAGTTGCAAGCTGAAACTGTTTCTCCTCATCAGCAATGGTAGTTTTGTAAAATACTGTGCCTGGATGTGTTGCTGTAAATCTGAAGTGTCCTACAGGCTTCATATTTTTCAGCTGTCTGTTGACTGGTGTCAGGTACTCCTGCCAGTTGTAGGTTGGAACAATCACAGTTCCATCCTCCCAGCCAACAAGCTGAGGTATATTTACCCTGGAGATTGGTGTGCTCAACTCAACTGTCCGGGCAAGGTCATCCAAACAGGAGATATCATCCTGTCTCTTGAAACACTGTTTCAAGAGGCCAAAGCACCAATCAGGAGAAAATTTCGTGTGGCCAGGAGGCATAAAATTCAAGGTTATTTCAGAGTGAAGGCCCCTCTGAACACGCCATGCCATGTACCACAAGACATACTTGTTTTTGTTTTGACCTGAACAGTTGTCACAATGCAGAGCCACTTTTTTCTCTCCCAGGCCATAGTTTTCAAAGAAATGGTGCAGGTAACTAATGACAGCATTGCTGCCCTTGCTGGTGCTCACTGCCTCATCAATTAGGTAGTTGACCTGCTGTGGGAGGCCTTCACAGCACACATCAAAAATGTCACATTTCCGGGGGTTAAGAAATAAATTGGTCCAGGTTGTGCTGCCATGCTTGGAATATGCACCTGCTGCGCAGAGTCAAAGGAGTAGTGCATAGTATACTCCCCGGTGCTGGAACACGGCTGGGAAGGCTGACAGCATGGTCTTCTGCGTAATTGCAGATAAACTGCTTCACAGCTTCAGTGTCCTCAAACTGGAGACGTCTGGTGTTGTTTATGCGCCCACCACTTCTTTTTGTTGGTTGCACCAAGCCCTCGGTCTGGTAGTGCTTGCTTAGTCGTGTTAGTAGATTCTGACTAATTCTGAAACAATCATAAACAAAGTCATTAAAATAAATCCTTCTCACACATACTCACACTAATAATAAGAATGATGATGATGATGATGATGATTATATTAATATAACAATAAATCATTTGTAATTGTTTTTGTTATGCAAAAGTAATTTGTATTAAAAAGGGTTAATTTGTGTACTCTCATCTGCCAGAAAGTGTGTGTGTGTGTGTGTGTGTGTGTGTGTGTGTGTGTGTGTGTGTGTGTGTGTGTGCGCGCACTCACAATCAATTTAAATCCTTTTCAGTTAGTACAAGTTCTACCATAAAATGTGAGTAGTGCTGCAATAGTTTTGGATGTAGCAGTATAACACATAATTTTTTTTTTAATAATGGCAGGCACAAAAAAAAATCTAGAACTCGGATATATCAAACTGTTTGTTGGCTTACCCAAGCAGGAACAAAAATGCATCTTTGCATACAGTGCGGGACAGCAAACTGTAGGTGGACCTCACTCGTTGCCTGTCATGCTGCACTTTCCATTTGGAGCACTCGGTTTTTGGTCCTTTCCTCATGCATGAACTGAGAACCCCAAAGATGTACATTTCTTTGGCACGGTCTGCAACATGATATGCATTTATTATGCTTAATCATATGCTCAGTATTATAATTCATATGCTTAATATTATGATTTAAAAACTTATAATTGAATCAAACACACACCCACACCCACACCCACACACAGAGTTACAAAGAATAAGTCTTACCATTATCAAAAAAAATATTTAAGACAAAAAAATCATCAATTACAAAATGCACATCCTAACCGGACAGACAATAAAGTGAATAATCACCACCCCTCACACACACACACACACACACACACACACACACACCGCGCGCACACACACAGAGTTACAAATGAAAACAAACACTCTAATAAAAAAAGGAGAAAAAGTGTTACTCAAATAAAGAAACATTAATTACAAAATACAAACTCCAATTTGAATGAGCCATTGATTATTAAGACTAAAATGTAATTACTCCCCCCCCCCCCCCCCCCCCCCACACACACACACAGAGCTCAGAGTTACAAATGAAAATAAAAACTATCATTTAAAAAAAGAAGAAAAGGTGTTACTCAAATTACAAAATACAAACTTCAATTTGAATGAACAATTGATTAAGACTATAATGTAATTATCCCCCCCCCCCCTCACACACACACACACACTGACTGAAACCACAGTCAGATTGACACATTACTGTACTGACATATCACACACACACACACACACACACACACACACACACACTCAAAGAGAGATCTATATTTCATTAATTTAAATAGCACCAACCTTTGTCCATGCCGTGCACTGAGAGCTGAAAGGCTGTAATTTCTTCAGGAGTAAACTGCCTGAGACAGCCTCTTCTGGGATCATCAGGGCATAGTGGGTCTGCCAGTTTAATCTGTACACGCCCATGTCCATTCGCCTTACATGAACGTGTCTGTGCTCTTTGTAGCATAGCTGGCACGCCGTTGTCGACATCCATATCACACTCTGCACCTTCTCTTGCTTCTTGTACGTGGACGAGGGTTCGTCAACTTCTTCTTGTGTTGGGACAAGCTCCACGGAACCGACCGGTGAAGTTTAAGTCATCGTCACTGTCAAGTGTGTCTTCGTCTTCATAATCACTTGCAGCGAAATATTCGGTCACCAGTTTGCCCAGTTCATCTTGATCTACTGCTGGTAAAGTTGAAGACTGACCAGCACTGAGCAAAAAAGACAGTCTTTCTTTGCAAATCGTGGTTTTCGAAGCCATGTTGTTCGCGGCGAAAGGTGTAAACAAAGATCGGTCAGCCAATCCCTACGCGCGATGTTCCTGCGGTTACCATGAAAAGTTCGTAACGCGATCTCTCATTGGTCTATCGGCTCGACCTACTTCACTTTTTGTTTATGCCAAAGATTTCGAAACAGAGTTTCTGATTGGCTGATTTTCACGCAGTGAATGTGTGTCAAAGAAAGTAGAGTTCATGACCTTTCCAACGAGGTACAACATGCTGGGGCCCTTTCAAGGGTGCTCTACCCGAATGTTGATCAAAATCATGTCTGCTTTTACCGTTTACCAAGGATCATCGCTACGGATTCTCTACTTAAAACGCATTTTAAATACATTTTCCGATTGAATTATAAAGTGCTGATTACATGTATATGTAGTTTAAAGATTAAATATTCCATTTTTGACGAAAAGTAAAAATTGACAAAATCGACCTATCACACCTTTTCCGGGCCTCTACGCTTTTCGCTGCCTGCGAGTTAAGACTCATTTCGTGAAAACGGGTCACATATGTAATGGCCTCCCACAAAATGATAGATAAGCGCGCAGGGCTGATTGCCGGTGCGGGCAACAAAGGGTGGTTAGGGTCATTTTGGGGTAAAATGAGATTTTTGCACCAACACATAGGAAAACCATTGAAGCATATCATGTTTCACTGATTTTACCTAAATTAAGCTAGAAATGTGATTAAATGAATTTTTTTTCACTCAATGTCATCAATTTTAAGCAGCACTGATTGCGAAAAGTTACTCACTTTCAATGGATAATCGAGTGCACATCCCTCGCTGAGCCCCTGGCATGCTGCACATCATTCGAAAGCTCAGTGTGTCTATTTTAAGAATCTGTTCACAATCTTTTTAAATAAACCAATCAGAAAGCCTCCACAAGGCATTCAAAGTCATACACATAAGAAAGCCTTCCAACCAATCAGCAATCAAATACCGAAATGGCCTTAGTAACTCCAAAAAACAAAGAACTGAGACAGGAACTCAAAAGAAGGATTGAGGAGGGAGAGACTGACATAGGCATAAGAAGTGGCAAAATTGTCAGGGTGAAGTGGTCGAGTAGACCAAGTCTGGAAGGCCAAAAGAAAGACTGACAACCCACAAAAGAAGAAAATGCTGTAAATAGTTCTGTAAAGAGTTCTAATATTGCATCCAAAGAAGTTGATAGTTTTATTGAATGTTCGGTGTTGTATAGTAATGCGGATGGATTTCTTAATAAAAAGGATGAAATGTTAACATTAGTGGAAAACAATAAACCAAGCATAATAGCAATTACAGAGGCAATAGCTAAAAATCAATCTGATGTCAACCTAGAAGAATATTCTATACCTGGTTATGATACATACTTCAGCTCAAACCCTAAAAGAGGAGTAATTATATATGTGAAAGAGTCTCTAAACTCACAATTAAACATTGAGATGAATGGAAATAACTTTGAAGAAATGTCTGGATCCAATTTGTCACAGGGGATGGGCAGAAAACACTAGTTGGATGCATTTATAAGAGTCCAAATGGAACAGCAGAAAATGAAAAAGAAATGATTAAACTCTTAAAGAGAGTCACTTTAAATAAATTTGACTGTGTGTGCATCATGGGTGATTTTAATTTTCCAAATATAGACTGGAAAGGGAAACGGGCTGGAAAGAGTGAACAAGAATTTATAGAATGCCTAAGAGATACATATTTATCACAAGTCCTTCGAATGAGACTATAAACCGAGGTTCCGTGTGTGAACGCACGCATAATATCTTGCACACACGTAAAATCCCATCACCAACTTTCGGAAGAGTAGGCCAGTTTGGCCGTTGGTATGGATGACACGTTACACACAGCATGCACCCTGCGTAAGAAATGGAAAGAATGAAGGAAGTAAAGAAACTGAGTGAACGATATTGACTGGATGACACGGGAAACGACTGAATGAAGGGCCAGCTGGCAGCTCTTCAGTCGGCACTACCCAGGTAGGCAGCCCGTTGTGTAAGCGAGTGTTGATTGTAAAGCGCTTAGAGCTTGGTCTCTAGCCGAGAATAGGCGCTATATAAGTATTCAAGAAAAAAAAAAAAAAAAAAAAGTTGTGTCAAAGCCAACAAGAAGAAGAGAAGGACAGAGAGCAGATATTCTAGATCTGGTGATTGTAAATAATGAGTTAATTTCAGATGTGGAACACTTGACACCCCTTGGGAAGAGTGACCATGAAGTTTTAAGTTTTAAACTACACTTGGCTGATAAGCATGAAAGAGTTAATAACAAAATACATTTCGACATGAAAATTGGAAACTTCGGACAAATGAGGAGTGAGTTAAAGGACTTAGACTGGTCCATGCTTCCAGACTCAGATGTCGAAAACAGCTGGACCTTGATAGAAAAGAAAATTCACGAGGCTATGCAGAGGAATATCCCACAATGTAAAAAAAAAAAAAAAAATGGAAGGGTGAAACCAAAATGGATGGATAGAAAACTGATGAAACTCATAAAAAAGAAATACAGTCTATATCAGAAGTTCCTAAGGACAAAAGAAGGGAGAGATTACCAAGTATATATAAAGATAAGAAATGAATGTAGTAGACAGGTAAGGACAAGTAAAAAGGAGTTTGAGAAAAAATTGTCCAGGGAATGTAAATCAAATCCAAAAGCTTTTTGGAAGTACGTCCAGTCAAAAACCAAGGCGAGGGTAGGTATAGGTCCCTTAAGGGCACAAGATGAAAATACTATGACAAATGATGAGGACAAAGCTGAGGTTTTAAACAACTTCTTTGCTAGTGTATTTACATGAGAAGATAGATGTAATATACCAGATATAGAACCAAAATGTAACTCTAAAGGGAAAGCAGTATATGATGTAAGCATCACTCCAGAAATAGTTAAAAAGAAGCTTGAAAATCTAAATCCAAATAAAGCACAAGGGCCAGATGAAATCCCATCTCGAGTCTTGAGGGAGCTTAGTGCAGAGCTGGCCAGCCCTCTTAGTGTACTTTTTAATAAATCCATTGAAGAAGGAATTTTACCTAATGACTGGAAGGTTGCAACAGTAATTCCCATTTTTAAAAAGGGAACTAGAACCGATCCTGGAAATTACAGACCCATAAGCTTAACAAGTGTGACTTGCAAAATACTTGAATCAATAGTAAGAGATATTATAGTGAACCATATGAAAGAAAATGAGTTGTATGCCAAGTGTCAGCATGGCTTTCGTCAACATAGATCATTTGTTACACAGTTACTTGAAGTTATGGAGGATTTTACTAAAGTAATAGATAGTGGTGAAAGTATTGATGTTTTATTACTTAGATTTTCGCAAGGTCATTTGACTCATTGTACCTCACGCGAGATTAACTTAATAAAACTTAAATTCATATGATATTAGGAAAATATTCAGAATCTGGAATTGATAGATTATAAACTTAAAAAGATATAGGAAATATCTAGATTGAAGATTTAGAATGATCAAATGGAGCATCTGTTTCTAGTAAGGCTGATGTCATTAGTGGAATCCCACAAGGTGGCATCCTCGCGCCAGTATTGTTTACAGTATTTATTAATGACTTGCCAAATGGGTTTAAAAAGCACGTGCAAGATCTTTGCAGATGATACTGAATTATATACTTCACCATCTGAACACCATAAAATGCAAAATGATATTGATCGACTCATTGAATGGTCCAATACATGGAACTTATATTTTAATGCCACTAAATGCAAAGTATTACACATTGGTAATAAAAACCCTAAACTAGATTACAGTATGAAAATTGGAACTCAAGATGTTACCATAACCTCATGTGAAGAAGAAAAGGATTTGGGATAACTTTTGATACAGGCTTAATGTTTGACAGGCACATTACACATGTTGTAAACAAAGCTACTCGGATGATAGGCATTATAAAAAGAACTTTTACATACCTTGATAAAAATACTTTCCTTAGATTATATAAAGCAATGGTGAGACCGTTCCTCGAATACGGAAATGTAATATGGTATCCGAGATTAAAAAGGCAGTCAATAGAATATGACAAAGTGCAGAGGAGGGCTACAAAGTTAATACATAACTTAAACAATTATACATACGAAGAAAGACTGGGATTCCTAAAATTACCATCCCTCAAAGCAAGAAGAATACGAGGGATTTAATCCAAACTTATAAGATTTTCAGTAACCTTGATGATATTGACCAGTCATGTTTTTTTTCAGCTTGCACTAACCAATATAACACGTAACAGTTGTGATAAAATACAAATCCAGCATGCCAATACTAACTTGTGGAAATATTCATTCAGTCAGAGAGTAGCACCATTTGGAATAAACTAACACCTGATATAAAACATGCACCAAATATTAATTCATTTAAAAATCTTATCGATAAACATCACACATTTACTGAATATTTAGGTACGTTTTTGATGGTTAAAATTGAAAAAATAACAATAAATCCACTCAAAATCAAAAACAAAAACAAAAGGAAAAAAAAAAAAAAGGGCTCGCTTAAGACCTGACCAAAAACAATATTCGACAATGAAGGGGCATACAAAGCTGAAAGGCTATGATGAAAATATTTCATCGCCCCTATTTTGAACTTGAACTTGAACTTGAACTCAGCTGTTAACAGCAGAGATGCTGCCTTTCACTGGTCACAGCTCAATGGAATCTATTGCGTTTTGCCTTCACTTGAAAAATCACCATCATGGATCGACATATTGTAAGGGTGTTAAATTCATCAAAATCAGGAAATGTTTTTGATTATGAAGGCCAGGGAATTAGTGGCCTTATAAACGAATATTTCGCCACCAGCAATAGCAATGAAAAGGAATACTCTGATTTTGATTCCAACGAAGAAACTGACAGCAAAGCTGACGATGGGATTTCCCCATCGACTTCGACCGGCGTGTGTCAGTCTCAGCCTGTTCGACTTGAAATCGAAGATGAAAAAGAAAATGAGGAGCCAGTTGTATGAATTGAAGAAAGTGCAGGTCTGACAGGTATAATGCCATCGCGATAATGCCAAAAATTTGGTGACAGCGATGTATGCAAAAGATACAGGTATGAACTGCAATGGGCAGCCTCTGCCAGATCTGCAAATGGCAGAGCAGTTTTTTTCCTGTAACTGCATGCAGATCAAAATGATCATTTAATGCATTCCAGCTACTGATGGCCAACATATTATGTGTGTGTGCATGTTTGTGGAGAGGAGAGGGAGCACAGGTTTTGATCGTCGGGATATAGTGTGTGTGTGTGTGTGTGTGTGTGTGTGTGTGTGCATGCGTGCGTGCGTGTGCGTATGTGTGTGCGAGAGGACAAGAGAGATTCCACCCAGGCAACTGAAAAGGAAGAAGAAAGAATAATGCACAAGCATTTGTTTTCTGATAAGGTATGTTTGTTAATTATGAGTATATGCTGTTTTTATCATAGGATGTCATGAATCTGAGTCTGGTATGTGTTGACGTACAGTGCAAGAGAGCTACCTTTTTTCCCTCCAAGAACCCACTTTTTTATTTTTTAAACACTGGGCAAAATGAAACTAGAAAATACATATTAATTCAGTCAGTTGTGATTAGTGTATCTCTCTGCTAAGATAACATTAAAAGCAAAAGTATCTATTACATAAGAAAATCAGATTTTTGTTCATTTTCCAGCGCCCTGAACAGCCATTAAATACACCAATATATATTTGACTGGCGATAACATTCAGTTATTAAAGTGTTTGCAATGATTATTTTGATGGTTTATTTTGAGTGTTTTCCACATTCTCATAAGTTTACAGCAAAATTAAACCTTGGTTGCTAAGGAAAAATGGTTGGAGAAAGTAGGGAAACTTTAAAGCCATTTTTCTTAAAATGGCTACCATGTTAATGGGACTCTTTGAACGGTCATAACTTTTTCATTTTTTAACATACAGAAATTCTTTGTATATCGTTGGAAAGATCTTTTTCTCCTCTTTCTGTTGATATACATATCTTAATAAGTTCAAAATGCAACTTATCTATCATTTTGTGGGAGTTGGTCACATATGTCTTTTTTGATTATACTGCAAAGTTCCATTTTGCGATACTATACATGGCAGTTCAGTAATGTTTGAAAAATATTTCTTGCTCCTAGTTTCACAAGACAATGAGCATGTTAATTAGCTTTTAGCCAGCGGTGCGCATGGCTCCGTGCGTTGCTCATAACTCTACTGCCTATGGCGTGCATGGTGCCATGTGCAGACTGAGAGCTATCTGACTACAGTGCGCACATGTCCGTGCGTTCATATTTAAAAAAATTCTAGTATTCAAACTCTAATGGTCTAAGAGAAATAACTCCCACCAGAACTTAGTAGAGGGTTCTTGGTAGCCTGACATGCCCTAGTTCTCAAGTTCAAGCAAGGTTCACATTCGCTATTTGCGATTGAAACAAAGAACCCCTCGCTGGGTTTTTTCCGACCTGAAGTGACCTGGTTTCTGGCATGGGCCTTTAGTCCGCTAGTCAAAATGGCAGCTTGGCGCCGGCAAATCGTTTCTTTAGAACAAATTATTGAAGAATGTATTCAAGACGGTTCCGATATCGAAGGAGAACTGATCGACAGTGGAGGGAGGATGAGGGACATCTATTTGAAGATGTTCCCTGATTATAATAACAAATCAACTGATTCAGCAACGCACACACAGGCGCTTGACTCACAAAATCTCCCTGGCCCAAATTCTGTGAAATTCTGTGAAAATGGATTGTAGCTAATAGCGAAAAACACCATGACCATAAATGTATTAGGTGAGTGCTTTTTTGTATCAATTTGTCTACATGCCATTATTAAACATCGATTGTCAAACTCTCCACTTGTTTTCATTTCTGTGTGTTTGGGTTACTTCATTTATCAGCACGTCGTCTCAATGCAGAATCTCTTGTAACCCAGGTTCCTAACGCACAGACCCAGACCACAAACAACCAAAACTCTGACTGTACGATTACTATTCCAATTTTTATTAATTCTGTAAATAGACAAAAATCCAAACAACAATATTAACCCAAAACATGGGCTGATTCAATTTTCATGTGATTAGTGACAAAGAACTTGGGTTGTGACAGAGAGAAAGAAAAAAGGAGTGGGCAACTCAAAAGGGGCACTGCAAAAGAATACGAACATAGCTGCCAACCTGTTGGAACAGAAATTCCTGTGAGAAGGCGGGGGTCCGGGGGCTACCGTAGGCCCCCGGTGGGGTGCAGGGGTAATGCCCCTGCTGGGGTCTGGGGGCAACGCCCCCAGACGCTGACGGGTACATGCACATTTGGAGGTAAAAAAATTAGCTTTTCTGGGGTCGAAAAGGGGATATTTCTTCCATCTCATCATGCTAGAATTAGACATGAACAGTACTGATAGCAAAGCATACAGATTACAAAAATTACAGTCATCACACATTACTCAACATTAGAAAGCACTTCAACTTACCACTTCAGTCCAACAAGTAAACTGTGGCTTGACAGGTTACGCAGAGAAGAAAAGTCTCCAGACTAATGTCCATTTGTGTTGCTCTTTGCTCCTAGATTATCTAGCTACAATGAAAGATGCTTTGGAAGTCTTGGTTTTTCAGTCTGTATACAATGGATACCACCAATATTGCAATTTTCTTGTTTCAGCATCCCTGGATATCTGATTCTCTATAGTCTTGTAACAGCAAACTGAAAGTTTCTATCAAGATGTTGGTAATCATCATCACCATGGTAATAAAGAACACAAAAAAAGGGTGGGGGGGTGGGGGTGGGGGGGAATCACTAAGGAAAAATTTCTTTCCTACAATGTACACCTATATCTGTTCAGAACTACACTTTTTTTTCACAACCTGTCAGCCTAACAGGAGGAGGATGCTGAAGGGAGGGGGGGGGGGGGGGGGAGGAGGGGATTGAGTTGTTCTCTGTCCTTGAGGGCATCTGATGTTGCCGACTTCGCTTTTTCAACAGCTCTATTGGAAACTGCTGCTCATAGCAAGCCCCACTCATGTTGGCTTTGACCATGTACCACCATCATGGCATCATCGCCGCATTCCTCTTGTGCTTGGCAGAAGAGGCATGAAGTTCGATGTCTTTTTTTTCCACCATGTGAGATGTTGATGTCAGTACGGCATTCTTTACAAAACGCATGATATTCATCTCTCTTGGACGCATCAATGAAGGCGTAGTCGACTTTGTATCGCGGCAAAAACTTGACTTTTGCCCTTTTTTTCGAGTCCATGTGGCACTGCTTTCCTGAAGCCATTTTCACGCAGATGGAAGTGCCAGACGGAAGTACCGGGCGGAAGTCGATTTGTTTTGGTAAACCGATGTGTCTTTTTACCGACACCTTGCGAAAAATTACCGAAACGTGAAGTGATTTTTGAATTTCGGGGAAAAAAAGACAACTTTCGGGATTTCCTGTCAGATTTTCATTTTCGGGAGTTTCCCGAAAATTTCGGGAGGGTTGGCAGCTATGTACAAAACAAAAAAATCTGCACAGGACTGTGTGCAAAAAACACAAATAATAACAATAGCCAAACCAAAAGCCATCAAAGACCTTCAGCAAACATCTCAACTGGGAAACACACAATGAGGGACAAGGCATCACTAATAAAGTAGTAGTGATCTTATCAAGTTCAGATCCACTTGACCCTGGTTACGGTAATGCCAAACACACTCTGATCCGATCCAATGTTAAACTGAATACAGTGAGTTGCATACCAATATACTGAAAGCTCTTCGCTATCAATTGGCCACCTGACCATGGCGGCAAATCTGCTTACATCCTTTATCAGTCATCCAACTGAACCACTAGGCAGCAAGCCAGATCAATCATTCCTTTCCCAGGTTTCCAACAGATGTCCCCATAAAACCAGTTTCATACTATCATAGCCATTTTGATTAAAATCAGTCTCTAAGTTGACACTAATAAAATAATTTTAAGGATAACAGTAATCCTTAAAAGCAAGTATTTTTTTCAACTGAGAAGGCAAAAATAAAAACATCCTCTGAAATTCAAGGAAAACTTCTCCAAACTTAACACATGTGCCATGATTAAAACACAAAGAGCCTTGTACCAAACTTAACACATGTACCATGATTAAAACACAAAGAACCATGTACCAAACTTAACACATGTACCAAACTTAACACATGTGCCATGATTAAAACACAAAGAACCATGTACCAAACTTAACACATGTGCCATGATTAAAACACAAAGAACCATGAGATGTAGACATTTCCTCTACTAAAACCATGTGATGTGACAAACACTATTTTACTGCAAGAACAAAGAGGTAAGATACATTTGGGACCATGTGGCCATTCTTACAAAATTATGTCTAGGACCATGTGGTGCTATTAACATTTTCTACAAGGGACAAGGGAAAATGAGATTTATTTAGGACCATGTGGTCTACAACACAATCTCAATGAGAATTATTTAGGACCATGGGGTCTAAAACACAATCTCTCAAAAATGTTTCTGAAACAATGTGGTGTGAACCACATTCTAAAGCAACAGTGAATAATAACCTGAACTCACCTTCGAATAATACAGTTAGGTTTAAACTTAATTCAACATGTGGGCCTAAAATTCTAGCAACTGAAAGTAAAACAGCTAAAGCCAAGTGCAATTCTTATAGGAAAATCCACCAAAAATCAATGCCATCCAGCTGACAGCATAGAAAATATACGGCAGTTCTAAAGGAAAAGAATCAGTTGGTATCTTTTAGAAGCATATTTTTAATACTTAGAGTAACCAACCTGGATTAGCACCCCTAAGCCATGCACAGCGTCTCCACAACCTGTCTGTCTGGCTCAACGTTGAACATTTGCAGGAAGAGACCAGGCAACTGGAAGTGGCCAAACAGGAAAATTAAAAAGTGTCTTAATACTAAAATCGGCTAAATAACAAGACATACAGAACAAACAATACTAGGGGAAAGCAGCAAATGTCCTTACCTCAAAATAATACAATCACTAATGAAAGTTTTTTTTCTTTTTTTTTTTTTTAACATACTAAAATTGCCTAAAACCTTAGTAACCTGTGAATTTTGACAGGTTACACTCTTTTAAGTTATGAATAAGTTTGTGTTATTAGATCTATGTGGATAAAGTAAGAAGACAGTCACTCTCTCACTGTCTGTAGAACAGCAGGGCCAAATGGATTGGTTTTAATGGTGATCATTTAATGTTACCCAGGCAGTACACAGCCTTATAGCTTTCAGACAGTCACTCGTTTCTCAGTGTTGCCACTTCATGTCAGATTGTCACTTCAGGTTATCAGTGGTAAAAGAACATTTTGAAATCCTACAGTCTGTGGTCCCATATTCAAAAATCCAACCGGGATTACCAGTTGATTAAATTGATCAAGTTTTAGTCAGGCAATATAACATTTTGATTGCCACCTGATACACTATGTCTTGGTTACAATAGTTACACCATCACCACCCAAGTATGGGGGGGGGGGGGGGGGGTGATGTCACAGCAAATGACTGCTCTTGGAGTGGACTGTAGCTTGTCTAACTATAGCGTACTGTTAGCGCCATACAGAAGCAAAGTGCACTTTGTAACACCCTTACCCTACATTTGAAAGCAGTGTCATCATAGCTGTTGAATGTGGTCATATGATTTGAAAGATTTGAAAATAAAAATCCTGTAGCTCTTTCATTTTCAAAGAGGTCATATAAATCATTTTCAAATAAATACGTTAACATACATACGCTCTGGAGAAGAAAAAAGACCCCTTTATATCATCATAGATTAATTATATTGTAAAGCAAAATACATATTTGAAAAGAGATGTGGTGTCAAACCCAAATATGATACCAAGATACAAAAAAATTTTAATGATCATTTGACAAGGACCACATCTGGACACACAAAACCAGCCAGGGACTCTTCAGGTTCCAGCTGATTGCAGGAGCTGATTTTCATTCAATTGCACCCACAGCCTCATTTGGGAGTATCACCTCACCCATGTCCACTACTATCTCTGTCAATCCTAGCTGAGGTCTGTGGCTAACTAGTACACCTGGGGCAGACAGGGCATACTGGTCAGCATATGAATGCATGAAGGTCTAGGGGGCCTCATTCTGCTCTAAAGAACTGTCTTGGCTTTCTGACCTATTGCGATTCATTGCCTCAGAATCCACAGTGCTAGGATCATGTGAAATAGACAGCAGCACCTGTTCACAAGGCCAGTGGTCGTCTTCTGTCTGTAACATACTGGGAGCTGGCCCTGCAATCTTACCTGAACCGTTTTCCTTTGCATCCTGATCCTTCTTTCAGGATGTCTATGGTTTCAATTTTTAACAGCAGTGCATATCACTAGCTGTAGTAACAGGGCTGTCCTTTCCCTATCCTTTCTCTTTTGACCTCTGCCCTGTCTCCTTTTCCTACCCCAGACCTTATATGTGTTTACTCATGCATCAGAGTCTTGCATCAGTCTGATGCCTTCCTGAACTACAACCACTGCCCTAGTTGCGCCAGCTCTTGGATGCGTACAGCAATTAAACTGACCCCCCTCCACCTCTTTCATCCATATGGAGGCTTCATCCGTTGCCTGAAAGAATTAGTCTGAGGCTGTCTCACCACTTGATGCATGACCTCCATTTTGGATCAAAGAGCCCATCAGTGAACTTGTTTCTCAAATTTGTTGTAAGACCTTCAGTCTGATGGCCTTGTTTTTCTAATAGAATATAAAGTATCAAGGATGGACTCTTCTAGCTGCTGATCCTGGCTGAAGAAAGCCAGTATCAATGTGTAAGGCACCTGATGTCACCAAACACCCTCAAAAGCATGCTGCTCACTTTTCCAGGGTGTTAGTCTCTTCCAAATCTGGCAGCTGGGTTTCCCTGCGAAGGGTTCCCCTCAGATGGCTGTATACGAAACAGGTTGCAATCTTGTTTCCCATGGAGCAGGCAGCCATGATTCATTTCACCTCCATGGTGAAATCCTCAAAAGGTCCTTCTGCAGTCTGATTAGAAAGGCATGATAATTGTGGTGAGGCACACAACATTGTGGAGACTGTGTCATGATTCTGCTGTTTAAGGGCTTTGTAGGGCTTAGAGGGGCAAGGCAGGTTAGACTGTGTAGGGGTGTGTGCTGCTAATATTTGAAACACCTCACTTACATACTGGATTCTCTCAGCAGTGCAAAAAAATGTGCTGCTAAGTCACTCTCACTCTGTATCACAGCAAGACCAGTTGGAGTGGTTCTGTTTGTGATTTCTTCAATGTTACTTACACAGTACACAGCCCAAAAGCTTCCAGTCAGGTGCTCTTCTCAGTATCGTCACATGATAACAATTTGTCACCAGGCTCACGAAGGCAAAAGAAAGAATTTAAAAAAAAAAAAAAAGCTGTAATGTGAGCTGATTAATCCCAGGATGCCTAGTTGATGGATCAAATTTCAGTCTGACCAGTGATATTTTGATTGCCATCTGCTAGACTGTGTCTCTGTGACCATTTTCCACTGCCACCCAAGCATGGGGGCATGATGTCACAGATACTGATTGCTCGCAGAATGGGCAGTGCAGAGTCTGACTATGGCATACCATTAGGCTAAACAGGAGCAAAGTGCACCACATATCACTTTATTTTTTAATCTGTATACTGAATGTTGTTTGGATATCCTTGCGGTTTGTTCTCTGTGTTTTAGGAATGTTAGGCAATGCTAGAAAGGTCTGATCATATTAAGAATGCCAATTTTGGATACCAGGTTTGAAACTGAGCTTTAACCTAGACAGTTCTACAAAGGGCTGTACACATTTTTTTGATATTGGTCAAAACTGGAATTTTTCTATTGCTTTGCCGTACATGTCGACAAAAAATAACGATTTGCCAGAAATATTCAAACAAATGTGTGGACAAACCTCAGTGAATGTCTAACTACTGACAGTATAGCGTGTATTGATATTCAGCCCACTCATCACGGATGCCTTGGATGTGGTGCATGTTGCAGCATTCAGTACAACCACAGGTTAGGGGCATACAAGACATCTGATGTGCGTATTTCAAGTCACAAAGCTTTCTGAAGTTTGCTGTGTATGTAATGTCCTCACAAGAAAGAGACACTGTACAAGCACTCTTGCCACTCACATTCCATAATTAGACAGTTGCCTTCAAGGGATGGACTGCAATGTGATGTAGGGAAGAAAATGTGGAGGAGGTCTGCAAGTTTGGAAAATGATTCTATTAGATGTATTGGACGTTTCACAGACATTTTTATGCATAAGAAAGTCATCAAAATTTTTACAAGTAAGTTTTGGATATCCACTACCTCCACCCTCCTTGACCATACCTGTACAAACAGACGTGCGCACATGAATGCACATACACACATGCACACACACACGGACACATGCATGCACACACACACACACACGCACGCACACATGCACACATGCACACACACACACACACACACACACACACACACACACACACACACACACACACACACACACACATACTCTGATTTCGTGTGCAAGCTTGCCAGTCTGTTGAATCTTTCTTGAGAGATTAGAGGCAAGATAGCAACACTTGTGCTGCAAGCTCTGAATAATCTATATTGATTGATCAGAACTAGTTCTTTCTTAAACTATCACTTTGGCTTGCAGAACTGTAACTTTTCCTCATTGAATTACATTGACTTTAATTTGTGAATAACCCTTGTGTGTTACAAGGCCAGAGCTGACAACGAGGGTCATTTTTCACGTCGTCATCTCCAGTAAGTTCAAACATATTGAAGCCAACAACCATCAAGTATTCTTGAGCTGGACACCAGATGCATCGAAGCCCAGTGGTCGGGATGTGATAAAGATGATTCCAACAGGGTAAGTCTATTCATCAGTTGTTGGAGTAATGGTATATACATCTTGTTGCATCAGATTCAGATTTAAATCTGTCACAGTAGTCGGGTACAATGATTTGATACATTTTTCATATCAAGATATAGCAGATGATACGAATAGGTAATATATAAAAGAAAAAAAAAATCTTATGGTAAAACTCGGTGCGCGCATGTGCGTGGTGGGCGCTTCGATTGTGAATTGGAGGAACAGTGATAGGCGAAAAGCTGTGCCCGCAATCATTTTCGTTACAAAATTTGGTCACATTGAGACCTTTTATTGTCTTTATTGACAGAAAATCACATTTTCTGTCAAAGTGGTATCCAGGAGGTTTTCTCTCAAAGTTTTGAAAATTCTCACTCACGGCAACCATGAACTGTCATGGCGGCTGACACCTTGCACTGACCGACTTACGATTTTGTGATTCATTGTTACTTTGCACCTTGCACCTTCCCTTTAACCCTCTTATACATGCAACGGGACAATCCGGGAGTTAACTTCAGGCGCCTGTTCTTCCCGTACCGGGAGTTACCGGGATCTGTCCGTGGGAATTTTCCATCACGCAGTTATCACGTGTGTAGACATGCAGAGTCGCAGACAGTAACTAGGAAGACTCAGGCATGGCCCAATCATGTGTTGGCACTATTTTTGGGCGATGGAACCGCGCGTGTTCATTGAGAAAAGGGGCAAACACAGCGAGTAAGTTTGTGAATGAAACCGACCGACTTTCACAATGGCTGCTTTGGCGTCTGCTATGAACGACGAAGAGATGATCGACTACTCGCAAGAGGAGTTGGATCAAATTATTGGAGAAGTGGAGAAATTTGAAAGAGAGATGGAGAATGAAAGCGATATTGAAGTAGGTAGTGGTGTTGAAGAAGACGGTGAAGTAGAAAGTGACCCAGAGTACGATGTTCCGCTCGCTGCGCTTCAAACATCATGGCGACCAGCGACACGTGGCGTTGCAGAAGTGCGTCAGTTTCAGGAACCCACTGGGCCCGCTCACTCGTTACCCGACACGGCTACACCACTTGATTTTTTCTTTTTGTTCGTACCTCTTTGTTTTTTTAAGACTGCTGCCGATGAAACAAACAGGTATGCAAGACAAAAACAAACTGCAAAGGGTGCACCTGACCCTCTTTGGTGCGATACCACACCTGAAGAAATGCGAGCCTATATCGCGGTCTTGATTATGATGGGGGTAAAGCGTCTGCCACGTCTGTGGTGCTACTGGTCTGATGACCCAATTTTCAAAGATGAGTGGATCAGCAGTGTCATGCCGAAAAATCGCTTTTTCAAGTTGAATCAGTATTTCCACCTTCGGGATTCGTCCAACACACCTGGGCGTGATCACCCTGATTATGACCCCTTGTTCAAGGTGAGAACATTTATCAATCTTATTCTCCCTTTGTTCAAAGCCAATTATTGTCCCGGCCGTGAAGTGAGCATTGATGAAGCGATTATAGGCTTCAAGGGTCGCATTTTTTTCAAACACAGTTTATGCCAGCCAAGCCAACAAAGTGGGGCATCAAGGTGTGGGAAATGTGCGACGCTACTACCGGCTATTGTGTCGCATTTGACATTTACACTGGTCGTGCTAGCCGTGAAAACCCAAATATCAGTCTGGGGCATGAAGTAGTAGACAAACTAGCGTCACCGTACTACAACCAGAACAGGCACTTGTATTTTGACCGCTTTTTCACAAGTGTCCCTTTGATGACACACCTGGCCGCGAATGGGACATATGCCTGTGCGACAGTCAAACGTAACCGCAGGGGACTGCCACAGGAAGCCAAGATGGCCAAACTGAAGGAAAAGGGAGACCTGATACAAATGCAGAAAGGCTCACTGATGGCTACTGTCTACAAAGACAACCGTCAGATCTACCTCCTGAGCAGCAATCAGCCTCCAGGTATGACAACAACGGAGGAAAAGGTGATGCCGACTGTCATCGCTGCGTACAACAAGTACATGGGTGGTGTTGACAAGTCAGATCAGTACCGTGCCTACTATCCTGTTGGTCACCAAAACAAAAAATGGTGGCGGTACGTCTTCCACTCTTTGATCAATCTGTGTATTGTTCAAGCCTTTCTCACCTGGGAAAAGTCACCACACGCTCAGCCCCCAAAGAAGGCCCATGATCACCTGTGGTTTCGTGTTGACATCGCTAAACGGCTTCGTGCTGGATTTACATCCAGAAAACGCAAAGCTGGGCGAAGCAAGGCAGTACCAGAACCCCCAATCGCCAAAGACTCCATTGATCACCACAAAGTGGAGAAGATTGAGGGCAGGCCTAGGGTGTGTCGTCAATGTGTCAAAACTGGCTGCTTGACACCAAAGGGATATCAAGTGGAAACGTCATATAAGTGTTCTTTCTGTCAAGTGCCCCTTTGCTGGCCCAGGAATGGTTGTTTTCGCGACTATCACGATCAAAACGTAGCCCAACAGTAATGCAGCGGTGATGTTTATTTTTGTTTTGCATACCTGTGTTTTTTGGTGACAGCTGTGACTGTGACATTTAGTAGTGAGTAGTGAGTGTGTACAGTGACACTGTGCTGTGCAACTGAAGACTGTGGACGTATGTAATCAGCTGTAGTTTGTTGAACTGCAAAGGCTGACGGAAACACAACAACATATAGCGTATTGGGAAGTGACTGAGTTCAGTATTGTGTGTGACAAGTGACAAGTTTTGTATGACATTGGTGGGACAACCTGTGGGACCTGTACTGCCAGGCAGTGGATGGATCACGTCAGGTAGGCCTCGGATTTTATCATACACTAACAACTTGCATCTGCATGGTGATTGTGCATGCTTGCATGCTGTAAACTTGATTGTCATCATAAAATGTCACATGTCTGGTGACAATTTGGTGACAGTGACACGACCTATATCTCTAAGACAGACAAAATATAGTTCAAAGTGAAGTGCATGCTCTTATGAAACTGTCTGCCAATTTTCTTTCTCCTAGAGGTTCACATACATTCCCCATAAGTTAATCACACATACCCATTTTTAGGCTGAAACCTGTAGAAGAATCTGAAATCTAGGGGAAGTTTGCAGTCAAAGAAACCGAGTACAAGAGGGTTAAACACTGGTTAACTAACGGACTAAAGGTGAGTGAACCTTTTCCATTATTGGAAAACACTGCTGCTACTGATGTCACAAAGGGGTAAGCGTGGCACTGGAAGAGGGGGTGGAGTGGGAAAGGGTGGTTCAGTGAGTAAACCCCCATATGATACGAAACTGAAAGGAAAAACAGTTCAGGCACTCTTACCGTACCAGTGCATTTACTGTAACAATGCTTGTGAAAGCGACGAGGAGGAGGATCCTATTGAATGTTACCAGTGCAAAAATTGGGCACACAAGAGCTGTTCCGGCCTGAGTGACGAGGCCTTTGCCATCGTGGCCGGCCGCGGCAGCCTGGCGTGGTTGTGCCGAACTTGTGAAGAGGGCAATGTTGAAGGCCCTGCTAGGGCTAGAGCTGACGCCAAGTTAGACGCTTTGCTTTCAATGGTTCCACTTATGCGTTCAATCAGTGACAGGCTTGAAAAGTTGGAAAACGAAATCTCTGGACAAAAACTAGAGGAAAAGATAGAGGAAGTGGTGAACAGAAAGCTGGCAGAAACTCTGGGGGAGGCACAGGAAAAAGAAAAACGAAAACTGAATCTCATAATCACAATTGTGAAAGAAAGTACAAAAACTACAGCCCTTCAAAAACAGACTGACGACCTTGACCAGGCCAAAGCACTGATACGACAGATTACTGAACTGACTGATGGGGAGATAGATGAGCCGGTCAGATTAGGGAAGGAGGGGAGAAATAGACCACGGCTTCTCAGAGTCAAAATCAGATCTGAGGGAAAAAAGAGGGAAATAATGAAGAAAGCCCCAACCAGCAAGGTAAATGAGGCTATTCCAGACAAAAGAAAGCGTTACTGCTTCAACAATGACTATACCCCCAAGGAGAGAGAAACAAACCACAAATTGCGACAGGAACTGAAAGAAAGATTGGCAAAGGGAGAGACAAACCTGATTATTCGGGATGGCAGAATCATCAAGCGGAGGGACCCTCCGGACCAGCCTGTTGCTGCAGGGGGTCAGGCAGAATGACTCCATCATGATCAGCCAGGTGACCAGAGTGTGAATGGGGAAGGACGAAAGGATCATTTGAATGAAAGGGGTGTGAATGGCATTGGACAATTTTCCTCAGACTCTTCTTTTTCATTTTCTGAACATTTTTGTACAGTGTTATATTCAAATGTTGACATTTTGGCTGACTGCAAAAAGGAAGAATTGTTATCACGTATCGATGAAATTAAGCCTTCAATAATTGCTCTTACTGAGCTGCTACCAAAGAACTGTTTCACTGTTCTGTCAGCCAGTGAGTATGCTGTACCAGGCTTTGATCAATTTATGAATGACAAACCAAGCAGAGGGTGTGCACTGTATGTGAAACACAAGTTAAATGCAAAACCATGTGATGTTTTAAATAAAACTGATTTTGAGGAAAGTGTTTGGTGTGAATTCATGAGCCCAAATGAGGAGAATGTTTTGTTAGGCTGCATCTACAGAAGTGGGCAGAGTTCAGAAGAAAATAAACAGAAATGATTTCAACTCCTGAAACATGATGAAATTAAAAAGTTCCATAAAGTCTGTATTATGGGCGACTTTAACTTCTCATCTGTAAAATGGAATGGCGAATGGACAAACGAGAAGGATAATGAAGTGATTGAAAGCTTTCATGATGCTTTTCTCACCAGAAAATTTCACAACCCACTAGACATAGAGATGGACAGCAGTCCACCATGCCTGATCTCATACTGGTTAATGAGGACAGCCTCATTTCTGACATAGACCATAAAGCACCGCTTGGTCTGAGCGACCACGAGGTCCTTATTTTCCAAATGTGTAGCTAAAGCTAAGCTTCACCAAGATGACTGTTCTAAATAATTTACAGAAAGGTAATTACAATGATTTCAGACATGAAGGAAGTGAAGTAGACTGGCGCACTCTTGATGAAATGGATGTTAATACGTGCTGGACCCATTAAGTGACTGGATTCAGTCAGGAATGGACAGGCATATATACCAAAGGTGAAAATTAAAAAGTCAGCAACTACCAAAGTCAAACCAAAATGGATGGATAGAAAGAACTTGAGGCAAATCAAGAAAAAGTATACTGCTTTTAAAAGATATCTTGAAACTGAATCTGGAATAGACTACCAGAGATACGTTATTGAGAGAAACCTCACGAAGAGGATGATTAAAAAGGCAAAGAAAAGGTATGAGAAAAAAAATAGCTGGCCAAGCAAAGAGTAACCAAAAAAAACTTTTGGAAATATGTGCAAGAAAAATTGAAGATAAGCACTAGTATTAATGCTTTAAAAAGGGATTCAGGTGAAATGGGAGTCACTGACTCCGAGAAAGCAGAAACGCTCAATGATTTCTTTTCAAGTGTATTCACCCGAGAGAAAGTAGACAATCTACCTAATATGACTAAGTCTCAAAATTTAGAAGGTATAACTCTTTCAGAAATAAGAGTCACCCCAGCAGTGGTGGAGGCCAAACTGAAAAAACTTGACCCCTCTAAGGCTCAGGGACCTGATAGAATTCCGGCCAAAGTCCTAAAAGAATTATGTAAGGAACTCTCAATTCCCTTCAGCATACTGTTTAATAAATCCTTAGAGACGGGAAGTATCCCGGATGACTTGAAAACTGCTGATGTTGTTGCCATATTTAAAAAGGGCTTGAAACAGGACCCGGGTGACTATAGGCCAGTCAGCCTAACTTGTGTTACATGCAAAGTACTGGAGTCAGTTGTGAGGGATGTTATTGTGACATATTTTAATGATTTCAGACTTTTTGCTGACTGTCAACATGGCTTTCGAAATAAAAGATCTTGCATGACCCAGTTGATCCAAGTCATGGATGATTTAACTACACTTGCTGATGACAAAAAATCAATAGATATAGTGTATTTAGATTTCTGCAGAGCTTTCGACTCGGTACCGCATAAAAGACTATTGATCAAGTTGAAACATTATGGAATTGACGGCCCCCTCCTAAGACTGGATCGAGGACTTTCTGACTGACCGAAGACAGAGGGTGAGGGTAGGGTTGGCGTACTCTTCGGACAAACCAGTTTTAAGTGGCATCCCACAGGGAAGCATTCTGGGCCCAGTCCTTTTTACTATATTTATTAATGACTTACCGGATGTGATATCAAGTACGTGTAAAATTTTTGCCAACGATACGAAGATCTACGGTGACTCTGTCAATTATCCGGATATACAAAAGGACCTTGACAATGTGCAGGAGTGGTCACATAAGTGGAACTTATATTTCAATGTCCAAAAGTGCAAGGTCATGCACATAGGTAAAAAAAATCCAAAAACTGTCTACACAATGAAATTAGGAGATTCAAATGAAACGATCCAAAAATGCTCAGAGGAAAAAGACCTTGGTGTTATCTTTGACTGCGATCTTAGTTTTGACCCACATTTACAAAAAGTGATCAGTAAAGCCAACCAAATGATTGGGTTGATTAGACGATCTTTCTCCTTTATTGACAAAGACATATTTCTGAAATTGTACAAAGCACTTATCAGACCACATGTAGAGTATGGAAATGTTATCTGGTACCCACTGCTTAAGAGACAATCGGTGTCGGTAGAAAAGGTCTAGAGAAGAGCGACTAAGTTATTACCGGAATGCAGAGACATGACTTAATGCAGACAGGCTAAGATATCTTGAGTTACCATCTCTAAAAGCCAGAAGGGTAAGAGGGGACCTGATCCAAGTATATAAAATATTTCACCAAGTGGACGAAATTGATTTTTTAACTCTTTATTCCAAGTGAGTAAGTCTGATATCACAAGAGGCAATGAAGGCAAACTGTTTGTTTTTCTAATACTAATTTAAGGAGAAATTCTCTTCCGACTAACATTAAACTCACTGACACACTTAAGAACTTTAAAAGCCTCCTTGATGCAGATGTAAGTTTTAAAGACATAGAATTTGATTTTGATGACTGAGACTTTTCTCATACCAGTATATGTATGTAACCGTAACATACTGTGATTTACACCCCATGAGCAATACTGACATAATAAATTGACGGAGCACAAGAAAGCCGCGAGGCTACACAAGCTCCTACCTACCTACCTACCTACCCATTTGTATGCTAATAACACACACACACACACACACACACAGACAGACACACACACAGAAAGACAGACAGACAGACACACAGACACACACACACACACACACAAACACACACACACACCCACATGCACGCTCTTGCACACACATACATACACGCACACACACGCACACATGCACACACACACACGCACGCCCACATACACACACACACACACACACACACACACCACACACACACACAACACACACACACACACACTTGTATACATTCATGTGTATGACATGTGTGCACATGCATACATGCACACACACCTCATACACATGCATATAGATGAGAGGAAAAAACTGACAAGTAACAGAACAAAATGAATAGGCAGTTTTTACATTGACCGCTTTCTGTCCCAGGAGATCCGGGAAGGTGGCAAACTGTATGAAGCTGATGTAGAGGCGAGTCGATTTGAAGGTAACAAAGCGTTCAAGTACAAATACTGCGTGGAGTTGGATGGCCAATGGGAATGGGAGAAGGTGTACTTTCTGAAAGATCGCGTTCTCAGGGAGTTTCATTTACCACCTCATGGGACCCTAGTCAAAGGTAGGTTTGACATCTGGAGCCACAGGAAGTCTGTGATCATATTGTTTTCTTCTCTTTTACATCTGAATTTTGTTGCAGCCGTTATTGTAAATTGCTTTGTAACAAAAGGCACGGTTGTGTGAGAAAGGCAGCAATTTTGTCTCTGCTGTACGAATTATGTGTATAGTTTCTCTATGTGTGTGTGTATGTACGTGTGTGATTAGATGAAGATACACCCATATAATGAGTAATACTTTATGAATTTGTAATTTGAAAGATATGGTTTTTTTCATATGTGTTGTTGCATTTTGTGCTTATTTAGTACAATAGTTATGGCAGGTATAAAAAAATGGCCTATGAAAGAAGATTCTCTCTCTGTCTCTAATGTATACTCACTTACGTTTTTCCATTGTACTCCATTTCTTATTTACTTAATTTATATTAAAGATTCTGTGCTACAAACTTCATATTTGCCACTGAAGGAGAGAGACAAAGGATGATTTCTAGAATATCTTGTTTCAGTAACATCTTGTGAAACACATTAGTGTTTATAAATGAAAATTGAATGTCAGTTATATTGTTTCAGTTAAATCAGTTTTAATCTATTTTCTTTCAGTCAAAATTAGTATATAGGTGCTTCTTAAAATAGTTACTCATATATGGATTAATATAGATGCATGTGGAAATATCTGTAAAAATATTGGGTATATCTGTTGTTATGTGGGTGTTGATTGATACATGTGTTAATTTAGTCATAAATTTGTTTCATTTCTCTTGATAGTTTTTGTAATAATTAGACATAAAGAAC